>CM077079.1:253913146-254381036 GCA_039513925.1 Platanthera zijinensis
GCTCTTATCAGGGTGTGAAATTAAAACAGTATCATATGGAAAAACTTGTTTAACAGAAAACGGCCCAGACCAACAAGACTTTAACTTTCCAGGAAATAAACATAAATGAGAATTATAAAGTAGAACTTGGTCGGCCGGCTTAAAGGTTTTTGGGTGCCTTATGTGTTTGTCATGAAAACGTTTCGTCCGCTCTTTATAGAATTTATTATTTTCGAATGCGTAAGAGCGGCACTCATCGAGTTCGTTAAGTTGAAATTTCTAAAATCGCTGATAGTATGGGGATCGAAATTTAAAAACCTTAAAGCCCAAAAAGCACGGTGTTCTAATTCTACGGGTAAATGACACGATTTTCCAAAAACCAACCGATACGGCATACATCCGATGAAGGTTTTGTATGCTGCTCGGTAGGCCCATAGAGCATCGTCTAATTTGGCTGACCAGCCTTTCCTAGAGGTGGAAACATTTTTTTCTAATATTCTTTTAATCTCTCTGTTCACTACTTTGACATGTCCGTTAGTTTGGGGGTGGTATGCAGTTGAAAGCTCATGCGTAACGTCGTATTTAATAAGGATTTTAGAAAACTACGCGTTAAAGAAATGAGAACCCCTATCGCTAACGATGGCTCACGACGTACCGAATCGAGAAAATAATTTTTTTAAGAAAGTAATTACGACTCGGGTGTCGTTAGTAGGAAGAGCTTGGGCTTCAGTCCAATGAGAAACATAATCGACGATAACTAAAATATATTTATTTCCGAAGCTAGAAGGAAGAGGGCCAACAAAATCAATTCCCCAGAGGTCAAAAATTTTGCACTCGAGGAAATAATTTTGCGGCATTTCATTTTTATTGGAAATATTGCCCGACCATTGGCAACTATCACACCTACTCACAAAGGCTTGCGCGTCTTTAAATAGGCTAGGCCAGTAAAAACCCGCGCAAAGCACCTTGTGAGCGGTGCGAGCATCTTGATAGTGACCACTAGTCGGTCCTTCGTGCAAATGTTTTAAAATATCAAAACCTTCTTCAAAAGAGACACATCTCCTTATCACTTGGTCCGCACAGACTCTGAAAAGATGCGGGTCCTCCAAAAAATAGTTCTTCAACTCAGAAAAGAATTTCTTCTTTTGTTGAGAGGAGAACTCTTTTGGGAGCACACGAGCCACTAAATAATTGTCTATGTGTTCAAACCAAGGAGATGGAGAAGTGTTAATTAAAAGCAACTTTTCGTCAGGAAAATAATCATTAAAAGATTTTTCATCTAAATTTTCAATATAAGGATTATCTAATCGTGAGAGATGGTCGGTGGCCAAATTCTCGGCTCCTCGCTTATGACGGATCTCTAAGTCAAACTCCTGGAGGAGTAATACCCAGCGAATCAGGCGCGGATTGGCATCCGTCTTAGCAAGAAGATATTTGAGGGCCGAGTGGTCCGTAAAAACGATAATTTTTGAAAGTGCTATATAAGGGTGAAATTTATTAAAAGCGAACACTATAGCTAGGAGCTCCTTCTCGGTTGTGGTGTAATTCTCTTGGGCCAATGTAAGCGTTTTACTTGCATAATAGATGAGGTGGAAGTTTTTAGATATCCGTTGTCCTAGTACGGCTCCCACCGCAAAACTACTGGGCAGGAGCCCATCTTTCTTCAGATTTAGTTTTATCCCTTATATGGACTTATATTATATTGCATTGTGATTGTAGACATGTTTTCATATAAGTGGATATGAATGTTTTACTTCTTTTCTTCTATGGAATATGGTTGAGAAATTGTTGGAAGGATCGACGATTTGTGGTGACGGCCCTCTCGGGAGTTGGTGTCACCGCAAAGCGGTGATTCTAGGCATAAGACCCGATCAAAAAGGGGGGGGGGGGTCTTACAACTGGTATTAGAGTGAACCTCAAACCGAAGAAAAGAAGTCCACGAACCCTAGGACACCCCCGCTCGAGTTTAGTTTGGGGACAAACTAAGTAGCAGAAGCTGTGGTGTGCCCATATAGGGAATCACTTGTAGTTGTCATTCTTAACTAGATTTAAGTCAACCACTATATAAGTGAGAATTCCTCTTTGAGTTTAAAATGAATTATGGCCTTGGAACAAGGAATACCGGTAGCTCAGAATAATGTTCCACCCGCGCCAGTTCTTACTCTGTTCCAGCAAACAGAGATGGGACAGACTCTGACGGCCATCTTGGAGGCTTTTAATACACAACAAGCTCCAGATCCTAAACCAAATCCCAGGAAAAATTGGCTGAGTGTCTTCTGAGGCCTTTCCCCTCCAACATATTTGGGGACGGAGTCAGCTGTACGGACAGAGGAATGGTTGGACATCATCCACGAGATGTTGGCTGGGATACGATGCCCGACAGATATGGTGGTATCCTTAGCAGTTTCATGTTTAGAGTCCCACGCGAAGAGGTGGTGCAAGTCTCTTCTGGACACTGCTTATGCAGGAATGGAGGATACAAACAACTCATGGGACGAGTTCAAGACCGCATTCTTGGACCACTTTGTGCCACAAACTGCGAGGGATGAGCTAGAGGATAGGTTCCTGCAGGTGAGGCAGGGCAGTAGGTCAGTTTTGGAGTACTACCGGGAGTTTACTCATTTAGCTCGCTTCGCAGATGCATACCAACTAGATGATGTCTGCTATGCAAAGAGGTTCTACAAGGGCCTTCAGGACAACCTGAGGAAGACACTTCTATTCATCTCTGATAGAAGCCTGGCCCAGATCCTGGAGATGGCCAAGAGGTTGGAGGCAGACCAGCTCATGGTTTGTAGCAGGGGAAAAAGACCGACAGACGACACAGTTATTAGTGGCGGGAAGGAACAACATAAGGACCTAATAAATGGGGACCAATCCCTCTCGTGGCATAGACAGGAGCAGAGGGACCCAGAAGTTTTGACCCCTCAGCCATTACAAATGAGGGAGATGCTGAAGCTAGAGGAGGGGGCACCTCCACCGCCAGTGCGTTATCACTGCCATCAACCTGGACATATTCATATCAATTATCCCCGAAGACAGGCACCACTACCAGCACCACAAGCTGCTCCACCTGCGCAGAAATTCAGGGGTCGGGGATGTGGTCGAGTACGTGGGTTCCAAGGCGGCGATCTTAGGCTAGACAGAGATCAGATGTACGCTATGGATCTTGCTCAACCCCAAAACCCGGACAGGGTTATAGCAGGTATGCTAGCAATTTAAAATTTCTTGCCTTCTGTTCCCTAAATAGTAGAACTGAATGAAAACTTGTAGTGCTAGGAAAGAAAACTATAAGACTAGCCACCTAAGATCCTTTAATAAACTCAAGAAACGTAATGGTATGTGGCAAGCCTGTCCATACTTTATTCGACACGGGGGCGATGTATAATTTTGTTGCGGAGAATTTTGTTAACGATTTGGACCATGTCCAACATTTCACGGGGGTCACAACGAGGGTGCATCTTCCCAATGGGATGGAGATCCTATCCACTACAAAATGCCTCCTGGAGGTGACCATCGACCGATTAACCTTTGAGGCTCCGACAACGATCCTAGAATTACCATACTTTGATATCGTCTTGGGAATGACATGGCTTGCTTGGAAGCATACACAGATTGATTGCCCAATAAGGAAGGTCATGCTGAGATACGGAGACTCCTACGCAACCTTCCAAGGTACTATCCCGGCCTCTCGACGCTTATTTTCTTTTATCCAGGCCGTCAAGGACCATCTGTAGGGGGGGTGAGGTTTATCAGGTGTTCTTCGAGATGATCGAGGAAAAGGGTTCTATCTCCATCATCCCAGTGGTGCGGGATTTCATCAATGTCTTTCAAAAAAACTACCAGGACTACCACCACACCGAGAGAAGGACTCCAGATCCAGCTAGTGTTGGGGGATAAGCCAGTATCGAGGGCTCCGTAAAGGATGGCCCCTAAGGAATTGGTGGAATTCCGGAGTCAGCTGTAGGAGTTGGTCGAAGTTGGGTTCGTCAAACCAAGCTCCTCGCCATGGGGAGCCCCAGTATTGTTCGTAAAGAAGAAGGGATGGGACCCTTAAATTATGCATTGATTACAGGGGCTGAACTTGCTGACGGTACGGAACACGTAACCTTTACCTAGAATCGACGAGCTTTTTGACCAGCTGGAAGGAGCTCACTGGTTCTCGAAGTTGGAATTGAGGTCGGGGTATTATTAGCTCCAGATCCAGGAGGAGGACATTCTGAAGACCGCTTTCAATAGCCGATATGGCCTTTATGAGTTCACGGTGATGTAATTCGGCCTCACAAATGCACCATCGGTTTTCATGAGTATGATGAACCGAGTGTTTGAGGCCTATCTCGATATTTTCATTGTATTTATAGACGATATTCTCATTTACTCAAGGACGGAGGAGGAGCATATCAGACACTGGGCACAGACTTTGGAGAAGCTCCGGGAGCACATCCTGTGTGCTAAGTTCAGCAAATGCCAGTTCTGGTTGAAGTAGGTGGCCTTTCTAGGTCACATTATCAGCGAGTCAAGGTTATTAGTGGACCCAACAAAGATCTAAGCAGTGTGAGATTGGCTGCCACTGAAGACGGCATCGGACATACAGAGTTTTCTTGGACTCACCGGATACTAACGGAAATTTGTGGAGGGATTTTCTCGGATTGCCCTCCCACTTACTTCGTTGACGAAGAAGGACACCTCCTTTGTATAGACACCAGAGTACGGGTCTACCTTCCAGGAGCTGAAGGGTCGGCTTACTTTGGGTCCCATCGTTGCCCTTCCCGCCAGGAAGGAAGGATTTCAGATCTATACAGATGCATCCTATCAGGGAATGGGTGTCGTCCTGATGCAGCACAGGCACGTGATAGCCTATGCCTCCAGACAATTGAAGAAGCATGGGCAGGATTATTCGGTACATGATTTGGAGATGGGAGCGGTAGTTTTTGTAGTGAAGATATGGCGGCATTATCTCTATGGAGTACACTGTGATATCTTCTCCGACCACAAAAATCTTAAGTAGGTGGACACGCAGAAGGAGTTGAACACGCGCCAGAGACGTTGGGTGGAGTTTCTTTTCGACTATCAGTACACTATACATTATCACCCAGGAAAGGCGAACATTGTAGCGGATGTTCTTAGCAGGAGAACTTTTACGGCAGGAGCTGGACCCCAGATGATGGCCATGGAGCTAGTTCGGATGTTGGAAGATATGTGGATAACCCTGGTGTCCAAGGCAGATCCCAAATGATATAAGGAGCACCTAGCATCGATGAGCGTTTCCAGTGATATACGAGATCGTATTAGAGACGGACAGAGGAAGGATGCCAAACTGGAGCCAATATTTAGAGCATTGGAGGAAGGCACGGTTGGGGAGTACTTGTTGAAAGATGGCCTATTGTGCTTTAGAGGAAGAATATATATACCAGGAGGAGGCCAGTTACGGGAAGATATTTTGACTGAGGCACACACAAGTAGGTACTCAGTGCACCCTGGGATTAAAAAGATGATGGCTGATCTTAAGAGGACCATGTAGTGGTCGGGTATGAAAAAGGAGATTACCTATTTTGTGATGCATTGTGAGACTTGCCAACTCGTGAAGGTTGAGTACAAGAGCCCGACAGGACTACTACAGCCACTACCAGTGCCGGAATGGAAGTTCGAAGACATCGCGATGGACTTCATACATGGACTTCCTTGCTCTCATACGGGGAATGATTCCATCTGGGTGATTGTTGATAGATTGACGAAGGTCGCACGATTTATCCCTGTCAGTAAGGATGCTCTGGTCGGGGTACTAGTACGGAAATTTGTGGAGCAGTTTGTTTGATATCATAGTGTGCCACGA
This sequence comes from Platanthera zijinensis, assembly GCA_039513925.1. NCBI lineage: Eukaryota > Viridiplantae > Streptophyta > Magnoliopsida > Asparagales > Orchidaceae > Platanthera > Platanthera zijinensis. The sequence continues at coordinate 253,918,956 of CM077079.1, forward strand.
ACAATCATATCAGACCAGGATGTATAGTTTACGTCTAAGGAATAGAGAGCAGTTCAGGCTTACCTGAGATCCAAATTAAACTTCAACACTGCATTCCACTCGCAGACAGACGGGAAAACAGAGCGTAAAAACCGTATATTGGAGTATCTCTTACGACTATGCATCTTGGATCGTGGGGAGCCGTGGTAGAAACTATTATCTCCTATCGAGTTTTCTTATAACAATCACCATCAATCTAGCATATGCATGGCTCCCTATGAGGCATGATACAGATGACGGTGCAGGACTCCGCTATCATGGATCCAAGATGAGGATCCGAAGGCGCTGGGCTCGGAGTTTGTGGAAGACATAGATGCTCAGGTACGATTGATTCGAGAAAGGATGTTGGAGGCCTAGAGTAGACAAGCTAAATATTACGATGCGCGACATCGTCAGGTGGAATTTCAGATTGACGATAAGGTGTTCTTGAAGATACAGCCGATGCATGGAGTCTCACGGTTTCACGGGCGAAATAAGCTCAGTCCAAGATATATGGGGCCCTATAGAACTATGGAGATGATCGGCCCCTTGGCTTATAGATTGGAGCTACCACCCAAGTTGGCAAGCTTGCATGACGTCTTCCATGTCTCATCTCTTAGGAAGGCTCTTCTATGGCAAGAGTAGCAGATTTCCACCACAACTGGCCCAGTAGCATCTGATCGATCAGTCAGTTTGAGGGCGGTCAGGATAGACGATACGGAGGTGCGAGTCCTACGGCGGAAGAAGGTCCTGCTAGTCAAGGTCCTGTGGTTGAATCACAGACAGGAGGAGCACACTTGGGAGCCTCTGGAACATATGCGACAGAAGTACCCGGAATTCTTCACAACAGGTATAACTTTAATTACCAAGAATTTCATGTATACTTATTTTCAGTACAAACCCCGTAGGCTTAGTCTTAATTTCTGGGAAATTTTTTTTATTTTTATATATTGGGATTTGTAACATCCCACAAACAACCAGACTCCTAGGAGATTCTCTTTGTCAAGACAAGGTCATGACAAAGCTTTAAGAAGACCAAGATGACCTTGGATGCCTAGGTAAATAGGTGAAAGCACCTTGGTCTACAAATAGAGGTTTCAGGAAACCTAAGCTAGTGTTTGGCCAATGGCTCCCAACATGACCACTATTAGAAACGAATAAGAACAAACCGGAAGTGGATTAATAGAAATTTTATTATCCAAAAAGGTATCTATTACAAAGGTATGACCTCCCTTTTATAGAATGAAGGAGAGATGAGAGAATACAAATTAGAGACGTGGGACTAAAAAATTTACAGGATTAAGCGGCCTATAAAAAAACAACCCGCACAAGCCGCGCAGTTAGATGAGAAGGGCTAACCGCTCGGCTACCACTAGAGAGAGAGAAGCCGCCCTGGGAGACCGTTAGACCGCCTGGTCTCCAAGCCTCCTGAGATAAACCGCTAGACCGCTCAAACTCCAGACAACAACAACCCAGCAACCAAATAGTTGAAGGGAAACCTCCAGACCGCGCTATCTTCAACCCGCCAAGACAGACCGCCAGACCGCCTGGTCACAAACTCCAACAATCCCCCACAAGCTGGAGCATATATATCGATCATGCCTAGCTTGTCACAAATATGAAGAAACGAGGCGGATACTAGCTTGGTGAAGATGTCAGCCAGCTCTTTATAAGAAGTGACGAAAGGAGTGTAAATTTGTTCCTTCAAAATCTCTTCACGAAGGAAATGAAAGTCGACCTCAATGTGCTTGGTTCTTTCATGAAAGACCAGATTTTTGGAGATGTATATGGCATCCTTGTTATCACAAAACATAGGTAGAGGATGATTGTAGACCTCTCCAAAATCCATCATTAGAGCTCGTAACCACTTTAACTCACAAGTGGTCGATGCCATACTACGATACTCCACTTCTGCACTGGACCTGGAAATAACAAACTGCTTCTTGCTCTTCTAGCTCATCAGATTTCCCCAAATAAAGGTGCAAAAACCCGAGGTTGACTTGCGATCCCCTTTGTCATCAGCATAACTCGCATCTGAGTATGCTTCAACTCTCAGATGACCATTCTTCTGAAAGAGTAATCCTTTTCCAGGCGTTGCTTTGACAAACTCCAATCTCCGCAAGGCGGACTGTAGATGGAACTCCCTAGGAGCTTGAATGAATTGGCTCACCTTGCCCACAACATAGGAAATGCCAGGCTTGGTCACTGTGAGATATATGAGCTTACCGACCAGACGCCTGTATCATGTAATATCTGAAAGAGGAGGCGAATCATCTGTCCAGGTTTTGTCTTCTCCAGTAGCCATGGGGCATCGGGAAGGTTTTGCTCCATTCAACCCTGCCTTTTTAATAGATCAAGAGCATACTTACGTTGGGAGAGGACTACAGAGTTGGGCTTCCGAGAGATTTCGATCCCCAGAAAGTACTTCAGAGAGCCCATATCTTTCGTGACCAGATGTTGACGAAGATGCCTCTTTGTCAAGGCTACCCCTTCCTGGTCATCGCCAGTGAGAAGAATATCATCGACATACACAGCAAGAACCACCAGTCCCAAGGAGGTTTTGCGAATGAATAGCGAGTGATCGGTAGAGCTTCACACAAAACAAACGGCCATCGAGATGCCGCTAAACTTTTCAAACCAAGCTCAAGGGCTCTGCTTGAGGCCATAGATTGCCTTCTTCAGCCGACATACTCATGTCTCCCCCTGAGCAACATACCCACGAGGTTGCTCCATTTAGATGGCCTCATAAAGATCACAATAAAGGAAGGTATTCTTGACATCTAGCTCGGAAATAGGCCAATCTTTATTGACTGCAACAGAGAGGAGAACCCAGATAGTGTTGAGACGAGCCACAGGAGAGAAGGTGTCAAAGTAATCAACCCCATAGGTCTGAGTAAAGCCCTTAGCAACAAGGCGGGCCTTATAACAATCCACAGTGCCATCCGAGCCAAATTTGACCACAAAGACCCAGCGACAACAAACAACATCGGTGCCGAAGGGAGGAGGAATAAGAGTCCAGGTACCCCACACAATTAGGGTCGGCATTTCCTCATCCATGGCCATCTTCCAATGAGGAATAACAAGAGCCTCCTGGTAGGAATGAGATGTTGTCGTGGCAAGATAGCTAGTGCAAAGGCCCTGCGAGAAGAGGTAAGACAATCATATGAAACAACAGCAATAAGGGGGTGCAGGGTACACGTCCGCACCCCTTTGCAAAGAGCAACAGGAAGATCCGGGTCGGCAGGTCCCACGGCATCCGAAGCATCCGTGGCGGAGATAGCTGGCCCGAGAGTAGAGAGCGATGTCGACGGAGATGAGGGAGACGGTTGTGGAGAAGAGGGAGAGAGAGGCAGAGGGAGAGGAGTGGACGGAGACAGTGTAGGAGGTGAGACCGAAGTAGGAAATGAGGGAACAAAGGGAACATCATGAGTATCAGAGGTCGGGGGTAGAAGAGAGGAGTCATCCGAGAAGTATGAGGCATTCTCGAAGAAGGTCACGTCAGCGGAGACGAACTACTTATGAAGAACGTGGTCAAAGCAACAACAGCCTTTCTGAGTGGTGGAGTGCCCCATAAAGATGCATTTGGTGGAGCGAGGGGAGAGCTTATCACGGGTGGTAGATGGATCATGCATAAAGGCAGTGTACCCAAAGATTCGGAGAGGGAGAGGAAAAGGCTCCTTGCTCGAACACAGAATGGAGAATGGGGTATGCTCATGGAGAACCGTGGAGAGAATGCGATTGATGAGCTAGCAGGCAAGGAGAACAGCATAGCCCCAATAGGAGCGAGGAACATGCATCTGGGTCATCAAGGTGCGAGCGACATCGAGGAGGTGACGGTTTTTGCATTCCGCCACCCCATTTTGCTGGGAGGTATAAACACAGCTAGTCTGATGAATAATAGCATGTTGCACACAGAAAGAGGTAAAAGCATGACTCAGATATTCTTTAGCATTATCTGAGCGAAAGGTTTTAATACAAACACAAAATTGAGTTTTAATTAATTGATAAAAAGAGAGCCATACATCAAAAAGTTCAGAGCAATCTCGTAAGAGATACACCCAAGTACATCTAGAAAAATCATCAATAAAAGTAACAAAATAAGAACTACCCCAACCAATGGTGAGGGTAGGAGTAGGTCCCCAGACATCGGAGTGAACGAGATCAAACGGACGGGTTGAACCCCGACCTTGCTTCGGCGGGAAGGGGGAACGGTGGTGCTTGCTAAGCTGACAAGCTTTGCAGTTGAGAGGAGTACTGGAAGGAGGGAGGTGGTGCAGAAGCTGACGTAGAAGCCGTGGAGGAGGATGACCGAGGCGGAGATGCCACTGGAGAAGATCCGTACAAGAAGAGGAGAAGGCATACAAGGCCGAAACGTTGTCGAGGAAGTATAGGCCGCCTCTCTCAGTCCCAGTAGCAATCATCTGTTGGGAGCTCAGATCCTGAAAAGAACAAGAAGTCAGAGTAAACGTCACAGAGCACTGAAGCTGCTTGCATAAAGAGGTAACCGACAATAAATTGCACGGAAATTTGGGCACATAGAGAGTGTCCGCTAGGCGAAGAGACGGAGTAACATGAACCACTCCCGACCCATGAACCGAGGAGGGAGAACCGTCTGCAATGAGGACTGGGGGCAACTGATCATACTGTTCGAGGAGAGAGAAGCACTGAGGATTGCTCATCATGTGATTAGTCGCACCTGAGTCGATAAGCCATTTACCTTGAGTCACCACGTTGGCACTACCTGATAATGTGACCACGGAGGCAGACGGCTTGGAAGAGGAGGTGGAAGAGTCACCCGAGGGGCGAAGATGGGGATGCTTCATCCAGCAACGATCCACAGTATGGCCGGTGCGGCCACAATGAGAGCAAAGGTAACGGGAAGCAGCACGTCCGCTAGACTGGTGACTGTGGATACCAGAGCCACTCCGCTGAGTTTAGTGAGCATAGTTGTCCGGTGGAGGAGGAGCGGGCAGAAGAGGGCACTGAAGGAGAGAGGTGACAGCGGCGATGCGGGCAGTAGTGGAATCTAAGGTAGGAGATTCCGCCTAACCTAGAATTTGCTAGAGGATCATATCATAAGTATCAGGAAGTCGTAGAAGATAGCACACAACAAGAAGCTCCTGGACGTGCTTGTGTTGTTGAGCCAAATCCGTAAAAAAGGGGCGATTCTGAAGAATCTCAGCCCCAAGAGCCTAAACCTGTTGGTAGGCATCAGCAGGAGACAAGGTAGGACGGGCAAAGAGGCCTGCATACAACGTATAGATGCGTGACATCTGAGCCCCCTTGGAGTACAGAGCTATAAGATGAAGCCAAGCGGCCTTGATCATCTCATCATGACGGATGACGGGAAGGCATTCATCGGATAGGTTGTTAGTGAGCCAAGTATGCACAAGCGCGTCGCTCGCATCCCAGTCATCAAACAAAGGTGAAGTGGGAGGAGGAGGGTCATTAACGAGATGGTGGCGTTTGCGTTGCGAGCGAAGGAGAAAGGTGAAGGAGACGCTCCAATCCGGGTAGTTAGAGCCGGCAAGCTTGGAAATGAAGCCAAGGTTCCCGGAAGGAGTAGGAGGAAGAGGCGGAGGCAAATTGGAGATAGGAGTGATGGCAGTAGAAGCATCAAAAAGAGTCATAGGGGAAAATAATAGGAAGCCACGCGGTTAGGAGACAAGCAGCGCGAACAGGGAGAAATCGCAGCGGTTAGGAGAAAGAGAGCTGCAGCGGTCACGGTGTTAGACACCAGCGATAAGAAAATCCACGATCAAGCCACAGAACCAAGCATATGGAAAGAAGTTAAGCGGCTAGAAAGCAGCCCGCACGAACAGAAGGAAGAGAAGATCGCACAAACAGAAAAGTGTCAGCGGGAAAGATAGCAGGGCGTGCGAGCAGAATAGAGGTCGCACAGAGAGGCCACGCACACAGAGGGCAGTGACAAGAAGAAGAAAAGAAACCACGCGAACAGACAACCAGAGAGGAACAAGCCGGCGGACAGAAAGAGGAACCGAATCAGGCGGAAAAAGATCGAGTCCTCTGATACCATGTTAGAAATGAACAAGAACAAACTGGAAGTGGATTAACAAAAATTTTATTATCCAAAAAAGGTATCTATTACAATTGTATGACCTCCCTTTTATAGAATGGAGGAGAGATGAGATAATACGAATTAGAGATGTTGGACTAAAAAATTTACAGGACTAAGAAGCCTTTACAAAAAACAACCCGCACAAGCCACGCGGTTAGATGAGAAGGGCTAACAGCTCGGCTACCACTAGAGAGAGAGAAGCCGCCCTGGGAGACCGCTAGACCGCCCGGTCTCCGAGATGCCTGAGACAAATCGCTAGACCGCTCAGACTCGAGACAACAATAGCCCAACAACCAAACCGCTGAAGGGAAACCGCCAGACCGCACGGTCTTCAACCCGCCAAGACAGACCGCCCGATCACCAACTCCAACACCTAACCCCACCATACCACTTTCAACTCCATAAGGACCCTTTAAAGCCATACAACCCATTTGGGGTCAACCTAAGGGGTCAACTTAGCCAAGGTCAAACCTAACCCTAGTTAGGTCAAATTGCCCTAGCTGGACCTAAGTAGTTTACACCAAGCCAAAAGTGGCCTTGGGTGGTAGCAAGGGACCCAAGGCACTAAGTTGACAAGTCAACTTACTTAGTTGACCAAGTCAACACCCCCAAGTCAAACTTGGTCGAACCAAGCTCAAATGGGGAGGAAGGCTAAGCCCAACTCCAATCCAATTGGGCTTGGCCCAATTATGGTGGCCCACTAATTCTAATAAGTAGAAACCAGCTAGAATACCACTCAAATTCTGGTGTGCTGACAAGGAGAGAGAAAGAGGGGATTTCACTTAAGGGAGGAGAGAGAAAAAGGGGAGTTAATGGTGGAATGCAAGAGGCCTTTCCCCTCCTCTTCCCTAAGCCTCCATTCATCTCCCCTGACCCTTAGGGGGAGATTGCAATCAATTCCAGCCAGGGAAGCATATGAAAAGGCACCATTTCACCATGGCCGAACCCCTCCCTTCATGGCCATTAATGGTCATTCAGTGTTGCCTCTTCCACTCCCCAAATCAATCCCTCCATCGGCTTTAAAAGCTTCCAAGCTGTTGAAATGGATGATTACATCATTGCATTAGGAGGAGAATTGATATTTTTGCAAGGATCAAGCTTGGAGTGGTCGGCCATGGCACATCACCACCACACACGCCGCCAAGCTCGCCTACAGGTCTAGTCCTTCTCCTTCTCTCCTACACTAGATCTTTAGATCATTAGAAGGAGAAATCGAGCTCAATTGAGCCCGATCAGTTAGGATAAAACCCGATTTTTCTGTGAAAATACAACCTATCATGTTCGTCGGAAACAACCCCTCCAGGGCTGTGTCGCTGTGTTGGTTCCCTAGTTTTGATTTTGGCCATGTCATCTCAATTAGGCTTAATTGACCCAAGAATTATCTATGGTCAATGGTTAGACTAAAGGTTATTCTACCCTTAGGTTAGATTAGTTGAGATTGAATTGAAATGAAAATGGTTAAGTAGAACTGTGCTCGACGATAGTCGATTGGCGCTTGACGATCTTCGATTGATGATCGACGATCTCAGAGTTATATGAACTCTGAAGTGGGTCGACGATCTGCTTATTCAGATCGACGATCGTGTAGCCTTGGTCGACGATTTCTGTGAAGACAGTTTTTCTTCAGGTCGACGATCTGCTTGTTCAGATCGACGATCTTCAATCTCTGGTCGACGCTTTCTGTCTGCTTTTATCTATAGTTATTTCATTTGATCATTAGTTTATTTCCTCTTGTTTAAGACATATTTTATTCAAAATATTCTGCTCAATTTAATGCTTATATTCTTTTGCTTATTTGCAATATTCCTTTTGCATTAATTGAGAGATTTGGCAGAATAAAGCTGTTTGTTTTATTAGAGGAAATCGTGCTTTTCTACAGCTGTAACATAGCCGTTAGGCTTTGTTTCCTGTGCCAATTTGTAAAGTCAAATTGAAAGGATATTTTTTAATATCCTTAATTCCTTTTTGGGAATGACAAAAAAGATTGCAGGTGCATGTTTCTTTATTTTGTTTTATTCTATTATTTGGAAAGTTTTTCTAGTGCAGTGCTCGAGGCTTTTTTAAAAAGAAGAGAAGCTTCTATATTATCAGTGCAGTCGGCTGAAGATAACAATAGAGAACACAGAGAATAACACATACAAACACACAGCAGATACAGAACCAGAAATCTCAGGAGAAAGAAAAGTTCTTCTTCTTCTTGAGTTCATCCTGTCTTCAGGAAAATCAATACTCAGAGTTCAAGCTTTCAAGAAGAAGAACCTTCCAGATTGCTGAACATTCATTATTGCAAACTCTCCCAGATTGCAAAAGCTGCTGAAGAAGAACATTCATTCAAAATCTAGAGTCTTCTTCAAGGCTGCATCAGAAAGTCTTCTCAAGCAATTTGGAGATCCTACACCCTGAAGCAAAGCTTCTTCCTGGACATTCTCTAAGCCAGGGGGAGCTTTGATATATTCAGAGCCATCCACTAGCTTATCTGAACACAGAGAAGACATCTTAACTCTCTCTTTTAACCTCCTGTAAAAGGGTTATTACTCCCTTCAAAAGTGAACTATTTGTGGCAGGGCACCTGATCAAAAACCTATTTGTTGCTTTTTAGGCGCCTGATCAAAAGCCTGAAGGGTCTTTAGATCTACCTGAAGCAGATCTACTGGTGGCAGGGCACCTGATCAAAAACCTGTAGTAGATCCCTACCAGGGTGGTAGAAGAGTGGATGCACCCAATTGGGGAACCACTATAAAGCTCTTGTGTTGTCTGTTGCTTATTTTAATCATTGCTCTAAGGCTGTGGTAGTCTTTAACTAGGTTGTTAGTTGCTGTGTTAGGATAAAAGTTCAACTGAAAACTCAGTGAGCTTCTCTTTTATTCTCTACACTCAGTTTGGATTTAGGTTTAAAAGCTTTTATTTTATATTCCGCAAACAGCTCTAAGAGAAGTGTTTAAAGTCTCCTTCTTTTGAATACTCTATTCACCCCCCCCCCCTCTAGAGTAGTAAGTATCTTATCCCCTCACTTTCAATTGGTATCAGAGGGAGGTTGGTTATTCAACATCTAAATCCTTATCAGGTTGATTGGTTGAACAGGCTAACACCTGAACCATAAGATCTTGTGATAAGATACTTTGATGCCATATACACTCACATTAGATTCATGGCCCAGTACAAAGATTACTCTAGCACCAGACCTCCAGTATGTAACTTAGCTAAGTTTGGCATCTGGAAGGCAAGAATTAGACTTTACATGAACTCTATTGATGAAGATATTTTTTCCTATATCTTAACAGGGCCACCAACACCACCTGCTGCGGCTACTGCTATAATATCTGTAAATCTCAGTGCAGTGCAACCTCTTGACTATAATGAAACTTACAAGAAGGCCAAGATAGCTGATGCCAAAGCTATGAATATTCTGGCTCAGACTATGTCTGATGAGACATTCCAGAAAGTGGTTGATTGCACCTCAGCAAAGGCCATGTGGGACTCACTGAATCAGATTGTAGCTGGTTCAGCTGATGAGAGGAAGGACATAAGGTCCAACCTCATATCCCAATATGAGAACTTCAAGAAGGAAGAAGCTGAGATAGTAGAAGCTATGTACACAAGGCTCAGCTCCATTATCAATGAGTTGAGGACACTTGATAAGGAGATCACATTGACAGAAGTCAATGATAAAATACTGATGTGCTTCCCTAGCACATGGGATCTCAGAATCTGGCCAATCAAGGAGTCCATAAGTACAACAGAGATTTCAACTGAAGCTCTCCTTGGCAAGCTCAAATCATTTGAGCAAGTACTGAAGACCAGGGAAGCTGAAGCTGAAGCCAAAGCATCTACTCCACAAGGAAAGAGCAAACCCTTGCTCTTAAGGCTGATGATGAGTCCAAAGTGACTCAATCAAATGAAGAACTGATGGCACTCTTTGCCAAGAGGTTCTACAAGATGGGCAGAAAGGACAATAGAAGAAAGTCATCAAAATATGATGACAAGCCAAGGTATGATAAAACCCCATCTAAAGAAATTGTTTGTTATGGATGTAGGAAGCCTGGACACATTCTCCCTGAGTGTCCAGAGACAAAGCATAAAGAGAAGGAACATGAGAAGCACTATTCCAAGACATCTTCTCACAAATATAATAAGAAAGAGAAAGGTCTTGTTGAAAAGACCTAGAGTGATACTGAGGAAGACTCCTCTTCCTCCAGCTCCAGTGAAGATGATGAAGAAGAGAAGAAAGCTAAGGAGATTTGCCTTATGGCAATCAATGCCTGCAGCAGCAACTCAGCTGCAGAGATGACTGAAGATGAGGAGGATGAATTATCTGATGAAGACAAGGTAATTGCATCTTATGATTTTACCTCTGATGAATTTAAGCATGAATTTAAAACTCTTTGTCTTGATTTACTTAGCTCAGAAAAGGAGACTAAGTTGCTTAGAGATAAATTAGCTGAATCAGAATCTCTATCTAGTGAAAACATTAGGTTAGAATCTGAACTCACTAGATCATATGAAGAAATCAAATTTCTTAAATTAGAACTAGCTAAAGCTAAGAGGTTAGAAGATTCACTTAATGGCAGAAGCCTTAAGTTGCTTGAAATCACAAGCACTGCCAACACTAGGACAGGCAATAATAAGTTGGGCTTAGGTGCCTCCCCTAGTGAACCCCCATTGCTCCTTGAATACAATCTGTCTACTCCAGTAAAGTTTGTTTCTGAAAAGGGAATACACAATATTGAGGTTATTCAAAAGGCTAAGAAAGCTTTAAATAAGATTAAGAGAAACAAAAGGAAACAGAAATTCATAGAAATACAAAAAACGTCGAACGCCTATCGACGATCGCTGCACCCATCGTCGAACGACAATCGATGATTTCTGAACTCACCTGCTGGGTATAACTACTTAGCAATGAGTGATCGATGATCTCAGCCTGATTCGTCGAACAGAGATCGACGATCGTGGAATCCAGAATCCTTTTCTGTAAACCAAGATTGACGATCTGGGTACCGATCGTCGAACATCGACCGACGATCAGAACTAAATTCCCAGAATCACAACAATGCTCACAGAAACAATAAGTTTAATAGCAACCCTAGGTCTGCTAATTGGATTATCCCACCTAGGAGATCTCATCCCTTAGTATATCACCCTCAACCTGCATACTCTTTCATTTCTAGTTTTTCCTATATGAAGAACAATGGACCCAAGGTTACCTGGGTCCACAATGTTTAATCTATCTTATTGCAGGTGAAGACCTATCATATCACTCAGAACAAGTGGTATTTAGATAGTTGATGCTCCAAGCATATGATTGGAAATAAAGAGAACCTTTCAAGCTTCAAAGCCAAGTTGGGACCAAAGGTAGTCTTTGGTGATTCCAGTTGTGGTCAGCCTGAAGGATATGGTAAATTCACCAAAGGGCAAGTGACTTTCAAGAAGGTAGCTTATGTCACAGGACTGAGGCACAATATCATTTCTGTAAGTCAGCTATGTGATGCTGGCTACCAGGTTTGGTTTTCTAATACTCTGTGCAATATTACTTTGGATAATAAAGTTGTATTAGTAGGCATTAGGCAAGAAAATATTTATCTTGTAGAGTTTAAATCCACCTCTTCTGAAATTTATTTATTTAATGAGGTGAGTAGTAATAATACTTTGTGGCATAAAAGGCTAGGTCATGTTAACTTTAAGAACATATCTAGGTTATCTAAATACAACCTTGTCAGAGGTTTGCCCTCTTGCCCCTACAAGAAGGAAGGCCTATGCAAGGCTTGTCAGCTAGGCAAGCAAACTAAGAATAGTTTCAAAGCTATAAATAAAAGTGATTCCCCTAGAATCCTGTACCTTTTGCATTTGGATCTCTTTGGTCCAATAGCTGTAAAGAGTCTAGGAGGGAAATTCTATACCCTAGTAATTGTAGATGATTACTCTAGGTTCACTTGGGTGTTCTTCTTGAGAACTAAATATGATAACTTTAAAGTTCTTACAGATTTTTTACTTTGTATACAGACTGAGTACTCTACTCAAGTTGCCTTGATCAGAAGTGATCTTGGTACTGAGTTTAAATCTCTTCTTATGCAAGAATTCTGTGAGAAAGAAGGTATCAGACATAGCTTCTCTGCTCCTAGAACTCCTCAACAAAATGGGGTAGTTGAAAGGAAAAACAGAACCCTGATTGAAGCTGCAGGAACATTATTAGCAGATGTTAATATGCCTCCATCCTTTTGGGCAGAAGTAGTTAGTACAGCTAACTATGTACTGAATAGGAGTCTGATACATAAACTAGAGGGGAAGACTCCCTATGAATTGCTTAAAGAAAAGAAACCTAAAATAGATTATTTTAGAATTTTTGGCTGTGTAGTTTACATTCACAATAATAACAAAGACTACATTAGAAAGTTTGAAGCAAAGGCTTCAATGGGAATCTTTCTAGGATATTCCCAAGTAAGCAAAGCTTATAGGGTATTTAATAAATCCACATTGAAAATTGAAGAGTCAGTACATGTATCTTTTGATGAAACTAACATGTTTTACAGAGAGAAGGAAACTTCTTCCAGTAACTCTTTGCAGGTACCTGACTTGTGCAAGAATTTGGATGAGCTGAAACTCACTCAGAAGATTCAACCTCAACCAACTCTTCAGATAGCTGATTTAGACAGTGATGAAGACCTAGTAGAAGTGATTGCAACTCTACCAACAGCCAGTCTAATTCCACCTGAGGAATTGATTCCAACTGCTGTTGAAGATCACATACCACCAACTGATTATGTCACACTTAGAGATCATCCTACATCTCAAGTGATTGGAGACACTTCAACTAGTGTGCAAAATAAACATCAACTAAGTCAAGATATGATGCTTGCTTATTTTCTTTCTCAGATTGAGCCCCAAATCATAAAAGATGCTGAGCAAGATCCTCACTGGATCATTGCTATACAAGAGGAGCTAAACCAGTTTGAAAGGTGTAAAGTTTGGAATTTGGTTCCAAGACCAAAAGGTCAACTGGTTATAGGCACCAAATGTGTGTTTAGAAACAAGTTGGATGCTCAAGGAATTATTATAAGGACTAAAGCAAGGCTTGTAGCGCAGGGCTACAGACAGGAAGAAGGCATAGATTATGATCAGACATTTGCTCCTGTTGCAAGGCTAGAGGCAATAAGGATCTTTCTAGCCTATGCAGCCTACATGAAGTTTAAGGTGTTCCAAATGGATGTAAAGAGTGCATTCCTGAATGGAGAGCTAAAGGAAGAGGTATTTGTTGAACAACCCCTGGTTTTATTTCTTCAACTTATCCCTCACATGTTTTAAGTTGTAAAAAGCTCTGTATGGACTTAAGCAGGCTCCTAAAGCATGGTATGAAACTTTGGCTAGTTTCCTATTAGAACATAAGTTTGTTAGAGGCATAGTTGATAGAACCCTTTTTATTAAGCACCATAAGGACAAGATCCTATTAGTTCAAATTTATGTGGATGATATTATATTTGGTTCCACTGATCCCAAACTATGCAAAAGGTTCTATGACCTAATGCATTCTAAGTTTGAGATGAGTAGTATGGGTGAGCTGTCTTATTTCCTTGGTCTCCAAGTGAAATAAGATGCTGATGGCATCTTCATCTCCCAATCTAAATATGCCAAGGAATTGGTAAAGAAGTTTGGGATGGCAGATGCTTCTGCAATGCACACTCCTATGGCTACTAATGTAGTTATTGATTCTTATGAAAAGGGAAAGCCTGTTGATCAGAAAAATTATAGGGCCATTGTTGGTTCCCTATTATATCTAACTGCAAGTAGGCCTGATATAATGTTTGTCATATGCCTCTGTGCTAGATTTCAGGTCAACCCTAAGGAATCTCACTTAATTCTTCTTAAGAGAATCTTAAGATACTTGAAGGGATGCCAAAATTTAGGACTTTGGTACCCATCTGAATCAGAATTTGAGTTGATTGGATACTCAGATGCTGACTATGCTGGCTATAAGGTTGACAGGAAGAGCACCTCAGGGACTTGTCAGTTCCTAGGTGAGAGATTAGTCTCTTTGGTTTGCAAGAAGCAGTCTTCTGTTTCAACCTCAACTGCAGAGGCTGAATATATAGCAGCTGCTAGTTGTTGTTCACAGATACTGTGGATTCAAAATCAACTCTTGGATTATGGGTACACACACAAAAACACCAAAATTATGTATGACAGTACCAGTGCTATTTCCATAGCACAAAATCCTGTGCACCATTCTAGAACTAAGCACATTGACATTAGACACCATTTTCTTAGAGACTGTGTTGACAAGAATAAAATAAATCTCGAGTTTATACCCATAGATCTTCAGAGAAGTGATATATTTACAAAGCCTTTAGATGAACAGAAACATCTATTCTTTTTGAATCAACTAGGCATGATGAATGGATAAGACTAAGTGTAAAAATCTGCTAAGTTGAAATCTGTTCTGAAATCGTCGAACGGTGTTCGAAGATAGTCGAACAGGTTGAGCTAAATCATTGACCCTTGGTCTACGATAGCTCTTTGCTTTTAGAGACAGAAATCGTCGATCGATGATCGACGACTCTTCTTCGCAAATCGATCGTCGATCGACGATCGATGACCGATTCTTCTGATCTTCATTCAGAGATCGACGATTCTAGTTTATTTATAAACGATCGTCTATTTTGGTCTGAAGATCGTCGACAGAGCTCGCCTTTTCGTATTCTGCTTCTAGAACTATTTCGAGCTCTCGTCCCGCGCTTTCTCCCTCTCTCTTCTTGTGATTCTTCTCGTCGATTCCATGGAGATTTCCTCTGCAACCCTGTCCGTGATGAAGTTCGATGCCAGTTTCAGTGTTTATTTCGATTCTTTCAGCGACTGCGAACAAGTTTTCTGAGAGATGTTGCAGTTATGTGATGATCAAGGTCTCAAGAAACTCATGTCTACAAAAATCAGAAGACCTGGTTGGAAAAGTTTTGCTTGGAAAGCATTCAGCCCATGACAACATCAACAGACAATAATTTGCCTTGATGTCAGCGATACTAAATAAGAAAACAATCAACTAGGCTGGATTGATATTTGAATTGCTCAGGAAAAAGAACAATAAGAAAGAGGTGACTCAAGGTAGGCTGATTGGGTTCTTTCTATCAAAGAAAGCTTCCCAGCTGTTAGGCTCTGCTCCTACAACAATAAATGCTAGCAATAGAATTGATCCTTCTCTGTTTGTTAAGTGGAAAAAGGCCATTCAGAAACCATCAAAGGCTGGTCCTGCCCCTACAACATCTGAGGGAACAAGGGCTCCTGAAGCCACTTCCCACCCTAGTGAAGAAATTGCTGCTTCATCCTCCTTGCCATCCACCTCTATTGAAACTCATTCTTCTCCTGTGAACCATCCATCACAATCTGCTTCTCCAACTCCAGCTCATCTAGCTGAGATACCAAACTTCAACATAGATTCCATGTTCAATCTGCTTACTCCATCTCCTCATCACTCCCTAGCTACTTCAAATCATCAATCACCCACAAATGATCATCCATCTCATCATAATTCCCCAATTGATGAAGCCCCAGTTCAGAAGACCATCAATTCTAATAATTCCCCTTCTATCATTCCTCCATCATTTCAAATTACACCATAATTCATTGCAAATATCCTAGACCTCATTACTCCATCCATCAAAACAATGATAGTTGAAGACATTGCCCCCCGTGCTATCTCCATCTCATCACTTGCTGCTTCCATCACTGCCCTCTCAGCCCTTTCTTCATCTAGGGGCCTGGGTTTAGTTCCCACTGAACCCAGGCAAGGGGAGATGCTCAATGATGATGATTCAGGCTCTGCTTGGGCTCGTCAAGTTGTGCAATCTCCAGCAGCAGTGGAGCTAGAAACATGTTCAGATGCAGTTCCAGATGAAGACTTTCTAGATTCTGTACAGAGGATTGTAGATATAGATGCTCCAGTAGTTCCAAATGAACTGGACGCATTTCTTGATTCAGATGATGAGTCCACTCTCTCATCTCTTGGAGGCCATTATATCTGTCAGTCCTCCCCTTGTTCTTTTGATCCCCTTCAGGCCATTGTGTGCTATCAGAGACCAATGAGCCTTCAGATTTTGGACAGTTTTATTATTTCTGAAGCAATAGCTGAAGCAGCCTTTGCCTTCAAATTTTGTCTTGAGGAGATTTCCACTCCTGTAGTTGCCAGATATCTAGAAGGGATTATTACCTCCTTCTTAGAAGCTAAGTGGAATTCAGTAGAGTCTTCAGATAAAGATGTGTCAATTGTTGTTCCAGAAGTTGAATCTGTTGTATCTTCTATGCCCTCTACTCTTTGGGATGACTCCCTAGGTCCAGATTTGGATTCTCTCTTGGCTCAAGATATATTAGAAGAAGAAAGAGAAAAGGCTCTTCTGAAAGCTAAAGAACAAGAGGAAGCTATGCTAAAAGATATTGATGATCTGTATGCAAAACCTCAGTCCTCACATTCTGAGGATGAGGATGAGGATTCTGATGATTCAGAAGGTAATAAGAAAAAGAAAAAGACTGCTCAAAAGAAAAGGAAGGCCATAGCTCCAGCTCCTCCTAACCCAGATCATGATATTCCCTACTATATTCAGAAAGGAATTGATCCTAAATCTAAAAATTTTGAGGCTTGGATTTGGTATTCTAAAAATGCTCAGAAAGCAAGGAAGAAGAGCAGAAAGAACTCTCCTCCTCCCAAGGGGATTCAGAGAGGTCCTCCTCCTCCTCCTCCTCCCTCTGCTGGTGCTTCAGGAAATGTTGCTCCCAAATCTTCTGCTCCTTTCTCCAGACCAAATCAACCATACATCTATCAAATGAAGGGCAGGCAGCCTCCTCCCAGCAAGTCTCATGATCAGAGGTAGACTAGGCATTCAGACAGTCAAAGAGAGCAAGTAAAGGAAGTTGTATATCAACAACCAACCTTCTCTCCTCCTCCAGCTCCTAGGTGTCCTCTCAAAACAAAGTTGTCATCTTCAAAGGAAAAACCTGCTCAGGCCAAGCCAGTAGATGTCAAAGGAAAAAAGAGTTACATACTCTGACAAATCAAGCAAGAAGTATGCTGAGTATGCTCCTCCATCTAGTCTTATGATTCAAGAGCCAAAAGATTCAAATGTCAAGCCATCTCAAGAGCAAACTGAGAGTTTTCTAACTCAATCGGTAAAATTTAAGGTTGTAAATCCATTGAATCCAGCTGATGACAATACTTATGAAAGTCAAGAGCTTGATCCTAACTTCAAAATGGCTAAACTTCTAGAATTGATGGGAGCTGCTCAAATACGGAAAGCTAAAGATGAAGGTAAAGATATCACAGGATTTTCTACTCTGTCAACATACAGAAAGAAAGAATTGGACAGGTTCCAAGTCAGCTCAGAAGTTTTTGATGCTTCAAAGTATATGGAAAAACATCCTGAAGCTGTTCTACCTAAAGATGGAGAACTAAAGATTATTGGAGAGCAGGACTTGAAGTTATCAAAGAAGGATGCATATGATCCTAGAAGGAAAATCACTTTCTCTCCTGCTACTTCTACTCCTCCTTCAGACTCTGTTGATAAATGTCTGCTATGTTTGTTTTGACTACCTAATTTATTCAAATCCGTTTGCTGTTGCTTATTCTTATGTGCTTGTGTTAGATTTGTTTTCATTTGAGTGACATCACCCAAATAGGGGGAGATTGTTGGTTCCCTAGTTTTGATTTGGGTCATGTCATCTCAATTAGGCTTAATTGACCCAAGAATTATCTATGATCAATGGTTAGACTAAAGGTTAGTCTACCCTTAGGTTAGATTAGTTGAGATTGAATTGAAATGAAAATGGTTAAGTAGAATTGTGCTCGACGATAGTCGATTGGCGCTCGACGATCTTCGATTGATGATCGACGATCTCAGAGTTATATGAACTCTGAAGTGGGTCGACGATCTGCTTATTCAGATTGACGATCATGTATCCTTGGTCAACGATTTCTGTGAAGACAGTTTTTCTTCAGGTCGACGATCTGCTTGTTCAGATCGACGATCTTCGATCTTTGGTCGATGCTTTCTGTCTGCTTTTATCTATAGTTATTTCATTTGATCAATGGTTTATTTCCTCTTATTTAAGACATATTTTATTTAAAATATTATGCTTAATTTAATGCTTATATTCTTTTGCTTATTTGCAATATTCCTTTTGCATTAATTGAGAGATTTGGCAGAATAAAGCTGTTTATTTTATTAGAGGAAATCGTGCTTTTCTACAGCGGTAATATAGCCATTAGGCTTTGTTTCCTGTGCCAATTTGTAAAGTCAAATTGAAAGGATATTTTTTAATATCCTTAATTCCTTTTTGGGAATGACAGAAAAGATTGCAGGTATCTTTATTTTGTTTTATTCTATTATTTGGAAAGTTTTTCTAGTGTAGGGCTCAAGGCTTTTTCAAAAAGAAGAGAAACTTCTATATTATTAGTGCAGTCGGCTGAAGATAACAATAGAGAACACAGAAAATAACACATACAAACACATAGCAAATACCGAACCAGAAATCTAAAGAGAAAGAAAAGTTCTTCTTCTTCCTGAGTTCATCCTGTCTTCAGAAAAATCAATACTCAGAGTTCAAGCTTTTAAGAAGAAAAACCTCCCAGATTGCTGAACATTCATTGTTGAAACTCTCCCAGATTGCAAAAGCTGCTGAAGAAGAACATTCATTCAAAATCTAGAGTCTTCTTCTAGGCTGCATCAGAAAGTCTTCTCAAGTAATTTGGAGATCCTACACCCTGAAGCAAAGCTTCTTCTTGGACATTCTCTAAGCCAGGGGGAGCTTTAATATATTCAGAGCCATCCACTAGCTTCTCTGAACACAGAGAAGACATCTTAACTCTCTCTTTTAACCTCCTGTAAAAGGGTTATTACTCCCTTTAAAAGTGAACCATTGGTGGCAGGGCACCTGATCAAAAACCTGTTTGTTGGTTTTTAGGCACCTGATCAAAAGCCTGAAGGGTCTTTAGATCTACCTGAAGCAGATCTACTGGTGGCAGGGCACCTGATCAAAAACCTGTAGTGGATTCCTACCAGGGTGGTAGAAGAGTGGATGTACCCAATTGGGGAACCACTATAAAGCTCTTGTGTTGTCTGTTGCTTATTTTAATCATTACTCTGAGACTGTGATAGTCTTTAACTAGGTTGCTAGTTGCTGTGTTAGGATAAAAGTTCAACAGAAAACTTAGTGAGCTTCTCTTTTATTCACTACACTCAGTTAGGCTTTAGGTTTAAAAGCTTTTATTTTATATTCTGCAAATAGCTCTAAGAGAAGTGTTTAGAGTCTCCTTCTTTTTGAATACTCTATTCACCCCCCCTCTAGAGTAGTAAGTATCTTATCCCCTCACTTTCACGCTGCCAGGCGATAGCCACAATCTCAACAGAGGTGGTGGTGGCGGTGGCCGATCAGGGAGGCGGCCGGGTGGCTGGGATTTAGCGCTGGAATGGCTCTAGGAAGAAATGATCCATGTCGTAGGCTCATTGGGGACGATGAATGTGAGTTGTTGGATTTGGGTTGGTCCGATAAGCGCAGGCCAGTGCATAGTATTATATATATAATTATTATTTTTATCACATAATTACTATCATGTTGTTTTAAATATTAAAAATACTTAGAGGCATTTTCTAAAACTATGTACAACATATAAAATCTATCCCTCTGTGTCTAGTTTAATACAAAATTAAAATCAACCCATTTAGACCAATGTATCTCCCTCAGAACGCATTTAGGTGCAAGGTGTCCAAAGGCTAACTAGAAATTTAAATGAGTGCCCCCAGTGGACCATTCATCCAACTGGTTTGAAATTTGGACCATAGGCTGGCATGGCCATGAACTTCATCATATACAAAAATAAAAATTTTTGGAGATAATTTTTCTATAATTTTTGTAATAATTTAATAATACATATATATGACATATTTGGGGTCTATTGGCCTCAATTATTCCCCAAACTCCGGTAGATGACTAGAGCATATATCATGTGGCTAAGAAAAAAAATATCAACCTATTTGGAGTTGATTTGTTGGGGTAACTTGGTGAACTAAGTTGACAACCTAGGAGTAGTAAACCTAGTTCTTTTCAAAAGTGCACTTAGAATGGTTAAGTTGTCAACCCTTCAACTAAACATAGTAAAACCATAGCCACTAGCATAGCAATTTGAAACATTCCTTGGTGTAGTTTTAGAAGTTTTATGGTGGGAATACCATGAAACCCAAGTTCAAACCTTGGGGTTGCCTGTTAGGTTTAAAGAAGGAAATAGGGACAAACCTTCAATTCTTGGCTGAAGATTCTGTAGATAGGTTCAATTGGTGGAGAAACACCTTGAATAATTTAATTGGAATTTTAGGAGTAGATTACCCCCACCAACCACCTAATAGCTAATATATGAACTTTTCCAATTGGTGCTCAACACATGTCCAAATAGCATGGAATGGTCATGGAACTTGGGTGAGGGACTTTTGGTGGTGTTATTTATGTCTGCAAATTTTATTACAAGTTTTGGGTGATGTAATATTATACTTCCTTTATAATTCTAAAAATTGATTATTAGGGAAATAATTAGTATTAAGGAAAACAGAGTTCTGGAAAATTATGAAACTTAGTCAGTAAACCTTTTAGATTACTGCAATGCCTTGTTAATTTTATTGTGATTTTTGGAAGTAGTTTAATAGAGGTTCTTTCACAAAGTGCCCTAAGTGGTGTTTTATTCAATAATTTTTTTATGTGGTTAAATGGAATTAGAAAACCATGATATTTGGTATGACATGTTTTCTGATCATCCTAGTCCCTTGGTAATTTTGTTGTAATTTTTGGATGATTAAATCATGTACTCACCTTGTAAATTGTCATATTGATCAAAAGATTCGTATTTTGATTTATAATAGGAATAATTTCTGGAAAATTATAAAACTCCTATCTTGCTAATATTTAGTTATTGGGAAGCTCTAAAAATTTTGGTACAATCATTACAAGTCAAACTTAGACTTCATGTTCAAAATCTTGGGCTTCATGATTTTAGGGAAATTATTTAAAAAGGCTGAATTAATTACGAAAATACCAAGTCTTGGTTTTGGGCTCAACATGTCGTGGTAAACCCCCAATAATAATTATAGGGTGGTAGATAAGTATTCGGAAGGTTTACTCTCATACTGTTAGGTTAGATTGTTTTGTCTGCATTTAGTAAAAATTAAGGAATTCTGAATAGAATTGTAATTCTTTCATGGGTAGAAATATAGTAGGGTGAACCTGGATGGGTGGAGTCATGATAAGTTCACCCTTAGGGCCAAGTCCTAAGTTGTCTGGGTACATGGAGATGGAGTTCAGCTCGGGGTCGACGAAGTGTCGTCTTTCCCCTTGGGTACGCTATATCACTTAGGATTAGTTAAGTGCAATGTGGGCAGAAGGTTTAGTAATGAATAGAAACTCATAAAAGTAAGTGTCGTGCGAAAGGGAACTTGGGCTTCATCCCATCATAGTTCTTAGTGCCCTCGAGAGCCCATTAAAGGGAATGCCCTGGGCAGTCCAAGGTTTACCAAAACTGTAAGAATAACAAACTAAAAGAGTAACCTTTAGTAATCACCGTCACATATACTCACCTCGTCATTTCCGGAGGACAGTTGGTGTAGGTTCACAAGCGGTGGGCTCGATGTTTAATAAGATGGTTTAAGTTTTAAGAGTCGATGGCTCGGAAGCTCTTATAACATATGTGCATGTGTATTAAGTGGTGGGTCCTCGTTATTGGATGGTCATTCACACCGATGTCGATACATTGACTCGGCGGGTGAAAGTATTCACTTAGCCAAGAAAAGATAGGTGGTTTGCCAGCATTAGTACAAGAGCCTCAGTAGTACCTGACTGTGGGTGTACTGAGTAGTACGGGAGATCCAGGTTAGGTAGTTTGAATGCCGACTTGGGAGTGGGGAGGCCCAACCCACTGCCTCCATTTACCACTATGTGAGGTACCTAAGAGTTTAGATAAATCAAAATGGGGGAACTAAATGTCTGTGCGCATAGAGTCGTGTGCGTGTGTTGCACTTGCATGAATTATGGCGTAACATATCACAACACACATACTTGCATATAACCTGATACCTCATCATATAAACTAGTATGGGATGGCTTATATGATGGGAGCGATGCAAAATGACTCATTAACTTTTAAGTCTGTATGAGCATTCTTATAAGCTAAGGTTACTTTTTTATAATGATAATAACTGCTCTACTTATACTTTAAATGTTGCTCTTAATACACTGCTACCTTTATTTGAAGTTCATAAACCTGTCATTGCCATGATAGATAATTTTAACATATGATAGTTAGGGACACCATCACCTGCTTTTGTTTATCTCCACATTTGGTACTTCCCTTTCCTTCCTTCGCGCGTGGTGTCTAGGCATCGCAGGGGAGGGGAGGGGGATCAAGACTTAGTTTTAAACTAATGGCCTGATGAGCATAACACCAGGGACACCAGTTGGGATACAGGGTGCAGTTCCAAGGGACGCAGCCCAACAGGAGTACGGTACAGGAGGAGGTGAACCATCCTAGTCCAGGAGTGGCAGCAACACCATCAATCAGGGGATCAGTGAGTGATTAGTAGCTTTACTTCCATAAGCATTTTGTAGTGAGGACTGCTTGTACTACGCAGAAGCCCATCTTTATTCAGATTTAGTTTTATCACTTATATGGACTTATATTATATTGCATTGTGATTGTGGACATGTTTTCATATAAGTGGATATGAATGTTTTACTTCTTTTCTTCTGTGGAATATGGTTGAGAAATTACAGGTAGGATTAATGATTTGCGGTGATGGCCCTATCTAGAGTTGGTGTCACCGCAAAGCGGCGATTCTGGGCATAAGACCTGGTCAAAAAAAGGGGGGGGGGGGGTCTTACATTCCAACTGGAACGCTCCTGCCAAGGTTCTGCGAGCTCAACAACATTCCAAGGTCGGAGCGCTTCCATCGAGGCTCCGAAGACTTTGTCGTTTTTCCTAATTTTCCACACTTTGCACTTATAACGGAGTAGCGGCCTGTCGCCCTCCGAGATCAAATCAATCTTTGTAAAACTCTGAGAAGCTAGTGGATTTTGGCTCGGCCTTGCTATAGCCACATGGTTTTTCACCCTTTTTGGAGTTTTCACGTCAAAAATGCCTCTTGTCATTTGCTACGATTTACTTTGACTGTTTGTGCACCCGGTCTGATTTCGAGCTAGGGTGGTCCTATTTCTCCGGACCAGGGAAAAACCGGCGACCTACAATAGTTTGGCGTCGTCTATGGGAATGTGTTCCCAGAAGCTCTGACAAATCTCACCATTCCTCTAGCTCGCAGCAATGGAAAAGGGAAGCACACACATTGCCAGCCAGCCGGCTCTCAAAGAGACTAGCGATCAAGCATCCAACGACTTACCCGCCCGCTTAGCGTCATGCCTCGAGGAAGTAATCATCACACTGGCATCATCAGTGGAAGAGTGCATGCGCCAGATGGAAGAGCATCGGACATAGGCACTCACCTTGCTGAGGGAGATGGGAGATTCCCAAATCTCGGGGGCACATCCCATGGAAAGCAACCGAGCCTCATTACCCTCGGGAAACCGATCGCTTAGTGGGGTAGCCCACGATTGGCACCCTATGGAGATTCGGGGGTACCGCCCAATAGAATCCCAACAACCGGAAAGCGCAACAAACCCCTTGGCAAAATCTCGTAAGATAGGCGAGCAACACTTCGTCGGGCTAAGCGCCCCTCTCACGGAGGTTCTAGATGCCCTCAAAAACCACCCCCAACTCTGGAGGCCTATATCACTCCCTTGGGGCAGGGGAAATCAGTCCCAGTATTGCCACTTTCACAAAGGAAACATGCACGACACGGAAGACTGCGAACGCCTAAAGGAGGAGATCGAACGACTCGCGCGCTATTGACTCCTCGAGAAGCTTCATAGAAAGGCTCGAGTCGCACCACCAACCCCGAGAGAGCCCACGGAGGGGCAACACCATAAGGGGACTCCGCTCAGGAAGCCACCATAGTCAGCCCAGCCAACTGTCCTCGTCCTCCCGAAATATGCTCCTCGGTACATCAAGGCAACCCTTAGGAGCCTGCCGGTCGAAGTACCAAGGATAATGATCGACGATGACATATTTGCCAATGTGTTATTCCTATAAAATCTTCTCTAGCTCAGAATCTTTGGGAGAGACGTCCATCTCGGTTCAGGGGGGCGCATATGTCACATGGCACCCAACAATCCTGATTGTAGGAAGATCATCCTTCTAGTGACTCTTGGGGTCCCCCAGTGCTAGCCACGTATGATGTGTCGTTCATCAAAGTCAAGGCTACCTCGACATGCGACACCATCCTTATGAGACCAATGTTAAAGTCACTCCGCACCGACACACTAGCTCAAGGCATCTCGTTAAAATCTGCATGCAGGACACCTTTCGAAGGGCCTTAGGGCTGTAGAAGCGCGGACGGGATCCAGACCAGCACCCCCTGGCAATCTACTACATTCCATGTTTCTTTCTTGAAGAATAAGCCCATAAGGTGGATTCGCGAGCACTTGTACCTTTTATTTCATCAATGCAATGTTTGTTTTCCCATCCACCGTAAATAGTTCATCGAAAGGCGAGATTGGTGAAAGCCTTTTTGCACCTCCCAAGCGAGATTGGGAAAACCTTTCTGTACCTCAGGCAAGATTGTCAAAAGTATTTCTACACCTCCTAGAAGAGATTGGCGAAAGTCTTTCTGCACCTCAGGCGAGATCGATGAAAGACCTTATGCATCTTAGGCGAGACAGACAAAGTTCTGTCCGCACCTCCCAGACAAGGTGGACAAAGGTTCATCTTCACCTTCACTTGGACAAACCCCAGTTCTCTCAAGGCAAGAATGAACAAAGGTTCTTCGCCACCTCCACCCGGATGGACCCCGGTCCTCTTAAGGTGCGAACTAACAAAGGTTCTTTGCCACCTCCACCCGGATGGACCTCGGTCCTCCTAAGGTGCAAATAAATAAAGGTTATTTACCACCTCCGCTAGGACGAACCCATGTTCTCCTGAGGCACAAACAAACAAAGATTCTTAGCCACTTCCACCCGGATGGACCCCGGTCCTCCTAAAGCTCGAACAAACAAAGGTTATTCTCCACCTCAGCTTTGACAAACCCTTGTTCTCTTAAGATGTGAACGAACAAAGGATCTTTGTCACTTTCACTAGGATGGACTCTGGTCCCCTTGAGGCACGAGCGAATGAAGGTTCCTTGCCCCCTCCGCATGGATGAACCCCGATTCTCCTAAAGGCACAGATAAAGGTTCTCCTCCATCCCTGCTAAAGGTACGAGCAAGCGGGGGTGCCTCGCCTCCAAACCCTCAGTAGTCTATGTCTCTCCCGAAAGAATGAGTAAATAAACAATGCTCAAGCAAACCGCTACTCTACCAAAAAGAGTACGCGCGCCAAATCATAACCAAAGCACACCAAATCTAAAAGCAAAAAGGGTCTCCACTCAAATGAAAGGTGTCACGTGGGCTACATTATCATAAAAAGCAAAAGCATACAACAATACAAAAGTATGCCTACCACACAAAAATAGGAAACTCAAAAACAAATTGGGGAGGTCCCCAAGATCATCCTCCATGGCAGCACCAGCATTGTCGTCTGAGACATCCTCCACAACTAGGGCATCACGCTCCGAAAATCTCCGAGCCGCTCGAAATCCCTTGCCCAAACCCAAGAAGTACGCGGATTCACGCTCATCCTCTATGAGTGGATCGACCTCCATCTCCATAATCTCAGAACGTGCCTCCTCCGCGATGCGAGATCACTCCACCTCAAAATCATGAAAGGCCATGTACTCAGCCACCACAGCTGCACGAACGACCTCAACCTCCCCCCGCTCTGAAATCAGCCAAGCGTTCTCTTTCTTCAGCTGCTCAACCTCCCGCTCCTACTGGTATATCGCAGTGTCAGCCGCCTCGATACAGTAGAATGCCACTGCAAGGGTCACTTCAGCAAATGCCAGCCTCTAGTAAAGACCAACAATCTAGGGGTCAGTGGTGCTCAGCTTGGCCCGAAGAGTCTTCACCTCGGACTGAGAAGAGAACAACTGAGGTTCTGCATTAACCAACAAAGAAATGACCTATTTTTTCTTCCTTCGTGCCTCCACCAGCGAATCATCAGATGCGGATAGCTTCTCCCTCTTTGAAAGAAAATTATCCTTCGTGGTTATGTAGGTATCGTTCTATGAGAGCGCAATATCACGAGCCTCCTCAAGCTGCAAGCAACGAAAACAAATTTTTCTCATGCGCAACGCAAGACAAAAGAAGGGAAATACTGGGGTAACCAATATACGTTGTAGAGAAGCACTTGGCAAGCAGAGCGTTCCCAGTGCTTCCCCCTCCCCGTAACCAATGGCGGCTATAGGACTGGCCGAGAAGCCGGTGTGATCACGGGAATCTCTCGTACATCCTCAGTCCCCGCGGGTGGCGGATCAGCAATGAAATTATCCAGAAAGACATCAACAATGTCAATAATAACCTCAGGGGAAGTAGAGGTTGACTCACCTCCTCCCTGTTGTTGTGAAAAGTTCAACTTCCTCTTTTTTCCATACTACAGCGGCATGATGCTATAACATCTCTCTGTAAACTAGACTCCATAGGAGTGGTTTTGTCATGACTAGGTCATGACAAAACCCTAGAAGCCCAAGAAGACCAAGTGGACTTAGGAATATAGGTGAGATCATTATGATTTACAAATAGTAAATTTCTAAACCCTAGTTTAGGATGATCAAGAGACTCCAAGACCACACCATGACCTCACCAATCTACTAAAAGGCCCTAAGGGTCCCATTTGAGTCAACCCAGGGTGGCCAAGTTGATCTAGGATCATCCTAGGCCTAAATAGGGCAAGATGCCCTAGCCAAGGGCAATGTGCCCTAATGAGCCCAACCAACCCTACCAAGGTCTCCCTAGACCTATAGTGGGGTCAATGGGTCACCAAAGATCCATTGGGGTCAACCTTAGAGCTTAAGTTCACATAAGTCAACCCTAATCCTAAATGGGTCAAACTGACCTACATAGGGTCAATTGACCTTCCCTTTGTCAAGTGGACCCCACCCATGCCCTACTAACCCTAGAGTGAGGTCAATGGATCACCTAGGACCCATTGGGGTCAACCCTAGTGGCTAAGTTGACCCAAGTCAACTCAAACCCCAAAGTGGTCAAAGTGCCCTTAATAAGGGTCAAGTGACCTTCAAGGTGCCAATTCAACCCTACCTATCCCTACCTAGACCTTAGGGGAGGCCAATAGGTCACTAAGGACCCATTGATGGTGATACAAAAGGTCAATTTGACCAAAGTAACCCCTAGGCTAGGTCAAGTCAAACTTAGCTCAAAAAGGGCTAACCCAAGCTCAAGCCCCTAGCCACTTGGGCTAACCACCTCTTCATTATGGATGAAATGATTTAGTGGGCTACAAATAGCCTAAAGGGATGACCAAGTTAGCCTTGGTGACTAGGAGAGAGAGCTCCACCTCACCCTTAATGGAGGAGAGAGAAAGAGGAAGGAAGAAGCCATTCATGGCTTAGGGAGGCCAAGGGCCACCTTTGATGACTGGATTCAACTCCTCTGGGGAAGAGGAGAAGTTTCCAGCCATTTCCCGACCACCACAAGGTAGGTTCACCCCCCCCCCCCCCCCCACCACCACCACTTGGCTGAAAGCTTCATTGAAGGCCATTAATGGCCATTGGTGCTTGGCTCCTCCTCTCCCCCCATTTCACTCTTTTAAAAGCTTCACTAGACTCAGGGGAGTCATTTACACACTTAATCTGACGGAGACGAAACATTCCACTGTATTGTTGCAGAAACCCGATCGGCTGCACCACCACCATGGCATCCCGGCGATCGGCGCGCATCCAACTCGTAAACAAGGTCCTCCCCTTCCTCTCTCACTGTGGGTAGATCATAGGAACGGTTAGGGCCAAGATTTGGGCTCAATTGAGCCCGATCAAGAGAAGATTTTTCCAGGTTTTTCCGCAAATTTGAGCTTGTCGGGATCGCCGGAATCCGCCCTTCCGGCAGCTGTGCCGCTGCCTTGCGATATCCACCACCTCAACGGAGGTGGCAGTGGCGGTGGCCGACCAGGGAGGTGGTCGGATGGTCGGGAAATTGGGCTGGAAGTTGCTCCAGGCGGGCTGGATCGTGGCCGTCAGCCGGAGTAAGAGGACGATCCAGCCACCCTTGGATCCTGCTTTAAGATTCGTGCAATCATTTAATTTATTTTGGATTATTATAATTTTCTGCCCTTATAATCAGTCATCTTGGAAAATTAATTAAAAATACCTAGAGGCTAAATATGAGAAAGTAGTCAACATATAAAATGTAGTCCTACGGGTCTAATTTAATTTAAAATTAATTTGAATCAATTTGGATATCTTGTTTGACCAGGACATCCATTTTGGTGAGGGCTATACCTAGGACTAGACAGAGATTAAAATGTGTGCTCCCACTTCACCACAAGTCCAAATGATCTGAAATTTAGATAGGGAGTTAGTCTTAACTATATCTAAGTCATGTATAAAAATGGGAATTTTGGAGACAATTTTTCTATAGTTTTTGAAATTATTTAATAATCCTAGGGTAAAGTAATTAGGAGACCTAATGACCTCCAAACCCTACCAAATTTTTGTTAGTGGTCCTTAGGGTCATTATAAAGCTTTGTATAAATTTTCACCTAATTTAGATATGATTTAGTTTGGAATTGACCAAACCCTAGCCTTGCCCTAAAGGGGGTATTTAGGTCAAAAGTGCACCTTGTTGGATTGGATGGCTAAACCACCTCAACAGAGGCTGAAATTTGGGCCACTAGTTTGGCATGACTTTTAACACCCTCATATGGGTTATGGGGTGGTTTGGGGTAGTATTGCACTAGGATCTAAGTTCAAACCCTAGGTTTGAACTTTGGGGGTTGAGAAGGGCATGGGATCAAATGCCCTTGTATGAACTTGAAATTTGATAGAGAGGGCACTAACGTATCCAAGGTCCTCTGTTAAGAATCATAGAGGATTTGGAGATAGATAAACCCCTCAAAACCCTAACCCTATTTTAGGGCACAACCCTTATTCATGTAAGATAGGCCATCAAAACTTAATGAAATGTTATGAAACTTGGGTAGTACGGGCATAGGGTTAATTAGAGCCTCTGGTGATTTTGTTGGTAATTTTAGAACAATACACTTCGTACCTCCTTTATAATTCATGGAATTGCCCTTTATAGAATTTTGTTTATTATGATCACACTGTTTCGTAGGAAGTTATGAAAATTGGGCAGAGGGTATTTTAGGTCAATATACCCATACTTGAATTTTATTATAATTTTTAGAGGTATATTTCCAGTACTTCTTCACAAGTTTATAAATATGGGAATATGATAAATAATATATTCAGATATCTACACTCATTAAAAAAATGTGAAACTTAATCAATAGTGTTCTTAGGACATTGTGCTCATATGAGAATTTTATTACAATTTTTAGATAAACAATTCTATATTTAGTTCATTAATTTATCAATTTGGACTATTGTGCAATATTAAGTTTAGAGTCCACTACTCTCTGAAAAATTATGAAAATTGATCTAAAGTGTTTATTGGTAATAATATACATGCTTGGATTTTCTCAGAATTTTTGGAAGTATTTTAGCAATACTTGTCTCTTTAAAATGATTAATGTAGGTTATGTTCAAAATTAATTTTAGAGGTCTAAACCTTGCTGAAAAATTGGGATACTTTGAATTTACTATTAAATAGACATCTTGTATTTATCATAAATTTTGTGGAGCATTTTACATGTCAAAAAGGTACTTCATGTTCAAACTAAGGTATTTGGATTTCTTCGAAAATTAATTAAATTATCAAGTAAATTAGGAAAATTATGAAATTCTGGATTTAGGCTAAACATGTCATGATAAACCCCCAATAATTATTATAGGGATTTTGGATGATAATTTGGAGTACCTCCCATTGCATACATCATATACTTAGGATGGTCTGCGTTTAGTAAAACTGTAGAAATGGTGTTAACACGGGAAATGGTCGTAGGGGGATGGGATTGTGGTTTACTGATTTTGCTGTGTGGATTGGAGTATACCATTGAAGCTAGGGAGAGTATGTAGTAAAGTTGTCAAAGTTTAGGCGGTACTCGAGATCGACGAAAAATCGTCTATCCTGTGAAGGGAGAGAGAAGATCAAAACACTTTAGGGTTAGAACCAGTGTAATACTAAAGGGATCATGAAGCGGGTATTAAACAATAATAATAAGTGCCTTGCAAAAGGGAGATTTGGACTTCAGCCCATCGTAGTTCCTAGTGCCCTTTGAGAGCTCTTCACGGGGTATGTCGAGGGCAGTCCTGGGCTAACCTAAACTGTAGGCAAAAAAACTACAAGAGTAACTAGCATAACTAGGGGTTCACTTTCACTCACCTAGATGTCTCGAGATGTTAGGTTGGGTCACACGGGCAGTAAGCTCGATGGTTTTGATGATAGACAGGTTGGCCCGGGAGCTTAGGCTCGGTGGTAGATTGTGACGGACGGGATGGTCCGGGGAGCTTTGGCTCGGTAGCTGATACATAAGGTTGCATGTGCATAAGTATAAGGTGGTGGGTCTTCGGTATTGGAGGGTCGATGCACCGACGCCAATATTTTGACTCGACAAGTATGGTTTTGCACTTCGCCAAATTAAGTCCGGTGCGCCAACCGGCAAGAGTATGCAGGAGCTCCGCTTAGTGCACCAGTATTGATGCGTATGATAGGTTTGACCGGTAGTGCAATTACCGGTTTAGAAGTGGGCAAGGCCCAACCCACCACTTCTGTTTGCCACTACGGAGGTATCCTGGGAGGTTAGGCTCCATAAAGGGGGAACTTAAGGTCTGTGTACACAGAGTCGAGTGGGTGAGTTGCACTTGCATGTTTACATCATAGCATATTTTGCGTTTCATACCATCATCATTGCATATAACCCTGACACCTATTGTATAAAGTGGTATGGGAAGCTTTATACAATAGGCTCTACAAAACGACTCCTTGGCTTATAAGCTCGCGTGAGCGTGCTTATAAGTTAAGGTTTTTACTCTGTATATATATACATGCTGCTAGAAAACCGACATCCTATCGTATAAATTTGTATGAGACTTTTTATACGATATGAGCCTTGCAGAAGATCCCTTAGCTTATGTGTTTTTATATAAGTTAAGGTTATATATTATATATTCAGTCTTTCGTACTTTCATTCCTGTCACATATACTCTTAGAACTGCTAGATTAGTTCCACCGTAACCTGTACTTTTTTATTCTCCACCTTCATTTCCTCTCCTTTCCTCCTCCCCGCTCGATGCCTAGGAGCCATAGGGGAAGGGGCAGGGTATGATAGGACTTAGTCTTTTAGACTAACGGTTTTCGAACCACATCATTTTAGGGGATCGTGGAGCCCAACATGGAGGAGCAGCCCTGGAGGTCGGCATGCTTGGAGATGAAATAGTCTAGCACCGGAGTTCAGACAGCTGAGACTGTGAGTCCCGATCGTTAGTAGATGTTTAGCTTTTGCTTCCGCGCTGAGTGATTGGTAGTGAGGATATTGATGTACCAGGCTTGAGCCCTATTTTCTGTACCTTCATTAATTCAGTGGACACTCCCTTAGTGGAGATTACTTACTATATATGTGATTTCTATGGACTTGCCTTTTATAATTTGCTACTTTTCTGTGATCGATTTGGCCGACAGGATCGACGTTCTGTAGTGGCGACCTTTCCGGGCATGAAGGTGTCACAGCAAAGCGGCGGTTCTGGGCCTAAGACCCTGGTGGTTTAAAAAGAAAAAAAAGGGTCTTACAGATGCAGCTCCGCTCCACATCCGTCAAAAGGACTGCAAGAACTACTCGCTTATCGACAACAAAGATGTTGATCTTATAAAGAACAGCCCCCAGCTCACGCGGATTCTTAAATCCCAGCAATGGAGTAAAGTCATACTCCTTCCCCATTAGATGGGGACATCGGTCAGGAGGATCTCGCCAAGTCTTGGGCAACTCCCATGAGTTTTTGACCAACTCATATTATGCCCCTCTATAGAGATAGTCAGTCTTGTCCTCAAAGGACAACCACCTCTTGTTGCTCCGGACTTCGAACCGGTCGCCTAAGCCAAGGCAAACCTCGCACCACTCATGAGAGAGGCGAACTGACATCCGAGAGCTCCCGAAAGAAGCAAAGAAGCCTCATAATCCTTGTCAGCCACACCAGAGAAAACTGCGTCACTAGAATGCCGCTGAACCAAAGTACAGTGTTTGCCTCCTCTATAGGAGGGATCTAAAAGCCCGCCATCAAGCACCCCCTACGTATTCGCATAGTGGCCCGTATGAGGGTGTTGAACATGCTCCAATAGAGATGGAATTACAATTTTAACGTCCTCCAAAATCCCAAAGCGCTTCCTCCAAATGCCCATACGGGCAGAGTTCAAGGATGACGGAAGGCGCATCGATCATTGCGGAACACCACCTTTTGAAACCAGCAAATGAAATAGGTGTGAGCACCAAAGCGAGCCAAGGAAAGAAGATCGACACGCATGGAGAATGGCACGACCACGAAAGTGGCCCGGACAAGAGCCTTCCCATGTGGACAAAATCCTTATTCATGGCTCCTGAGCGATTTATAAGGGTAACGACCTTCCTTCTTGGATAAGTGAAGTCCTTATTTGACATGTGCATGAA
This sequence comes from Platanthera zijinensis, assembly GCA_039513925.1. NCBI lineage: Eukaryota > Viridiplantae > Streptophyta > Magnoliopsida > Asparagales > Orchidaceae > Platanthera > Platanthera zijinensis. The sequence goes on from CM077079.1 coordinate 253,951,778, forward strand.
AACCCTCACCAATTGGTAAAGAATTGGAGGTTTCTAATGAGCTGTTCGATGATATCCCCAGTATTAAACTTGCATATAGAATCTGAAATCAAAGTACAGAATATGCATGTTGTGTGAAGCCCATCCAGATATGTTGGTATGGATTAGTGATGATTGAGTTGCGTGTCAGAGAAGTCTCCATGGTTAAACATGTAGGTTATGGAGTCAAGGGTGTTGCAGGTTACAGTAGAAAGTCCTGTAGTTGTTCTTTAGGAAAACACTCATGATTGTAACAAAATCAAAGTTCTGTTAGTATAGCCATGCGGTAGTGCTACCGCTAGAGATAGCTCGATTGGCAGAGACCAGTGAGCAATTGATTGTGTTGGGTGTGGACCCAAGCCTGAGATAGACATGTGGTTCTGTTTGGTACCTCTGGGCAGTAGTGCTACTGCTGGCGATAGCTCCCAAAGAGATACATTTGTGAGGCCTATCTCTTGGAGACTAGGGGACCAATATGTTGAGTTGTGTGCTTACAGTGCCAGCTATGATGGCTTTGAGTGCCAGTTATGGTGGCCTTGAGTGCCAGCCTTGAAACATGATGCAATTATGTATGTGAATAAGAAAGGGGAGGTTGACCCGTGCCGTGTCTTATTGCGCTCGACTACTTGAGAAACGGGATGTGGCTGAACTGTACCTGCCCTGTGGCATACGACTTGGAGTGAGACACTTGCATGAATCTTGTGAAAGTAGCAAACAAACAACTAAAAACAAGCCGGAACTTTGAATAATGAAAGATTTATTATCCAAAAAGATATCTATTAAAAAGGTATGCCCTCCCTTATATAGAATGGAGGAGAGATGAGAGAATACAAATAAGAGATGTGGTACTAAAAAATTACAGGACTAAGCAGACTATACAGAAACAACCCGCATAAGTCGCACGGTTAGACAGAAGGGCTAACCGCTCGGCTACCGCCAGAGAGTGAGAGATTGCCATGGGAGACCGCTAGACCGCCCGGTCTCCAAATCGACTGAGACAAACTGCCAGACCGCTCGGCTACCAGACAGCAACAGCACAGCAACAAACTTGCTGAAGGGAAACCGCCAGACCGCGCGGTCTTCAACCCGCCAAGACAGACCGCCAGACCGCCCGGTCACCAACTTCAACACTCCCCCTCAAGCTGGAGCATATATATTGATCATGCCCAGCTTGTCACAAATATGAAGAAACGAGGCGGATACTGGCTTGGTAAAGATGTCAGCCAACTCTTTATCAGAAGTGACGAAGGGAGTGCAAATTTTTTCCTTCAAGATCTCTTCACGAATGAAATGACAGTCAACCTCAATGTGTTTGGTTCTTTCATGGAAGACCCGATTTTTGGAGATGTATATGGCAGCCTTGTTATCACAGAACATAGGTAGAGGATGGTTCTAAATCTAGCATGAGAGCCCGTATCCATTTTAACTCACAAGTGGTCGATGTCATACTACGATACTCTGCTTCAGCACTGGACCTGGAAACAACAGACTGCTTCTTGCTCTTCCAGCTCACCAGATTTCCCCCAAAAAAGGAGCAAAAACCCGAGGTGGACTTGCGATCCCCTTTGTCATCAGCGTAACTTTCATCTGAGTATACTTCAACCCTCAGATGACCATTCTTCTGAAAAAGTAATCCTTTCCCAGGCGCTGCTTTGACATACTCCAAGATCCGCAAGGCGGACTGTAGATGGCACTCCCTAGGTGCTTACATGAATTGACTCACCTTGCCCACAACATAGGAAATGTCGAGCCTGGTCACTGTGAGATATATGAGCTTACCAACCTGACGCCTGTACCGCGTACTATCTGAAAGAGGAGGCAAATCATCTGTCCAGGTTTTGTCTTCTCCAGTTGTCATGGGGCATCGGGCAGGTTTTGCTCCAGTCAATCCTGCCTCTTTTAAAAGATCAAGGGCATACTTACGCTGGGAGAGAACTAAGGAATTGGGCTTCCGAGAGATTTCGATCCCCAGAAAGTACTTTGGAGAGCCCATATCTTTCGTGACCAGATGTTGACGAAGATGTCGTTTGTCAGGGCTACCCCTTCCTGGTCATTGCCAGTGAGAAGAATATCATCGACGTACACAGCAAGAACAACCAGTCCCGAGGGGGTTTTGCGAATAAATAGCGAGTGATCGGCAGAGCTTCGCGCAAAACCAACAGCCGCCATGATGTCGCTGAACTTGTCAAACCAAGCTCGAGGGCTCTGCTTGAGGCCATAGATTGCCTTCTTCAGCTGGCATACTCGTGTCTCCCCCTTAACAACATACCCAGGAGGTTGCTCCATGTAGACGGCCTCTTGAAGATCACCATAAAGGAAGGCATTCTTGACATCCAGCTGGGAAATCGGCCAATCTCTATTTACCGCCATAGAGAGTAGGTCCCGGATAGTGCTGAGATGAGCCACGGGAGAGAAGGTGTCAAAGTAATCAACCCCATAGGTCTCAGTAAAGCGCTTAGTAACAAGACGAGCCTTATAAAGATCCACAGTGCCGTCTGGGCCAAATTTGACCACAAAGACCCAGCGACAGCCAACAACATCAGTGCCGAAGTGAAGAGGAATAAGAGTCCAGGTATCCCGCTCAGTTAGGGTCGCCATTTCCTCATACATGGCCATCTTCCAATGAGGAATAGCAAGGGCCTCCTGATAGGAGCGGGGTGTGGCAGTGGCAGAGATAGCCAGTGCAAAGGCCCTGTGAGAAGAGGTAAGATGATCATATGAAACAACAGCAGCAATGGGGTGTAGGGTACATGTCTGCACCCCTTGCGAAGATCTATTGGAAGATCCAGGTCAGCGGGTCCCTCGACATCCGGAGCATCCGTGGCAGAGAGAGCTGGCCCGGGAGTAGAGAGCGACGGTGGCGGAGATAAGGGAGATGGTGGCGGAGAAGAGGGAGAGAAAGGCGGAGGGAGAGGAGTGGACGGAGACGGTGTAGGGGTGGAGATCGTAGTAGGAGATGAGGGAATGAAGGGAACATCAGGAGAATCCGAAGCTGGGGGAAGAGGACAGGAGTCATCCGAGAAGTAGGAGGTATTCTCGAAGAAGGTGACGTCAGTGGAGACGAATTGCTTACGGAGAATGGGATCAAAGAAACAATAGCCTTTTTAAGTGGTGGAGTACCCCAGAAAGACACATTTTGTGGAGCGAGGGGAGAGCTTATCACGGGTGGCAGATGGGGCATGCACAAAGGAAGTGCACCCAAAGATTTGGAGAGGGAGAGGAAAATGCTCCTTGCCCGGATAAAAAATGGAGAATGGCGTTTTTCCGTGGAGAACCGTGGAGGGAATGCAATTGATAAGGTAGCAGGAAAGGAGAATAGCATAGCCCCAATAGGAGCGAGGAACATGCATCTGGGTCATCAAGGTGCGAGCGACATCGAGGAGGTGACGGTTTTTGCATTCTGACACACCATTTTGTTGTAAAGTATAGACACAACTAGTTTGATGAATAATCTCATTTAGAATGCAGAAGGCAGAAAAGTCATGACTGATATATTCTTTGGCATTATCAGATCGAAAAACTTTAATAGAAACATTAAATGGAGTTTTGATCATGAGATAGAAGGACGTCCATACAGAGAATAATTCGGAGCGATCTTTTAACAGATACACCCACGTACAGCGAGAGAAATCATCAATAAACGTGATAAAATATGAACTACCCCGACTAACTATAAGGGTTGGAGAAGGACACCAAACATCAGAGTGGATGAGATCAAACAGACGGGTAGATCCATGGACGTGCTTTGGAAGGAAGGAGGAGTGGTGATGCTTGCCAAGCTGACAGGCCTCACAGTTGAGGGGAGGACTTTGTGGAGGAAGTTGGGGCAGAAGTTGATGTAGAAGACGTGGAAGAGCATGACCAAGGCGGAGATGCCATTGGAGAAGATCTGTGGAGGTGGATGAGAAGGTGGACAAAGCGTAAACGTTGTCAAGGAAGTATAGGCCGCCACTCTCAGTCCCAGTAGCAATCGTCCGTTGGGAGTCCGGATCCTGAAAAGAACAAGAAGTAGAAGTAAATGTGACGGAACACTGTAATTGCTTGCATAGAGAGGTAACAGATAATAAGTTGCACGGGAACTTGGGCACGTAGAGAGTATCCGCCAAGCGAAGAGACGGAGTGACATGAACCATTCCCATCCCATTGACCGATGATGAAGAGCCGTCAGTGAGAATAACCAGGGGCAACCGATCATGTGTTTCTAGGAGAGAAAAACACTGGAGATTGTCGGTCATATGATTGGTAGCACCGGTGTCGATCAGCCATTTTTCTTGAATAACAACGTGGGAACTACCAGAAGACGTGACCACCGAGGCGAACGGCTTTGAGCAGGATGTGAAAGCCATAAAGGGAGGAAAAAAAACTGCAGCGGTCCCGGTGACAGCACACCAGCGGCAAGAAGGGCCATGACCAAGATGCAGAGCAAGGCAAAGGGGAAGACGAGAGAAGAACAAGCCGTGCGACAAAATAGGAGGTCGCGGCGACTAACAAGCAGGAGAGGCTAAAGGAGGGGCCGCATAGAGGAGGACAGGACGTGGCGACTTAGGAGCAGGTCGCGACGACAAGGAGCAAGAGCAGCGAGAGAGGAAGCTGCGCAAAGGGGCACAGGTCGCGACGACTTAGAGATAGGTCGTGGGGACTAAGAGAGATAGAGCGGCTAAGGAATAAGGGCAGAGAGGCCGCTTATACAAGGAAGAAACCGCGCGAACAGGGAGAAATCGCAGCGGTTTGGAGAAAGAGATCTGCAGTGGTCACGATGATAGACACCAATGGCCAGAAAAGCCACGACCAAGCCACAGAACCAAGCAGAGGGAAAGAAGTCGAGGGGCTAGAAATCAGCCTGCGCGAACAGAAGAAAGAGAAGACCACGCGAACAGAGAAAAGTCCGCTGGGAGGCAAACAAGGCGAGCAAGGCAAATACGTCGCGGCAACAGGCCGCGATGACTAAAGAAGAGGAGCAGGAAGAAAGGAGGGCGCGACGACTAAGCACAGGTCGCGGCAAGAAGAATTGAGAAACAAAGAGGTCACACACACAAAGGGCAATGACAAGGAGATCAAGAAGTCGCGCAAACAGGGCGCAAGCAGGCTGAAGAAACAAGTCGCGAGGACTGGTCGCGAGAAGAAGAAGCAAGCCGCGTGGACAGGTCATGCGGTCAGAGAGGGCGCATAGAATCAGGAGGAGAAAATCGAGTCCTCTGATGCCATGTGAAAGTAGCGAACAAACAACCAAAAATAAGCCGTAACTTTGAATAATGAAAGTTTTATTATCCAAAAAGATATCTATTACAAAGGTATGCCCTCCCTTATATAGAATGGAGGAGAGATGAGAGAATACAAATAAGAGATGTGGGACTAAAAAATTACAGGACTAAGCGGACTATACAGAAACAACCCGCATAAGCCGCGCAGTTAGACAGAAGGGCTGACCGCTCAGCTACCACCAGAGAGAGAGATTGCCATGGGAGACCGCTAGACCGCCCGGTCTCCAAGTCGACTGAGACAAACCGCCAGACCGCTCGGCTACCAGATAGCAACAACACAGCAACCAACTTGCTAAAGGGAAACCGCCAGACCGCGCGGTCTTCAACCCGCCAAGACAGACCGCCAGACCGCCCGATCACCAACTTTAACAAATCTAAAAGAGCACCTTTGACTTTGTCGTCGCATAGATGAGAGTCTTGGGCTTCGTGTTGGAAATACCAAGAATACTCAAATAGGTGGGGCTTGAATCTCAGCACATCTAAAGAGAATGCTCAAATAGGTGCAGTGGGGCTTGAATCTCAGCACAACAAAAGAGAATACTCAAATGTGGACTGTCGCAGAGTACAGTGGTGGGGCTTAAATCTCAGCACACTGATAATGTGCCTTGAGTGCACGGGGCGTGTGGCCATATGTGTCAACGTCTGTGGTGAATGGTGCTTAAATTGAATGTTCTGATGCCATTATATATACATGTTGTTTACCTACATGGAATGAGCACCGCTTCCCCGAGTGAGGGGTGGGGTCGTTATAATTTTGTCAGTTAAATATCACCGTTATCTTGTTTTGCCACCTCTTAGGGGATTTTCCCTATGCAGGTGCTAGAGAGCCGAGCAGGAAGTAACGGGATAAATCCCCTTTGAGCTATGTCGGCCCTCTAAGGCCAAGCGAAGCGTGTTTTATTGTTTTCATATATGGTCGGCATGTGTGTCGATGCATGTAATATACTTTTGTGAAGAGAACAGTTCATAAGGTCTTAAGGCCAAAACACTGTGTGTATTTTATTATCATTCCTTTGGTGTTGTTAGTGGACATTCCTGGTGTTGGGTTCTTATTCACTTAAAAAACTTCTGCTAGAATGCAACTCTAAGTTAGGGCGCGTTAATGATTCAGTTTTAATGCATAACTCCACTGAGTGTCCGTGAAATATGGAATGGGGCGCCAGCCAAACCTTCTGTTAAATTCTACGTGACTGATGGGGGTGTTATACCTCAGGAGAGATTGGCAAAAGCCTTTATGCACCTCCCAGACGAGATTGGCGAAAGCCTTTCTGCACCTCCAAGACGAGATTGGCGAAAGCCTTTCTGCACCTCAGGCAAGATCGGCAAAAGCCCTTCTTCACCTTAGGCAAGACGGACAAAGGTCTGTATTCACCTTACAGGAGAGATGGACAAAGGTTCATCTACACCTTCACTTGGACGAACCCCAGTTCTCCTGAGGCACGAACGGACACAGGTTCTTAGCCACCTCCACCCGGACGGACCTCGGTCCTCCTGAGGCGCGAACAAACAAAGGTTCTTTTCCACCTCCACCTAGATGTACCCCGATCCTCCTAAGGCGCGAATGAACAAAGGTTTTTTTCCACCTCAACTCGGACGGACCCCAGTCCTCCTAAGGCGCAAACGAATAAAGGTTCTATTCTACCTCCGCTAGGACGAACCCCGGTTCTACTGAGGAGTGAACAAACAAATATTCTTTGCCATCTCCATCCGGACGGACCCCGGTTCTCCAGAGGCATGAACAAATAAAGGTTATTCGCCACCTCCTCTTGGACAAACCCCAGTTCTATTAAGGAGCGAACGAACAAAAGATCTTCGCCACTTACACTAGGTCGGACTTCGGTCCCCCAGAGGCTTGAGCGAACAAAGTTTCCTCTCCCCCTCCGCATGGATGAACCCCGGTTCTCCTAAAGTCACAGACAAATGTTCTCCTCCATCCCTACTAAAGGTACGAGCAAGCATGGGCAGATCACCTCTAAACCCTCAGTAGTTTATGGCTCTCCCGAAAGCCCGACTAAATAAACAACGCTCAAGCAAATTGCTACTATGCCAAAAAGAGTATGTGCGCCAAATCATAACCAAAGTACAATAGATCTGAAAGCTAAAAGGGTCTCCACTCAAATGAAAGATGTCATGTGGGCTACATCATCATAAAAAGCAAAAGCATACAGTAGCACAAAAGTACGCCTACCACACCAAAACAAGAAGCTCAAAACAAACTGGGAAGGTCCCCAGGATCATCCCTCCATGGAAGCACTAACATCATCATCTGAGACATCCTCCACGCCTAGGGCATCACGCTCTGGAAACCTCCGAGCCGCTCTAAATCCCTTGCCAAAACCTAAGAAGTACGCGGCTTCACGCTCATCCTTTATGAGTGGATCGACCTCTATCATCATAATCTCAGAATGCGCCTCATACATGACGCGAGATTGCTCCACCTCAAAATCATGAAAGGCCATGTACTTGGCCACCGCATCCGCGCGCACGGCCTCAACCTCCCCTGCTCTGAAATCAGCCAAGCATTCTCTTTCTTCAGCGGCTCAACCTCCCCCTCCTGCTAGTACATCACAGCGTCAGCCCCCTCGGTACATCGGACCACCTCCGCAAGGGTCACCTCAGTAGATGCCAACCTTCCACAAATACCACCAATCTCAGAGTTAACAGTGCTCAGCTTGGCCAGAAGAGTCTTCACCTCGGACTGAGAAGAGAACAACTGAGATTCTGCATTAACTAGTCAAGAAACGACCTCCTTTTTCTTCCTCCGGACCTCTGCCAGCAAGTCCTCAGATGCGGATAGCTTCACCCATAGAAAAAGAAAATTATTCTTCATGGTTACATAGGTACCATTCCATGAGAGCGTAATATTGCAAACCTCATGAAGCTTCAAGCACCAAAAACAAATTATTCTCATGTGCAATGCAAGGCAAAAGGGGGGAAATACTGGGGGCAACCAACATACCTTTCAGAGAAGTGCTTTGCATGCAGAGCATTCCCGCTCCTTCGCCCTCCCCATAACCAATGGCATATCAGGGACTGCCCGAGAAGAAGGTGTGATCACGGGAATCTCTGGTACATCCTCAGACTAAGTGGGTGGCGCATCAGCAATTAGATTATTCGGACAGTCATTAGCAATATCAATAACAACCATGGGCAAAGCAGAAGTCGGCTCGTCTCCTCCCTGCCATTGCGAAAAGTGCATCTTCCTCTTTTTTCCACGCTATAGCGGCACAATGCAGCTCCGCTCCACATCCGTCGAAAGGCCTCTAAGAACTAACTGCTTCTCGATAACAAAGGCGTTGATCTTATAAAGAACATCCCTGAGATCACGCAGATCCTCAAAGCCCAGCAATGGAGTAAAGTCATACTCATTCCTCATAAGATGGGGATAGCGGATAGGAGGATCCCGCCAAGTCTTGGCCATCTCCCAAGGGTTTTTGACGAACCTATACAATGTCCCTCCATGGCGATAGTCGGTCTTCTCCTCAAATAACATTCACCTCTTATTGCTCCGGACTTCGAACTGGTTGCCTAAGCTATTGGGCACATTGGGAATTGTGCACCTGATTTGGAGAAGCACTTTCAACTCAATGATATACATAAATTTGTATTTGATGTATGTTCAGTTTACTTGTGCAGTTTATATGTTAAATAAAAATAAACTAAGTACAAAAGTGTCAAGATACTAGACAAGTGTCGACACCTTTGTAAAAGAGTACTAAGACAAGGAATCAAGTTGTGTCGACACTCAGGACTAGTGTCGATACCCTTATTCAAGTAGTGTTGAGATAGGAAGCAAGCTGTGTCGACACCTAAGACTTGGGTCGACACCGTCAGTCAAGAAACCAAGTTGTGTCGACACTCAGGACTAGTGTCGACATATTTTACACAAGTTATGTCGAGACTGGAAGCAAGCTGTGTCGACACTCAGTACTAGTCTCGACACATTTTACACAAGTTATGTCAAGACTGGAAGCAAGCTATGTCGACACTCAGGACTAGTGTCGGCATATTTTACACAAGTTATGTCGAGACTGGAAACCAGCTGTGTCGACACTCAGGACTAGTGTCGACATATTTGATACAAGTTGTGTTGAGATAAAAAGCTAGTAGTGTCGACACACTCGATTGTTGTCGACATCCCTATTAGAGAAATGTCAACACCCAGGACTGGTGTCGATGGAATCTAAGTGCAGAAGTGTCAACTCCTTCATGCAGAAGCTCTCAGACAGAAATTCTTCTAAGTTCATAATTCAAAGCCTGAAGTTCTGACAACTGTCAGAACTGTCAGATGTTAGTAGATTAACCGGGGAAGATGGTAACTCTTGCTAAAGCCTATATAAGGAGACCAACACAATAGAAACAGAGCGATAATTATCATTCTTCTCATCAAAGTCTGTCAGGACAATTCAATAGAATTCTGAAGGTAGAGAGTAGGCAAATCGTGGATCAACTTCAATCTTCTCCAGCCCAGTTCAACCCTATCTTTTCCTTCAAGAAGCTTTGAAAAAGCTAAGAAGGGTTGGACCTTTTTTCTTCACAGCCAGGATTAAGGGAGAAGATTTCACATCAAGATCTGATCAAGAAGAAGTCACTAGTCTCATTCTTCCTGGGTGACACCTCAAAAATTTAAATTCTTTCTGTTATAATAAATTTGTAAGATCTATCAGTAGATCTGAGTTGTAGGAGATTTATTTCTCTGAGATGTAAGCCTAAATTATAAAGGCTGAGGTAGGACTGTGAGCCTGAGATCGGAGAAGGGGTATTTCTCTAAGCTATAGGAACTGGGAGGTTCTAAGGTTGTTGGGCAAGGGTTTTCCCGAGGAGTAGGAGTGGAGGATCACTCTGAGGTAGGGTTCTTGAAGAGGAACCTGAGTTGTAAGATCTTGATGATCTGAGGTAGGACAATGCTTTGTCTGAGTTATAGGAGCCAACAAGGCTCTGAGGTGTAAGATCTGAGGAAAAATAAGAAGAAGTTTGGCAGAATCTGGCTCATTGATAGATATGCGAAGGGGGAAAGTGGATGTACCCATAAATTGGGGAACCACTATAAAACTACTGTGTGATATGTTGTGATTTGTGCTGTGATTATTAAAAGTAGATGTGTGCTGTGATTGTTAAAATTAGATTTGCATTGTATTTGGCAGATCAACAGTGTTCTTGAATATTATGGCTGTGTTAATAAACACACTAGGAAATTTTTGTGATTTAAAAGTAGCCAAGATTTAAATTGGACCTATTCACCACCACCCTCTAGGTCACTCTCTATCCTAAATAAACAGTTTATAATTGGTATCAAAGGGAGGTTCACTGTGAAGGCATAACAGTCTAGTGATAATCCTAAGGATCAACAGAGATTAAATCATGGCTCAAAGAGAAAACCAATCCATCAAACTCCTAGTCTGCTCTAAAGAAAACTTTAGGATTTGGAAGGAAAGGGTTAGACTCTTCATGGAGGCTGCAGATCCAAGAATATACATCACAGTATTGGAAGGACCTTTCATACCTATGAAAGTGTCAATTCTTGATGCCAACATAAGGACACCTAAGACCTACATGGAAATGGATAAGGATGAGATAATTCTGGCCTTTATGGACAAGAGGGCTCAGAACATAATTATCAGTGCTATAGATGTCTCCACATTCCAAAATTTGATTCATTGCAAAACATCCAAAGAAATGTTGGAATCATTGATTTTATAAAATGTTTGTTTAGGATTTAGAGTGACCTAGAGGGGGGGTGAATATGTCCAATTTAAATCTTGACTACTATAAATCATAGTAATTTCTTAGTATGATTATCAATACATCCATAGCATTCAAATACACAGATTATCTACTGATTACAGCATATATCTAAATATGCAGTCACAGCACAATTCACAGCACATCACACAGTAATTTTATAGTGGTTCACCAATTTATGTGTACATCCACTTTCCCTCTTCGCCTATCTAGTAATGAACTAGATTCAGCCAAACTTCTTCTTTCTTTTCCTCAAATCCTCAGATGTTACACCTCAGAACCTAGCTGGATCTTATAACTAAGACAAGCAATGTCCTACCTCAGATCTTCTTGATCCTATAACTCATATTCCTCTCCAGGAATCCTACCTCAGAGTGCACCTTCACTCCTACTCCTCAGGCAAACCCTTGCCGTACAACCTCAGAACCTTTCTGTTCCTACAGCTTAGAGAAATTTCCCCTTCTCCTACCTCAGGCACATAGCCCTACCTCAGACTTTATAATTTAGGCTTACAACTCAGAGAAATTTATCTCCTGCCCTCAGATCTACAAATAGATCTTACAAAATTATAATATCAAAAAGAATTATGTGTTTTGAAATGTCACCCAGAAGGAAAGGGATTGGTGACTTCTTCTTGATCAGATCTTGATGTGGAATCTTCTTTCTTAAGCCTTGGTGTGAAGAAAATGATCCAACCCTTCTTAGCTTTTTCAAAGCTTCTTGAAGGAGAAATTAGGGTTGAACTTGGCTGGAGTAGTTAGAAGTTGATCCTCGATCTGCCTCCTCTCCACCTTTAGAATTCTACAGAATTGATCTAACATCCTTGATGTGATGAATGAGAATTATTGTTATGTTTCTGTCAAGTTGATCTCCTTATATAGGCTTTTTGAAATGTGACCGGCTACCCTAGTTAATCCACTAACATCTGATAATTCTGACAGCTGTCAGAACATAAGACTTTGAATTCTAGACTTAGAAGAAAATTTTGTCTTGAGAACTTCTGTATGAAGGTGTTGACACTTCTGTACTTTGATTGTGTCGACACCAGTCCTGGGTGTCGACACTTCTCTTTTAGGGATGTCGACATTAATCTGTGTGTGTCGACACTGCTAGCTTCTTATCTCAACACAACTTATGTGAAATGTGTCTACACTAGTCCTGAGTGTCGACACAACTGACTTCTTGTCTGACGTTGTCGACCCAAGTCCTGGGTGTCGACACAGCTTTCATTTAGTCTCGACATAACTTGTGTAAATTGTGTCGACACTAGTCCTGAGTGTCGACACATTTGCTTTCTTATTTCATAGTGTCGACCCAAGTCCTGGGTGTCGACATAGCTTGCATCCAGTCACGAAACTTCTTGAATAAGGGTGTCGACACTAGTCCTAAGTGTCGACGCAACTTAATACCTTGTCTCAGCACACCTTTTACAAAGGTGCCGACACTGGTATAGTGTCTCGACACTTTTGTACTTAGTTTATTTTTCCTGTACAAATAAACTTAACAAACATCAAATACAAATTTGTGTATATCGTTGAGTTGAAAGGGCTTCTCCAAATCAGGTACATAATTCCCACTGTACCAAACAATCTCCCCCTATTTGGAGAAATCATAACCCCAATTCAATGATAAACACCATGACACCAAAATATGATGATAAAGATATAAATTCTATAGTGCTGAACAAAATATGAAGTAACACAATTGATAACACAAAGTATATAGTGCAACCCAAATTTTCATTATATCTTGACAAATGATTACAATTATCAGATTTGTCATACTGGTCTTTTAAAAACAAAAATTACATAATGTTCAAAAGATAAAATAAAATATCCTAGGAAAGATCTGGCTCTCTGATGACAATCCCTTTTCCTGATTGAATCTTGGCTTTAATTTCAGGGTCTTTGTCATTAGCTACCTTTTTTCCTTTGTCAATCATTGCTTTAGAGATCATTTCGTCCTTGAGCCTTTGCCTCTCAAAATAGTGATAAGGCTTGGGGAAATATTTTATGGGCTCAACTGAATTAGTTGGAATCTTCCCTATCTTCAGATCATGTCTGAATTTTCTGATGACTTCCTGCTGCTTTAAACGCTTAACCTATTCTTGCTCAGTAAACCTTTTCCCATGTCAATGACATTAGTATTAACTGCTTTCCAAGCAGTGATGATAATTGATCTAGAAGTTGGGCTCCACTGTTCAAAGTCTGGCCTAGCTTCAGCTTGTTCCCTGAACCTTTTCTTTGATAGTTGAGCTTCTTTTCTTTTAGCAAAGCAGAATCAGACATTTTCACTTCTTCACATATTATATTTTGAACTTGTTATAATGCCCCGAAACTCAAAAGAGTGACAGGTGGTGTTTTGAGCCAAATCTGGGATTTGGTAGATGTGACATGGCCTGGGACATGGGCATGTCCCAGGGCGTGTCGTGCTCGGGTTCGGCAATGGTCGCGTGGTCGACAAAATTGCATTCAACGATCGTCGGGGAAGTGAACACGGCCTGGGACACGGGCGTGTCAGGCACTCAAAGCCTTTCACTCAACGATCGTTGAGTGAGGATACACGGCCTGAGCCCAGGCGTGTTCGGGTCCGACACGGACGTGTCAAATTCGACACGGGCGTGTCGAATACCCGTATCCTGCTCGGGTCATTTGGCGAGTTGTGCTAAGGCAGCTACACGGCCTGGGACACGGGCGTGTCCCAGGGCGTGTCTAGCACACGGCATGTGACACAAGCGTTTCACATGGACGTGTCGTGCTCTTGTCGTTTTGGACCTGTGTTGATGGAGGAACACGCCCAGCTACACGGGCATGTACTGTATGACACGGGGGTGTCGAATGCTCGTGTTCGTTTTGGGACGTGATGGCTTCGGTGTCGATTGAGGCACACGGCCTTGGACACGGGCGTGTCGATAGCCATTTTCGGCCCAAGAAGTTTAATTTCGGGTTGAATCGCAGCCGTTCGTTTCCTTAATTTGGGATCTAATTACCCAGGGCTCTCCATGCTAGGGATAAGGCCGGGATTGGGGGTTTAAATATTCACTTTATCTTATTCATTCTCTTTCGAAAACCTAGAGAGAAGGGAGAGCAAGGAGTTTGGAGGAAGAGGAAGATCCGCCCGCCGGAGGAGATTCAGAGCGCCAAACCGCAAACCGAGCCTAGATCCGCGGAGGCAAGATCGTTGCGGTGCTTTTCATCTGCGTAGTTTTTCAGGGCGCCGAGGAGAAACGCTAGGGTAATGATTTTCATCTTGAGCATGTGAAGCTCTTCTCCCTTTGCATGGGAAAACCCGCTCTCGCGCGTGTGTGGTGAGTTTGCAGTATTCCTTGGGGTAGATATGTAAAGTCCCCCTTGTTAGAGTCTGGAATCGTAGTACGGACATAGGCATGGTGTGTGAAGCCTACCCGAGTATGTTAGTCTGGATCGGTGATGTTTTGCTATGCATATTGTGCCGGAGAAGACTCCGTGCATTTTGTTTGTTTTTGGGTTGCTATGCGTTAGAATGCATCAGGGAATCTTGGGGATTAACCCCAAGGTGCACCCAGAAATCTAGGTGAAAATGCATTTCTGCCATTTCGGTGGCCTGGGAGCCAGCCGGGTATATAGCAGGGCTATGTACCATGTTTGATCGAAAGTTGGGACTAGGGGAAGCTGGGCCCACGTCAAAGGCCAAAAGGCTGCAACGGGGTGAGCAACGGGCTGGTGGAACCCTACCCGCTCCATCTATTTCGGTTAAAGAGACCTAAAGCTACGTGGCACTTACTGATGATTTGGAGATTGAGTCTAGGCTACGGTTGAAAGGACTAAATACTCACGAGGTTTGCCGCCCTGGGGGTGGTGGTGGAGTCAAGGATCGGACTGGGTTCGAAATGGCTTCGCCAAGTAATCCTCCCTGAGAGCACGGGGTGTACGACCGTGTGTGCGTGCACCTGTGATGTGATGTTTATTCGCTATGTTGCTTGTTTTGCTAAAAAGTGTAGGGAAGAAGATTTGCCGCCCTAGTTTGGGGGCGGAATCGTTATAATTTGGTCAGCTTTAGTTGACTGTTATTCTTGTTTGCCACCGTTGCGGTGATTTGTTCTTGCAGGTGTTGCGGAGCCAAGCGGCAAATAGCGGGCCAAAGCCCAAGTTGCTGAGTCGGCCCTCGAAGGCCTTATTTGTTTACTTTGTTTAAATCATGTGTGGCTGGCCTGCGAGCCGAAGTTTGTAAGACACTGTTTAAATATTGGTGAACTATTGTAAGGCCATAAGGCCAGTACTCTTTGGTACTTTGTATTTCATTCATGTTTGGTTTGTTAGTGGACATTCATGCGAGTTCTGGCGCCTAAGGAGATGGAGGAGTTAAAGGTTCAATTAAAAGAGTTGATGGAGCAAGGGTATGTGCGTCCAAGCTCGTCGCCTTAGAGCGCACCGGTCCTCTTTGTTAAGAAGAAGGACGGGATCTTGCGGCTGTGTATCAATTATAGAGAGCTGAACAAGCTAACAGAAAAGAACAAATACCCGATCCCAAGGATTGATGATCTTTTCGATCAGTTAGTCGGGTCATCGGTATATTCAAAATTGGATCTGAAGTCCGGTTATTATCAGTTAAGGATAAGGGAGAGTGATATCCCAAAAACAACATTTAGCACGCGGTATGGGTATTTCGAGTTCACGGTCATGCCGTTTGGGCTGACTAATGCGCCATCAGTGTTCATGGATCTGATGAACAGGACGTTCAGAGAGTACCTAGACCATTTTTTGATCGTCTTCATTGATTACATATTGGTGTACTCGCAGTGCGAGGAAGATCACTTCAAGCATCTGCATCAGGTGTTGGAGACGCTGAGGAGGAATGAACTTTACATAAAAATCTCCAAATGCGAGTTCTGGCTGTCCTCAGTAGCATTCCTTGGGCATATAGTCAGTGGAGAAGGGATAACGGTAGATCCAACGAAGATTGTTGCGATACGGGAGTGGCCTGTGTTGTCTTCGGTAGCGGAAGTTCGGAGTTTTCTTGGGCTTGCCGGCTATTACAGGCGCTTCGTAGAAAACTTATCGCGGATAGCGTTACCTCTCATGAAGTTGACAAGGAAGGATCAGAAGTTTGTATGGTCGCAGGAGTACGCGCAAGCGTTTGGGGAGTTGGAAGGTCGGTTGACCACGACACCAGTGCTAAGTTAGCCAAGTGGAACCGAAGGCTTCAAGATTTATAGTGATGCCCCAGGCAGTGGTTTGGGCTATGTGCTGCTGCAGCATGGAAGTGTTATAGCGTATGTCTCGCGTCAGCTGAAAGTGCATGAAAGGAATTATCCGGTCCACGACTTGGAGTTGGCGGCCGTTATTTTTGAGCTAAAGTTGTGGAGGCACTACTTGTACGACGTGAAGATCGATATTTATACCGACCACAAGAGCCTTAAGTACCTGTTGGATCAGAAGGATCTGAACATGAGGCAGCGGAGATGGATGGAGTTCCTGGGGGACTATACGTTCAAAATTCATTATGTACCCGGGAAATGCAATGCAGTTGCGGATGCGTTGAGTCACAGGGCTCCCGCCCAAGCCAACTGGTTGTCGGTTCATGATGAGAGGTTAATTCGGGAGTTGGAGGTGTTAGAGATCTATTGTGTGGACAAGTAGACTAGCGCCAAAGCGTTATTGAACTGGACAGAAGTTTAGTATGACCTGGCTGATCGCATTCGGCAGGCTTTGGAGTTGGATGGAAGCATGAAGGAATCATGGATACAGCATTGGATGGGTCAAATTCCCAGTTTTCAGTTGAAGATGGGCTACTAAGGAAGGATAATCGTTTGTGCGTCCCAAATGTAGGAAATCTATGGGCGGAGATGATGTTCGAAGCTCATCATACCAAGTACTCGATCCACCCAGGGAGCACGAAGATGTCCCCGGATCTAAAGAAGTTATTCTGGTGGCCAGGGCTCAAGAAGAATGTGGCACTATTTGTGGCTAAATGTCAGACTTGCGCCTTAGTAAAGGCAGAGTGCCAAAAGCCAGGGGGATTCTTGAAATCCTTGCCTATTCCGTAGTGGAAGTTCGACGATATTTTGATGGACTTTGTGCATGGCTTGCCAAGGTCGCAAGAAGGGAAATGATGCCATCTGGGTGATCGTAGACCAGTTAACAAAGGTATCGCACTTCATTCCGCGTAGGAAGGATGATTCAATGGAGAAACTGGCGAAGCTGTATGTGGATAATATAGTCAGACTGCATTGTGTGCCCCGGAGCATCGTGAGTGATCCAGATGGGCGTTTTACGTCCAATGATTGTAGGTTGGTGCAGCAGATGCTGAGGACTAAATTGAAGTTCAGCACGGCCTTCCATCCGCAGACGGATGGGCAGACTGAGAGGGTCAACATAACCATGGAGGACATGCTCCGCATGTGCGTTTTAGACTTCGAAAAGCATTGGGAATACCACCTGTATCTGGTGGAATTTGCGTACAACAATAGCTACTAGGCGAGTATACAAATGGCGCCCATCGAGGCCCTGTATGGTAGGAAGTGTCGCACGTCGTTGTCGTGGCTAAAAACAGGTGAGGCAAGATTGTACAAAAAGCAAGAGGTGGAAAACGCTACTTCATTTTTTGCGAACCATTCGGGAGCATTTGCTGATCGCTCAGGATAGACAAGCTAAATACTACAATGCCAAGCATCAGAACGTGGAGTTCACGGTTGGCGATTGGGTGTATTTGAAGATAAAGTCGTTCAAGGGTATGTCACGGGTACGACGCTTGAAGAAGCTGAGCCCGAGATACCTTGGACCGTTTGATATTCTGGAGCGGATCGGTGAAGCGACTTACCATCTGAAGCTATCGGTGGATTTGAGTGGTCTACATGACGTATTCCACATATCAGTGTCGTGGAAGGCAGTGCAAGAGCCTTCATAGGTGATCACAGTTAATCAAGTACCGGTAGACGAAGAGTTGATGACTAGGGTCAAGCCTGTTCGTATTGAGGACTCTGAAGTCAAGCGACTTCGTAACAAGGAAATCAGGATGGTCAAGGTCTATTGGGACAAATGCGGTCGGGTGGAGCTCTCTTGGAAACGGTAGCAGACCATGTTGGAGGAGTACCCAGAGTTATTCCACTCAGGTAACACTTTTGGTTTTGTTTATCTTTTCCTTTCGGTAATTTCGTGGACGAAATTCTTTTATGAGGGAGAGAGTTGTAATGCCCCGAAACTCAAAAGAGTGACGGGTGGTATTTTGAGCCAAATCTGGGATTTGGTAGAGGTGACATGACCTGAAACACGGGCGTGTCCCAGGGCGTGTCGTGCTCGGGTTTGGCAATGGTCGCGTGGTCGACGAAATTGCAGTCAACGATCGCCGGGGCAGTGAATACGGCCTGGGACACGGGCGTGTCAGGCATTCAAAGACTTTCACTCAATGATCGTTGAGTGAGGACGCACGGACTGAGCCCAGGCGTGTTCGAGTCTAACACGGGCATGTCAAATTTGACACGAGCGTGTCGAATACCCGTGTCCTGCTCGGGTCGTTTGGCGAGTTGTGCTAAGGCAGCTACACGGCCTGAGACACGGGCGTATCTCAGGGCGTGTCTAGCACACGACATGTGACACGGGCATGTCACATGGCCGTGTCGTGCTCTGGTCGTTTTGTACCTGTGTTGATGGAGGAACACGCCCAGCTACATGGGTGTGTACTATATGACACGGGCGTGTCAAGCCTGACACGGGCGTGTTGAATGCCCGTGTTCTTTTCGGGATGCGATGGTTTCGGTGTCGATTGAGGCACACGGCCTTGGAAACGGGCGTGTCGCAAGCCGTGTTCAGCCCAGGAAGTTTAATTTCAGGTTAAATCGCAGCCATTCATTTCCTTATTTTGGGATCTAACGGCCCAGGGCTCTCCATGCAAGGGTTAAGGCCGGGATTGGGGGTTTAAACCTTCACTTTCACTTAGCCATTCTCTTTCTAAAACCTAGAGAGAAGGGAGAGCAAGGAGTTTGGAGGAAGTGGAAGATCCGCCCGCGGGAGGAGATTCAGAGCGCTAAACCGCAAACCGAGCCCAGATCTGCGGAGGCAAGATCATTGCGGTGCTTTTCATCCGCGTAGTTTTCCATGATGCCGAGGAGAAATTCTAGGGTAATGATTTTCATCTTGAGCATGTGAAGCTCTTCTTCCTTTGCTTGGGAAAACCCTCTCCCGCGAGTATGCGGTGAGTTTGCGGTATTCCTTGGGGTAGATATGTAAAGTCCCCCTTGTTAGAGTCTAGAATCATAGGACGGACATAGGTATGGTATGTGTAGCCTACCCGAAGATGTTGGTCTGGATCGGTGTTGTTTTGCTATGCATATTGTGTCGGAGAAGACTCCGTGCGTTTTATTTGTTTTCGGGTTGCTATGCGTTAGAATGCATCAGGAAATCCTTGGGATTAACCCCAAGGTGCACCCGAAAATCTAGGCGGAAACGCATTTCTGCCATATCGGTGGCCTGGGAGCCAGCCGAGTATATAGCACGGCTATGTACCATGTTTGATTGAAAGTTGGGACTGGGGGAAGCTGGGCCCACGTCAAAGGCCAAAGGGTCGCAACGGGGTGAGCAACGGGCTGGTGGAACCCTACCCGCTCCATCTCTTTCGGTTAAAGAGACCTAAAGCTATGTGGCACTTACCGATGATTTGGAGATCGAGTCTAGGCTACGGCTGAAAGGACTAAATGCTCACGAGGTTTGCCGCTGTTGGGGTGGTGGTGGATTCAAGGATCAGATTGGGTTCGGACTGGCTTCGCCGAGTAAGTGCCCTGAGAGCACAGGGTGTACGGTCATGTGTGCGTGCACTTGTGATGTGATGTTTATTAGCTATGTTGCTTGTTTTGCTAACAAGTGCAGGGAAGAAGCTTTGCCGCCCCAATTTGGGGGTGGAATCGTTATAATTTGGTCAGCTTTAGCTGACCGTTATTCTTGTTTGCCACCGTTGCGGTGATTTGTTCTTTCAGGTGTTGCAGAGCCGAGCGGCAAATAGCGGGCCAAAGCCTAAGTTGCTGAGCCGGCCCTCGAAGGCCTTGTTTGTTTACTTTGTTTAAATCATGTGTGGACGGCCTGCGAGCCGAAGTTTGTAAGACACTATTTAAATATTGGTGAACTATTGTAAGGCCATAAGGCCAGTACTCTTTGGTACTTTATATTTCATTCCTGTTCGGTTTGTTAGTGGACATTCATGCTTATTGGCTGGGTTCTTATGGTTATAACTTAATAAATTGCTTCCGCTAGATACTCTGTGTACGACGTGTGTATTGGTTGAATGGTTTCAATGAGTAACCCACCAGTCTGTCCGTGGTATATGGCGTCGGGTCTCAGCCAGACCTGCTATATGTTATGCGACAGATAGGGGTGTTACACTTGTGGAGGAGGGTTGTAAATTGTTTGGACAGTAGACTGAATAGCTTCAAAAGGAACTTATGCAAGAGGATTGTACATGTCTAATTGCACACTAGGATGAATAGCCTCAAAAGCTGCTGGCTGGCAACCAGACTCAGTAGTTTGTTCACCATCATACCATAGGGGAGGATGGCCTAGAGTGTCTCTAATATTATTTCATATCCACGTAGCATGCTTAGAGCTAGCCTTTATCATAACCCTCTCCCCCTTTATGACTTCTCTTTCCATATGATCTCTCAAGTCATTCTTATGAAACCTTACTTGACCATCTAGATAATTTATCCCTGTTGTTACAGAATTCTTTACTTTCAATAAATGGTCATCCAATTCCTTGTCAAAAGCCTTGATTTCTTTAATCAATGATGCTGAATGAGCTTTCAGTTTAATGTCAATATCCTGGGAGGTTGAAGCAATCTTTGTCTCCAAAGCAGTAGATTGTTTCTTAATTTCTTCTAAAGTTGTATCATGCATAATTATCATATTCTCATTCATCCTTGTTGCTGTTTTGCAATATATACCACCGCATTTTCTCCCATATGGAAGAAATCTGTCATGTACTTCTTGAGTAGATTTACTTCAAATCTAATAGACTTTATGTCCTGAGCTAGTTGAAATTGCAGCTCCTTGTTACTTTCATCTACATATTTCTCAAGTTGTGTCCTTTGTTGATCAAGCATAATCTGAAATTGATCTATAATTGAACTTAAATCTACAGGTGGAGTAGGAGTTGGTTCAGACTGAATAATCCTTTTAGAACTCATGCTTCTCTTTTTCAGTTCTGATAATTTTTTTTCTTCTGTTGAGTGGCTTCTTCATCTTCTGATTCAGAAGAACTTACCATTTCAACAGATTTTGTTGTTCACCACCTTTAGTTCTTGGCATTAGTTCTGGTAACTCCCCGTCAACCATTGTAACTTCTTCACCAATGTTGGTGGTATCCAGGTTGATGTCATGTTGCTGACCTTCAGCATCTGGAACAGGTTCCTCTAGAAGTTCTGTTATCTCTCCTTGGATATGATTATTTGTATCCAGAAGTGTTCTTCTTCAGTTTCCTTGGGATTTCATCCTCCATTTCTTTGCCAGGCATTTCCATTCCAGGAACCTTTGTTTGTTCCAGCTCTTGTACAACCTCCATAATTATTGTATCTACTACATCCATTTCAAGTTCTGGCAAATCATTGAGGTTTTCCCCCTCAATTTGATCCTTTTCTTGTACAGTCTCCCCCTTCACCTAATCACCATTTCTAGGTGAGGGCCTTGGAGAATTCTCCTGT
This sequence comes from Platanthera zijinensis, assembly GCA_039513925.1. Classification (NCBI taxonomy): domain Eukaryota; kingdom Viridiplantae; phylum Streptophyta; class Magnoliopsida; order Asparagales; family Orchidaceae; genus Platanthera; species Platanthera zijinensis. The sequence goes on from CM077079.1 coordinate 253,973,462, forward strand.
TCTCCATCATCATTTTTATCTGAACTGAAACATATTTGTTCTTCAGAATTACTAGAAGAATCCACTTCCTCAACTACTACTTCCTTCTTCTTTTTCTCCTTCTTCTTCTTCTTCTTCTCAATAATACGTGATTCTTTGGATAGTACTCTATCCCACCTGGCTAATATCCTCATGTCCATTCTTCTCATATGGTTAATTTTAGATCCAAGCTTTAAGTTGAGGCTGTCAAAAATGGCATAAACAAGATATGGACTAAGAATTCTCCACATGTTATGTTTCTTGATACTTTCTACAATTTTATCAAACATCACTCTGCTCCAGTTAGTCTTAAGTTTGAATATTACTCTTGTCATAAGCTCAAACATCTGAGTAGATATCCTGTCATGTGCCCCTGATTTACATAGCAGCACCTTCCCAATTATCTCTGATAAGAACTTTCCTTGAGAATTCATACCATTTATTTTCAGGGTACTTCCAACCTTAGTCATTTGAGCCAAGCCACACCACACTAATGCCTCATCAGCCCTGATGATGTCTACTTCATCTTCCTGATCAATTCTTGGAATTTGAAAAATCCTTCCCAGCCCTTTGGTTGTGATTTTTTTACTTTAGCTCTATTTACTTTAGACTTGATCTTTTCTGAATTAGAATCTAGTTTGGCATTTGTGAAGAACTCTGAAACTTCTCTTATCCAGATGTTGGATGGTTCTGAAAGTAGATATTCTATTCTATCTTCTGTAATTAGGTCAATAACTTTCCTAATTTCGTCTTGCACTGAGTCGAATCCATTGCGCACGAGTTCATAACCTTAATTGATGTTGTTGACATTCTTGGGAGCCATTGGAGATAAGAGAAATTAAGGAAGAGATGTGTTGACTAAAGGAATTTTAGGTCTCGACATACAGGGAGCAAAAGTTCAATAGATCGAGAAAGTGTAGTCAACTTCTATTCTCTTACCCCTTTTATATTCATATCTCCCTGAAGACTAAAGGGAGCGCTGCATTTAAACTATTCTAAAATTTTTGGTGAATACCTAGTGTCGACACAGGAAAAGAGTAGTCTATCGAGATGTGTCGAAACAAGTCGACACAAGGATTATGTCTCTCGACATATACCTTAGGGTCTCGACACCCTTATGTCTTGACACTAATTTTAGTGTCTCGACACTTTGCATTTAAGCAGTGTCGACACACATTCTGGTGTCTCGACATATTACTATCTATATTATCGAAACACTTTTTGGTGTCTCGACACTTTTTTCAACTGTCTCGACACACACTCTGGTGTCTTGACATAAATTTTGACTTAGTCAAAATTTTGTTTTCTGAATAGTAAATTCTTGAATTTTATGATGTCTTACTTGTTTATTTAGGTTGGTAGACTTTGTTACTTAACTTATACAAGTTGAACAGGAATTTTTTTTAGGTACTAATGAAAATAGTTATTCTATGTTTAACATTCCTAGTTCAAACTTGAAGAAATTGAACTTGTTTTCATCTAAGTATTTTGTGAATATATCAGCAATTTGACTTTCTGTTGGAGTATAATGTAAACTGATATTGCCTTTTTCAATATTTTCTTTAAGAAAGTGATATCTGATTTCTATGTGTTTAGTTCTACTGTGAGAAACATGATTATTAGCAATTGAGATTGCACTAGTAGAATCACAATACATAACAGATTTTATTAGTTGTATACTGTAGTCCTGGAGTTGATGTTGAATCCATAATAACTGTGCACAACAGCTCCTAGCTGATATATACTCTGACTCAGCTGTAGAAATAGCTATACAAGTTTGCTTCTTACTGCTCCAACTGATGATTCTTCTCCCCAGGAATTGACAAGTTCCTGATGTACTCTTCCTGTCCTCTTTACATCCTGCAGAGTCTGTATCTGTGTATATAGTTAAATCAAAATCACCATTCCTAGGATACCAAAGCCCAAGACTATATGTGCCCTTTAGATATCTCAGTATTCTTTTAGCAGCTGTATAGTGAGACTCTCTGGGGCATGCTTGGTATATAGCACAGACACATGTTGAGAACATAATATCTGGTCTACTAGCTGTCAAGTAAAGGAGTGATACAATGATGCCTCTATACAAGGATTCATCCATTGGGTTCCCAGATTCATCCTTGTTTAGTGACACTGAGGAACCCATTGGGGTTCTCATGGTAGAAGAATTTTCCATACCATATTTCTTAATCAACTCCTTAGTGAACTTAGACTGAGAGATGGATATACCATCTTCAGATTATCTAACTTCGAATCCCAAGAAGAACTTCAGCTCACCCATATTACTCATTTCAAATTTGTCATGCATAAGCTTGGCAAATTTTCTACATAGCAGCTCATTAGTATACCCAAAAATGATGTCATCTATATAAATCTGGACTAAGATAGTTGAACCTTTGATGTACCTTAGGAATAGTGTCTTATCTATCTTTCCCCTAGAGAACTTATTTTCTAAGAGAAAAGTAGACAGAGTCTCATACCAAGCTCTAGATGCCTGTTTCAACCCATACAAAGCTTTATGTAATCTAAAGACATGAGAGCTAAGTTTAGGATTTACAAAACCTGATGGTTGTTCTACATAGATCGATCTCTTCCTTCAAAGTACTATTTAGGAATGCAGATATTATATCCATCTGATAGACTTTATATCCTTTGTAAGCTACATGTGCTAAAAACAATCTAATGGCTTCTAGCCTAGCAATAGGTGCAATGGTTTGGTCAAAGTCTATTCCTTCCTCTTGTCTATATCCCTTAGCAACAAGTCTTGCTTTATTTTTAATTATAACTCAATTCTCATCTAATTTATTCTTATAAATCCACTTTGTTCCTATGATATTGTGATTTCTAAGTCTAGGAACTAGACTCAAGACCCTACATCTCTCAAATTGATTAAGCTCTTCTTGCATTGCTATTATCCATTTGGGGTCTAAATTGGCTTCTTCAAACTTCTTAGGTTCCATCTGAGAGAGAAAGCTAGAGAATAGAACCTCTTTATGAAGTCTATTTCTAATTTTCACTCTTATCCTGGCATCACCTATTATTTTATCAATAGGATGACCTATAAGGTGCCTAACAGCTACAGGCAGATTCCTACCATTACCTAGTTTTCAAGTGGAGGAGGATGAATCTCTTCCTCCCCCTGGGCAGTGACTGTGTCTTTTATAGGAATAAAAACATTATTTCTAGCCTCTAATTCTATATCAGATGAATCTCCTATATTTAATGTTTCTATCTTAGAGTCAATTTCTCTTAGACTAGAATTGTTAGATAGTTTAGTATGTAAGATAGAAGTTTAATCAAACACAACATTAATAGATTCTTCTACAACTTGATGTTTCAAGTTTTAGATCCTATATGTCTTGCTATGATTACTGTAGCCTACAAAAAATACCTTCATATGACTTCTCTGAAAACTTAGTTAGATATGTCTTCCCATTGTCTAAGACATAACACTTACTCCCAAAGATTTTGAAATAGGACAGACTTGGTTTTTTGCCATTCATTAGTTCATAGGGAGTCTTATTGTGACTTTTTTTGATCAAGGCCTATTCTGAACCTAACATGCAGTGTTCAAAGCCTCAGCCTAGAAATATTCCGGGAGAGATGTGTCAATTAGCATTGTTCTAGCAGCCTCAATGAGAGTTCTATTTCTCCTCTTAGCAACTCCATTTTGCTAGGGTGTTGAAGGAGGGGAGAATTACTTAAGAATCCCTAGTTCTTTACAGAAATTTGCCATTCTTTCAGATTGAAATTCTGTGTTATGGTCACTTCTGAACTTGACCACATAACATCCCTTTTCATTTTGAATTTTTTTGACAAAATCAGCAAGAATTTCCAAGGTTTCAGACTTTCTCCTTAGGAAGAATACTCAAGCAAATCTAGATTGATCATCTACAATCACAAAGGTGTAGGACTTTCTACCTAAACTAAGAACTTGCATTGGACCAAATAGATCCATATGAAGTAAGTACAGACACCTCTCAGTGTCTTTGGACTAAATGCTCTTAAAGGAAGACTTTTGTCTGTTTGCATTTTTGACAAGCAGAACAAATGCCTTCTTTGGAGCATATTAGCTGGGGACCATTTCTAACTAAGTCCATAAAAAATAGCTTGCTCATAACTTTATAATTTAAGTGAGCTAGCATCTTGTGTCATTTTACACACATATAGTCTTTCTCACTTGCTACTAGGCATACAAGAGAATTCTCATTTATGCTTAACAAATTTAGATAATAGATGTTGCCACTCCTAGTGCCTGATAAGATGATCTCTTGATCACTTGCATTCCTTATCAGACATTTATCATTGTGGAATACGATTTCAAAACCTATATCACAAAGCTGACTTATGCTTATCAGATTGTGGTTCAATCCTTCCATATAAGCCACTTTTATCATAGTCACTAGACCATTAGAAATGTTACCATTTCTGTTAAGTAAATCTACATCAACTCCTGAACTGCAGTGTATAACTAAGTAAATCTGTTATGTACTGTTATTCTACTAGTGCAATCTCAATTGCTAATAATCATGTTTCTCATAGTAGAACCAAACACAAAGAAATCAGATATCACTTTCTTAGAGAACATGTTGAAAAAGGTAATATCTGCTTACATTATACTCCAACTAAAAATCAAATTGCTTACATATTCACAAAACCCTTAGATGAAAACAAGTCCAATTTTTTCAAGTTTGAACTAGGAATGTTAAATATAGATTAACCATTTTCATTAGTACCTAAAAAAAATCCCTGTTAAACTTGTATAAGTTAAGTAACAAAGTCTACCAATCTAAATAAACAAGCAAGACATCATAAATATCAAGAATCTATATTTCAGAAAACAAAATTTTGACCAAGTCAAAAAATTGGGTCAAGACACCAGAGAATGTGTCGAGACAGTTGAGAAAGTGTCGAGACACTAGAAAGTGTATTGACACTATAGATAGTAATATGTCGAGACCCCAGAATGTGTGCTGACACTGCATAAATGCAAAGTGTCGAGACACTAAAATAAATGTCGAGACATAAGGGTGTGGAGACCCTAAGGTATGTGTCGAGAGACATAATCCTTATAATAGATAACTTTCCTTGTGTCGACATTAGGTATTTACCCAAAAATTTAGAAAAGTCTAAATGCATCGCGCCCTTTCGACTTCAGAGAAGATTTAACTATAAAAGGGGTGTGAGAGTAGAAGTCGACTACACTTTCTTGACCTCTTAAACTTTTGCTCCCTGAGTGTCGAAACCTAGAATTCCTTTAGTCGACACATCTCTTTCTCAATTTCTCTCAACTCCAATGGCTCCCAAGAACGACGACAACATCTTTGAAGGGTATGAGATTGTGCGCAATGGGTTCGACTCAGCGCAAGTAGATATTAGGATTGTTATTGACATAATTACTGAAGCTTGAATATAATATCTACTTTCAAAACCGACAAACATCTGGAAACGAGAAGTTTCAGAGTTCTTCTCTAATGCTAAACTAGATTCAAACTCAGAAAAGATCAAGTCTAAGGTAAATGGAGCAAAAGTGAAAATCACAACCAGGAAATTGGCCAAGGTTTTTCAAATACCAAGAATCGATCAGGAAGATAAAATAGACACCACCAGGACTGCTGAAGCATTGGTGTGGTGTGGATTGGCTCGAACCACTAAGTTTGGAAGTACCTTAAATAGAAAGGGTATGAATTCCCAAGGCAAATTCCTATCTAAAATAATTAGGAAGGTGTTGTTGTGTAAGACTGGAGCACATGACAGAATTTTTGCTTCAATGTTTTAACTGATGACAAAAGTTATATTCAAATTCAAGACAAACTGGAGCAAGATTATTTTTGACAGAATAACAGAGAGTTTTAAGAAGCCCAATATAGGAAGAATTATAAGTCTCTACCTAGTGCAAGTCATTCCTGACAGTCTAAATCTTAAGCTTGGAGCAAAGATAAACTACATGAGGAGAATGTACATGAGGATACTGGCAAGGTGGGATAGAGTCTTATCCAAAGAAACACCTGTAGTTGAGAAGAAGAAGGAGAAAAAGAAGAAGGTTGTAGTTGTGGAAGAAGATTCTTCCAGTAACTCTAAAGAACAAGACAGTTCTACCTCTGAAAAACAGGATGATACAATGGATGAAAAATCTCCAAGGCCCTCACCTGGAAGAGGTGATCAGGTGCATGGGGAGACAATCCCAGATAAGGATCCAATTGAGTGGGAGAACCTCAATGATCTGCCAAAAATAGAAATGGACAAAGTAGATACAATAATAATGGAAGTTGTACAAGAGCTGGAACAAATAAAGGTTCCTGAAACAGAAATACCTGAAAGAGAGATTGAAGATACATTCTCCAAGGCCACTGAAGAGACAATCATTCTGAATACTGATTTAGATGTCCAGGGGGAGATAACTACGACTCCAGAGGACCCTGTTCCTGATACTGAAGTTATGCAAGAAGAGATACACTTGGAAAACATCAATGAAGAAGGTGAAATGGTTGACGGGGAGTCTGTAGATTAGCCCCCATCTACTGAAACAGCTAAAGAGCCAGCATCTATTGAGGTGGTTAGTTCTTCTGAATAAGAAGAGGAAGAATCCTCTCAACTAAAGAAGAGAAAAACAATTGAACTCAAAAAGAGGAGCAAAAGCTACAAGAAAACTATTCAATCTGGCACAACTCCTACACCTGCTGTGGATTTAAGTTCAATTATAGTTCAACTGCAAATTATGTTAGATCAACAAAGAACTCAACTTGTGAAGTATGTGGATGAAAGCAACAAGGAGTTGCAGTTTCAGCTGACTCGGGACTTTAAATCTATTAGATTTGAAGTAAATCTACTAAAAAAGGATATGACAGATTTCTTTGAAAGGGGAGCAAAAGTTGTAGTATATATTGCAAAATAGCAAGTAGAATCACAGAAAGTGAAAAATGACATAACTATAAAACAAGGCTATGCCATGGAAAATCAAACAAGAATGGATGAGAATATGATAATTATGCATGATACTACTTTGGCAGAAATAAAGAAACAAACTACTGATCTAGAAATCAAGATAATTTCTGCCACAAAGGACATGGAAACTTAGCTTAAAACTCATTCAGCCTCATTGATTAAGGATATCAAGGCTTCTGACAAGGATTTGGGTGACCATTTACTAAAAGTCAATAATTCTTTAACCTCGGGAATCTATTATCTAAATAGTCAAGTAAGATTTCACAAAAATGATTTGAGGGATCATATGGAAACAGAAGTCATGAAGGGGGAGAGGGTAATGATAAAGGCTAGCTCTGAGCCTGCTACTTGGATTTCCAATGGCATCAGATACACTCTCGGACATCCTCCCCTATGGTATGATGGAGACCAAACTGTTGAGTCTGGCTGCCTTCCTGCTCACTTTGAGGCCATTCAAAATCCTGGCCAATTGTAACACCCCCATCCGTCGTATGGCATATAATAGAAGGTCCTGCTGGAACCCGACGCCATATACCACGGACAGTCGGAAGGGTTACATAATTATACCAAATACTCAACTACTCGCCCTAACACAGAGCATTCTAGCGGAAGCTTTTAAATAGTTTAAGAGAACCACAAATTGCACAACACTGGCATGAATGTCCACTATACTCCACAGGAATGAAATACAACAAATACACAAAATAGTACTTGACCTTATGGCCTTACAAATGTTCACTTAAACAACATAGTGTTTTACAGACATTGGCTCGCAAGACGGCCACACATGATAGAAATGAAATAACAGTTCGCTTTGGCCTTCGAGGGCCAACACAGTAGCTTGGGATTAAGCCTGCTATTTGGTACCTGGTTCCACAACACTTGCAAGCAACATTCCACCACACGGTGGAAAACAAAGCAACGGTCAGCTAAAGCTTACCAAATTATAACGACCCCGCCCCATATTCGGGACGGCGGTGCTCCTTCCCTGCATTTCATTAGCCCAGCTAAACAATTAAGTGCATAAGTATATTTCGCCACAGGTGTAGGCTCGCTCGGTCAAACACCCCGTACACTCAGGGCACATTCTCGGTTAATCCGGTCAATTCCGTGGCTTCACCACCATCCTCGGGAGGGCCAACACTGTGAGCATTTTTGAGTCTTTCTGACCGCAGTCCAAGACTCCCAACTATGCCAACGGCCAGTTCCACTTTAGGTCCTCTTGCACCGAACCACATAGCCCAGGTCCGTTTCCACCCGCCCGTTGCTCACTCCGCCTAGTCACATTAAGACGTACGCGTGGGCCAAGCTTCACCCGCATCCTAATTCTTTACCAAACATCACATGACCCAGTTATGTTCAAGGCTGGCTCCCCCGGCCTCCAAGTTAGCAGAATTACATTTCCGCCCAGTTTTCCGGGTACCCCTTGGAGTTAATCCCCAAGGATCCCTACTGCAATCTTCCGTGTAGAAACCCGAAAACAATCAAAGGAACAGAGTCTTCTCCATCTACTCATGCAATGCAACATCACCAATCCAGACCAACTTGTCCGGGTAGGCTTCACACACCATGCCTATGTTCGTACTACAATTCCAGACTCTAAACAAGGGGGACTTTACATATCTACCCCGAGGAACACCGCAAACTCACCGCACACTCGCGTGAGAGGGCTTTCCTATGCAAAGGAAGAAGAGCTTCACATGCTCAAGTTGTGAATCATTACCCTTGAAGTCCGCTTTGGCGTCATGAGAAACTAGCCGGATGGAAGGCTTCGCAAGGGAATTCTCTTCACGAATCTGGTCTCGGTTCTTGATTTGGTGCTCCGATGCTCCGCCGGTGACCGGATTCCTCCCTTCCTTCTTCCTTGATCTCTTCTCTCTCTAACTTCTTAGAAAGAGTGAATTTAGGAGGAAAATGAGGGATTAATCCTCTATTCCCGAACTTAACATAGCAGGATCACATCTGGGCCGTCAGATCGTATTTAAAGAAAATGAACGGCTCAGATTAGCCTAAAATTTCTTAATCCTGGGCTGAACACGGTTTTGCACACGGCCATGTCCCAGGCCATGTGCCTTGATACAGCCACGAATATCGAGCAGAGGAAAGGACACGGGTTGGGACACACCTATGTCCCAACCTGACACGCCCGTGTTGGGTCCTCGACACGCCCGTGACCAGGGGACGTGTCGCAAATAACCGCCACGCCAACCGTCATGTCCCATAATGGACACGGGTGGCAACACGCCCGTGTCAGACTTGACACGCTCGTGTCAACTAGTACACGCCCGTGTTCCGGGCCGTGTCCCTCAGTCTACACAGTACCAAACTTCCCAGAGAAGTACACGGCCATGTGACACAACCGTGTCCCATGCCGTGTGCCTGACATGCCCTGGGACATGCCCGTGTCCCAGGTCATGTTCGAGCACTCAACGCTCGTCGACCTCAACTCGACGACCCGAGCACGACACGGCCATGTGACACGCCCGTGTCACAGGTCGTGTTCACCCTACCAAGACCCGAACTTGGTTCAAACACCGCCTATTTCACTTTTGAGTTTCGGGGCATTACAAATCTCCCCCCTTAAAGAATTTCTTCCACAAAATTATGTAAAGGTATACAAAATAATTTAAATATTACCTAAATCGAATAATTCGGGGTATTCTTCCATCATAGTCTTCTCTCGCTTCCAAGAAAGCTCCTCACATCCGCAGTTATCCTAACGAACCTTAACCATTCGGATTTCCTTGTTGCGGAGCCGTTTGACTTCAAAGTCATCAATGCAAACTGGATTGACCTTTGTCATCAACCCATTATCAATCGGCACTTGATCGACCGCAATGACCTGCGAAGGCTCTTGTACCACCTTCCGCAATACCGATACGTGGAATACATTGTGTAGCCCACTCAACTCCACCGACAACTTCAATCGATACGCTGCTTCGCCAATCCGCTCCAGGATCTCAAACGGTCCAAGGTATCTCGAACTCAACTTCTTCAAGCGTCGAATCCGCGAGACACCCTTGAACGACTTGATTTTCAAATACACCCATTCGCCAAAACTGAACTCTACATTCCTATGCTTAACATTATAGTATTTTGCCTTCCTGTCTTGAGCGATCTTTAACCATTCCTGAATCGTACGTACCATTGCATTGGCATCTTCCACTGCTTGACATTTGTATAACTTTGACTCGCCTATCTCTAACCATGACAACAACATGCGACACCTTCTTCCATATAGGGCCTCGAAAGGCGCCATTCCAATACTCGCTTGAAAATGGTTATTGTATGCAAACTCTACCATGTACAGGTGATCTTCCCACTATTTTCCGAAATCCAAGACGCACATGCAGAGCATTTCCTCCATTGTCCTATTGACCCTTTCGGTCTGACCATCCGTCTGCGGATGAAAGGTTGTGTTGTAACTCAGCTTAGTTCCCAACAACTTATAGACCAGCCTCCAGTCATTTGACGTGAAGCGTCCGTCTCAGTTACTAACAATACTACGGGGCACACCCTGCAACCGTACAATATTATCCACATAGAGCTTGACTAACTTTTCCACCGGATCTTTCTCCCTATTCAGGATGAAGTGTGACACTTTTGTCAATATATCTACGACCACCCATATGGCGTCGTTTACCTCTTGCGACCTTGGCAAACCATGCACAAAATCCATGGAAATGTCATCGAACTTCCATTCTGGGATAGGCAAGGACTTCAAGAAACCTCCGGGCTTCTAACACTCCACCTTCACTAAGGCAAAAGTTTGGCACTTCGCCATATAAAGTGCAACATCCTTCTTCAACCCTGGCCACCAAAACAACTTCTTCATGTCCCTATACATCTTCGTGCTCCCCGGGTGGATTGATTACTTGGTATGATGAGCCTCATACATCAACTCCTCTCGAATACTATCCACACTAGGGATGCATAAGCGACTGTCCTTCCTTAGCAGTCCATCTTCAACCGCAAATTGGGAATTTGATCCATCCAACGATTCATCCAAGATTTGCTTCATACTACTATCCTGAACCAAAGCCCATCGAATCCTATCAGCTAGGTCACACTGCACCTCCGTCCAACACAATATTGCCTCGACACTAGCCTGCTTGTCAATGCAGGAGATCTCCAATGCCTCCAAATCACGGACCAAATTCTCATCATGCACCGCCAACTAGTTGGCTTGTGCAGGTTCCTTACGACTCAACGCATCCGCCACTGCATTTCATTTCCCGGGCACATACTGTATTTTGAAAGTGTAGTCTCCCAGGAACTCCATCAACCTCCGCTGCCTCACGTTCAGGTCCTTTTGATCTTACAAATACTTCAGGCTCTTATGATCGGTGTAGATATTGACCTTCACACCGTACAGATAGTGCCTCCACAGCTTTAGAGCAAATATTACGGACGCTAACTCCAAGTCATGGACCGGATAATTTCTTTCATGAACCTTCAACTATCATGATCCATAGGCTATCACACTCCCATATTGTAGTAGAACACAGCCCAAACCACTGCCTAAAGCATCACTATAAATTTCAAACCCTTCAGACCCACTCGGCGAACGTAAAATAGGCGTTGTGACCAACCGTCTCTTCAATTCATCAAAGCCTGTGCACACTCCAACGTCCACACAAATTTTTGATCCTTCCTTGTCAACATCGTGAGTGGTAGAGCTATTCGCAAGAAGTTCTCTACGATGCGCCTATAGTAGCCGGCAAGCCCCAGAAAGCTCCGAACTTCCGCCACCGTAGTCATCACTGGCCACTCCTGAATCGCCGCTATCTTTGCCGGATCTACCGCTATCCCTTCACCACTAACAATATGACCAAGGAACGTTATTGAGGATAACCAGAACTCACACTTGGGAAACTTAGCATACAAATGATTATTCCTTAACATCTCCAATACCATATGCAGATGCTTATAGTGATCATCCTTACACCGCGAGTACACAAAGATGTCGTCGATAAATACTATCACGAAATTGTCCAGGTACTCTCTGAACATCCTGTTCATCAGGTCCATAAACACGGATGGAGCATTGGTCAGCCCAAATGGCATGACCGTAAACTCGTAATGTCCAAACCGCGTACTGAACACTGTCTTTGGGATGTCACACTCCCTTATCCTTAGCTGGTAGTATCCAGATTTCAGATCTAGCTTCGAATATACCGTTGACCAAACCAACTGATCAAATAGATTGTCAATCCTTAGAATCAGATACTTATTCTTTTCCATAAGCTTGTTCAACTCCCGATAGTCGATACAGAGTCGCAAGCTCCCATCTTTCTTCTTAACGAAGAGGACCGGTGCGCTCCAAGGAGACGAACTTGGACACACATACCCTTGCTCTAACAATTCTTGCAGTTGCACCTTCAGCTACGCCATCTCCTTAGGCGCTAGCCGATACGGAGAGCGTGACACTGGTTTGGCATACGGCACCAGCTCAATTGTAAAATCAATCTCCCGCTGAGGAGGGGCTCCTATAAGATCGTTTGGGAATACATCAGGATACTCGGACACCACTGTAATACAACCCAGACTAGTTTTAGGCGTTGAAGCCTGCACTAAAGTGGCAAACAGCTCTGCCCCAGACCGAACTGCCTTAATCACTTGAAGGGCTATCATTAAAATCTTGCTCGACCCCTTTCATGCCAACAAACGTGGTCTCCCGATCAGTATTCAGTCCAAACTTAACCTCCTTTCGGATGTAATCGATATAGGCTTGATGCTCTGATAGCCAATCCATTCCAAAGATTACATCGAACTCCACTAACAGCAGCACCGACGCTTGCAAATCAAACTCTTGATCCCTGATCCGTAACTTTACCACACAGACTCTATCCGCGCGCATTGAGCACCCATTGGGCAACAACACATCCAACTTGTCTTTTGCCATCGAGGAAGGAACTCTAATGCGCGATATGAATCTTTCGGATAAGAAGGAATGTGAAGCTCCCGTATCAAACATGGCTCTCGCCGGACTATCGAAAACTAAAACAAAGCGTAGTACCAACATAATGACCTAACCGAGTAAACTCGTGGAAATACTCATCCACGCTTCTCTCTCCCTGAGTCAAACTAAGGTACTATTCTCCATCTCAAGCTTCTGGGCAGAAGGTAGGTATCTGGCCAAGAACAACCTTGAGAATTCCTCCATCGGTACATCAGCAAGTTGTCTTCCCATTAAGAGATGAACTTCCAACTTGTCCCACCACATCCTTGCCTCACCAGCTAATAAGAAGGTCGCTATTTTGGTCTCCTGCCACTCCGCAGTTTCTGTGGCGGTCATGACCCTCTTCATCGTAGAGAGCCAATCCTCAGCTTGAGTTGGCGTTCCCATCCCATCGAATACCGGAGGATTGAAGCTCATCACATGCTTGAGCTGTTTCTCTGTGGCTCTCCTTGGTGTTATCGGATCAACTGCCCCACGCTCTACCACTCCCAGCTCTGCCCCTCTAATCGGTTCTTGCTCATTAGCAGGTGGTGCATGCTACACTTGTTGGGCATTTATCATGGCAAAGATTGCTTCATCCACCAATCTGATGGTTTTTGCTGAATGAGGTGTTGTAGGCACGTCACTTGGTGTACTACTTTCTGCCGATTGCGGACGCTCTGATTGCCCAGCACCGCTCCTAGCTTCCTATAATAGTATAAACCCTTGATTAGGCGACACACAAATTGCTAAAATCAATCACTGGAACACTCAGGTTCCTCAAAATAAGTGTATTTTTCCATTCCGAAGTGGACATTCATGGGTTCTTTTATGTTATAACGATGACGCACATATATGTGCTCACCTCCTCTTAAAATAATTTGCCCACGAATTCAAATAAAGATGACTGACACCTTAGTCTAATACCAAATTGTAACACCCCCATCCGTCGTATGGCATATAACAGAAGGTCCAGCTGGAACCCGACGCCATATACCACGGACAGTCGGAAGTGTTACATAATAATACCAAATACTCAACTACTCGCCCTAACACAGAGCATTCTAGCGGAAGCTTTTAAATAGTTTAATAGAACCCAAAATTGCACAATACTGGCATGAATGTCAACTATACTCCACAGGAATGAAATACAACAAGTACACAAAAGTGTACTTGGCCTTATGGCCTTACAAATGTTCACTTAAACAACATAGTGTTTTACAGACATTGGCTCGCAAGACGGCCACACATGATAGAAATGAAATAACAGTTCGCTTTGGCCTTCGAGGGACAACACAGTAGCTTGGGATTCAACCTGCTATTTGGTACCTGGTTCCACAACACTTGCAAGCAACATTCCACCACACAGTGGAAAACAAAGCAACGGTCAGCTAAAGCTTACCAAATTATAACGACCCCGCCCCATATTCGGGATGGCGGTGCTCCTTCCCTGCATTTCATTAGCCCAGCTAAACAATTAAGTGCATAAGTATATTTCGCCACAGGTGTAGGCTCGCTCGGTCAAACACCCCGTACACTCAGGGCACATTCTCGGTGAATCCGGTCAATTCCGTGGCTTCACCACCATCCCCGGGAGGGCCAACACTGTGAGCATTTTTGAGTCTTTCTGACCGCAGTCCAAGACTCCCGACTATACCAACGGCCAGTTCCACTTTATGTCCTCTAGCACCGAACCACATAGCCCAGGTCCGTTTCCACCCGCCTGTTGCTCACTCCGCCTAGTCACATTAAAACGTATGTGCGGGCCAAGCTTCACCCGGATCCTAATTCATTACCAAACATCACATAACCCAGTTATGTTTAAGGCTGGCTCCCCGGCCGCCAAGTTAGCATAATTACGTTTCTGCCCAGTTTTCCAGGTGTGCCTTGAAGTTAATCCCCAAGGATCCCCTCTACAATCTACCGCGTAGAAACCCGAAAACAATCAAAGGCACGGAGTCTTCTCCGGCTACTCATTCAATACAACATCACCGATCAAGACCAACTTGTCCGGGTAGGCTTCACACACCATGCATATGTCTGTACTATGATTCCGGACTCTAAACAAGGGGGACTTTACATATCTACCCTGAGGAACACCGCAAACTCACCGCACACTCGCGTGAGAGGGCTTTCCTATGCAAAGGAAGAAGAGCTTCACATGCTCAAGGGTAGAATCATTACCCTTGAAGTCTGCTTTGGCGTCATGAGAAACTAGCCGGATGGAAGGCTTCGCAAGGGAATTCTCTTCACGAATCTGGTCTCGGTTCTCGGTTTGGTGCTCTGATGCTCCGCTGGTGGCCGGATTCCTCCCTTCCTTCTTCCTTGATCTCTTATCTCTCTAACTTCTTAGAAAGAGTGAATTTAGGAGGAAAATGAGGGATTAATCCTCTATTCCCGAACTTAACGTAGCAGGATCACATCTGGGCCGTCAGATCGTATTTAAAGAAAACGAACGGCTCAGATTAGCCTAAAATTTCTTAATCCTAGGCCGAACACGGCTTTGCACACGGCTGTGTCCCAGGCCGTGTGCCTCGATCCAACCATGAATATCGAGCACAGAAAAGAACACGGGTTTGCACACGCTCGTGTCCCAACCTGACACGCCCGTGTCGGGTCCTCGACATGCCCGTGACCAGGGGCCGTGTCGCAAATAACTGTCATGTCCCATAGTGGACATGGGTGGTGAAATGCCCACGTCATACTTGACATGCCCGTGTCAACTAGTACACGCCCGTGTTCCGGGCCGTGTCCTTCAGTCAACATAGGACCAAACTTCCCAGAGAAGTACACGGCCATGTGACACGCCCGCGTCCCATGCCGTGTGCCTGACATGCCTTGGGACACGCCCGTGTCCTATGCCGTGTTCGAGCACTCAACGCTTGTCGACCTCAACTCGACGACCCGAGCACGACACTTCCATGTGACACGCCCGTGTCACAGGCCGTGTTCACCCTACCAAGACCCGAACTTGGTTCAAACACCGCCTGTTTCACTTTTGAGTTTCAGGGCATTACACCAATCCATGTACAGACCAGCTCATTTTGAGGACATCCAATCTTCTGTCCAATCCATATACATTCTTCTAGGTCAAATTAAGAATATAATATGTGAGGAGGTTAAAATGACTAATTCTGCTATATTAAAAGAAAAGGAAGCTCAACTATCAAAGAAAAGGTTCAGAGAACAAGCAGAAGCTAGGACAAATTTTGAACAATGGAGTCCAACTTCAAGATCAATTATTCACACAACATGGAAAGCAGTCAATACTAATACAGCTGATTTGAGAAAATGGTATACGGAGGAAGAGTGGGCTAAGTACTTAAAGCAGCAGGAGGTCATCCAAAAATTCAGAAATGATCTGAAGGTAGGGAAGATCCCAGCTAATTCTATTAAGCTCAGCAAATACTTCCACAAGCCATATCATTATTTTGAAAGACAGAGGCTTAAGGAGGAAAATATCTCTAAAGCCAAGAATGACAAAGGCAAAAGGATAGCTAATGACAGTGTACTTGAAGTTAAAGCCAAGATACAATCTTGAAAAGGGATTGTCATCAGAGAGCAAGATCTTTCCTAGAATAATCTTGAACTTTTGTAATTTTGTTTTTCTTTTAAGAACTTTGAAACAAATTGAAAAGTGTAAACTGATAACAAATTGAAACGAAAAGTCTATTTGAACTTAGTTATATTTGTGTGTTCATTCCTATATTTTTTACATTTTTTTTTGTACAACACTTTTAATATATATCTTTATCATCATATTTTTGTATTATGGTGTATGTTGGAACCCCACCTATGTTTAGGGATTTGGGCTAAGGTTCACTATTAGGATTTGCATAGATTGACCCACCTTGTATAGTCTAGGGTCATAGGTCTTCATTAGATCTTAGGGTAGGTCAACACTTTAGTTTGACAAGGCCAATCCCTCAGAAGACTCAAAAGATTGCAGAAACTAAAAGAAGGTAGAAATTTCATGTTGAAGAAGTCGTTCGACGAACTCTGAAGTGAGATCGACGATCTTCGTTCTCAGTTCGACGATCTCAGAGTCACTTCTCTGAATTGAGATCAACGAAAGTTGAACTGAGTTCGACGAACTCTAATATTCTATCAGATTTTGAGTTCGACGAACTCTAATATTCTATCAGATTTTGAGTTCGACGATCTTCTATATCTGTTTGATGATCTTGGAGCCTAGTATGGAAAGCTGTATTTCAGTTCAAAGCTCTCAGGGCTCAGGTCGACGAAAGATAGGTTGAGTTCGACGATCTAGGATCTCAGATCGACAAAAATTGTCAGTTCAACATTTCTATTCTCTGCAGTTATTTTCAGAATTGATTAGGCTTATTTTATTGCTTATATTGCTCTGAGTAATTAATACTTAGATTCTCAGAATATAGCCGTTCATATGGCAGCATTAATTACTGGGTTTTCACAGAGTTAATATACAGCTAATTCTTGGGACAATTAAGGAATTATTATATTGCTCTTCTAGCCGTTGTCCAAGTTCCAAGATTTCAGCAGTCAATAAAGGCAATCAAATTCAAAGACCAATTTGCTGCAGATGATATAGTCAATTGTTTGAAAACATAAGATATTAGAAATCATTCAAGAGAAAGAGTTATGCACTGTCTTCATCTAGTGTTCTTCTTCCAATAAGCTTTCAAGAGATAATCAACTTCATCTGTCTACAGTTTTCTTAAGAATTTTTTCAAGAAGACTTATACACACTACAAAGCTCTCAATCTTTCTGGACAGAACTTCATCTCAGGGGGAGCTTTGACACCATCAAGGATCCACAAGTCTTCTCAGTTGTTTTGAGAAAAGAGAAGACAATATATAGTTTTTATTTCTTTCACCCCACTGTACACAGGGTTCTAACTTCCTTCAAAAGTTAAACACTTGGTTGCAAGTCTCCTGATCAAAAGAATTGATTTGGTTTTTGTGCACCTGATCAAAAGCCTAAAGGGTTATAATATCTCTCTGCAAATAGATATTGTGGTGACAGGTCACCTGAGCAAAAACCTTATTAATGGTAGGGCACCTGATCAACAACTTGAGTGGATTCCTACCAGGGTGGTAGAAGAATGGATGTACCCAAGTTTAGGGGAACCACTACAAAATTTCTTGTGTCTTCTGTGATGCTTTCTTATTTTTATTGTGTGCTGCTTGCTTAATAGTTTATTTTTATTTCTGCACTAACTGATTACACATATAAGTATTACTATTTTAATTCCGCAATGAAAATCTAATAAGATTTTAAAATACTCTATTCACCTCCCCCTCTAGAGTTAAATAGATCTAACCCATCAGGTGGTATCTTTCATACTATCCTTCAATTGGTATTAGAGGGTGTGTTTCTTTGGTTTCACAGATTCACTTCTGAACCAAGATCCTTATAAGAACTATCTCTTTCTAGGGTGTTGTTATAGCAATGGCACAGAATAAAGATTATGCTAGCACCAAACCTCCAGTCTGTAACTTGAACAAATTTGCACTCTGGAATGCATGAATCAAGCTTTACATGAATTCTATTGATGAGGATATTTTGAATTCAATTTTTGCAGGACCCCCTCAACCTACAGCAGTGACTGCAATAATATCTGACACTCATGCATTTCCACCACCTGAGTGGACTGATTCTCAGAAGAAAGCCAAAATAGTTGATGTAAAAGATATGAATATACTGGCTCAAACTATGTTAGATGACATATTTCAAAAGGTGGCTGAATGCACTTCAGCAAAACAAATCTGGGACTCACTAAACCAGATGGTGGCAGACTCAGCAGATGAGCGAAAGGATAGAAGATCCCTCCTAATATCTCAATATGATAACTTCACGAAGGAGGAATCTGAAACAGTGGCTGAGATGTATAATAGGCTTAATGTTATCATCAATGAACTAAAGACCCTGGATAAAGATATCTCCTTAACTAAGATTAATGACAAGATCCTAATGTGCTTCCCCAGCACTTGGGATTCTAGGATCTGGCCAATCAAGGAAGCCAGAAGTTTGAATGAGATATCCTTTGAATCTCTCCTTGGAAAGCTAAAATCCTATGAGCAGTTAATCAAGACCAGAGAGGTTGCTGAACTGAAGGCCTCAACCTATTCAAGGAAGGAGCACAATGTTGCTTTTAAAGCAATAAAAGAATCAAAAACCCTTCCTACCAATGAAGAGCTGATGAGCTTACTGGCCAAGAGATTTTACAAGTTGGCCAAGAAGGACTTCAGAAGGAAATCATCAAGAAGTGATGATAAACCTAAGTATGACAGAACTCCTACCAAGGAGATTGTATGTAACACCTCCCCTGTAAAGACCATATAATATGGGTCCGGCCGGGGCCCCACAACATACGGACGCCACAGCTTTAGTATTATAAGATGATATGAACACTACCCAATCACAAAACTCCAGACCAATACAGCGGAAACATAAAACTAAAAGACAGAAGTTATCCACTAACAATAGAGTATCGAAATGGTCTTAAGGCCATACACAATATAAGTCCAAAAAAATATGAAAGTGCCAAGCACTCCTAGGCTACCTCGGCATGCAAGCCGGACATGATCAAACAACATCAGCAAAACAAAGAAAAGAAACTAGCCAAGCACAGCAACACTTCATGAGGCTTAGGGATTTTCGCCCGGCGCGCTAGCTCCTGCATGCGATCCTTGCCCTGTAAGGATTTGAAGTAATGTGGGTCAGCAAAGGCTGAACTCTACTGTATAACAAGCACATCTCCTCCCGGCCGTCCCTAACGGACCCCGGGGTACCACTCCACCTGCAAGTTAACACTTCGTATACCAAAAGAGCATATATATTTAAGCGGTAAAACAGGCTTGGATGTCTCATACAGCATACATGTTCTCTATGTTTTGTACAAAGTAAAAGGGGTCTACTATGCAACATGAATGCAACCCGGGTTTCACCCAAGGCACCCTAGCTCGTATGCATCTAGCACAACATCAAACATTGGGTACTTCCGTTTCCCCATTGGCTTAAAGCCGCAAGCAAAAGGGAAAGACCATGTCCCCAACGGCACACAGGCCGTCACACGGAACCTTGCAATGGCCCCACCCGCACATGGGTCTTAAACCCCAGGCTTGCCCGCATATTCTGACTTCGTACGTCAGGGTTCCGTCTCACACTGACCGATTCTGAGAAGCCTTGCTGGACCCCACCCGCTCATGGCCACATTGCCCGGGCTTGCCCTCCGCTCGGCATTCTCGTCAGTCTCACACAAGGGCTAGTCTCGCCGGGACACTTTCCCCACATGACTTGCGCGTCACGGGATAGCCAGCCGACCACGGAGACCTAGCCGCACCTTTGCACAGCACAAAACAAGGTTTCCCCACCCCAGTTACCATTCGTACCGCATCTTTCCCGCGCTCCAAGGAAACCATCTACCGCACAAAGCGAAGCTAACCTTGTCCGGTTCTGACTGCGAGTACTCACTCAAACAAAAGGGGAAAAACTCATACATACAACGACGTATTGCCGCAACGGATTTTCTACCGAAGCTCGCTATGCAACATCACCGGGTCGGACTATCGGTCGCGACCACGGCTTCACCCACAATGCCTAATACGCTAACGGAGCGAATCTCTAATGCAAGCATGCCGGGATGAACATACTCAACCCGGATGTTCCTCTTGAACCGCTACACAAATCCCTCTCATTTGAGAGATTCGGCGCTCAAAATACGAAAGGAAGGGGATGCTATTCATGCATCTTAAATCCTAAAAACCGAGAGGAGAAGTGTCGTTACCTTCCGTCCCCTCTTCCTAGCCATGGAGAAGATTTGCTCGGTTGGAAACCACCGCAACGCTCACACCTTCGCGGATCTGAACTCCGCTCGCGAAACGGACCTCCGAAGCTTCGTCGGCGGCCGGATCTTGGCCTCCTTGCTCTCCCTTCTCTCTAGAACTTAGAGAGATAAAAGAAAATGGGGAATGAGGGTTTGGAACCCTATTCCCGGCCTTAAATCGCCCAGGGAGGCCCCCCACCGTTGGATCTTCCAAAGACAAGAACGAACGGCCACGATCGGAACCCAAATTAGAAAATCTGGGCTGAACACGGGTTGCAACACGGCCGTGTGCATGGCCGTGTTAGCCATTCGTCGTCTCGATCGATTCGAAAACCAGCACACGGCTCCTGACACGGCCTTCGACACGGCCGTTTCTCGATCCATACGGCCGTATCGTGACCCGTGTCACGGCACCCGTTTTCAACATTTTCAGTCAGAGAAGTACACGGCCTCTGACATGGCCCCTGACACGCCCGTGTCACCTGGGACACGGCCATATCCGGACCCGTGTCATGCCCCGTGTGCAATACCTCAGAAACGTTCGAAACGACCCAATGCTACACGGCCTGGGACACGGCCGTGTGCCTGGCCGTGTTCCATACCCGACTATCGTCGACCTTAACATGGTCGACCACACGGCCAGCTCGACGACCGAGCTCGACACAGCCGACACGTCCTCCGACACGGCCGTGTCGGGACCCGTGTCACCTGCTCCAAAAAAAACTGTCTTGGCCAAAAGCGATCCCCGTCGCTCCTACAACATTTTGGGGCGTTACAATTCTCCCCCCCCCCCCCTTAAAAGAATTTCGTCCCGAAATTTAAAACATGGAAAGAACACAAATTCTAAACGATACCTGAGGAGAAAAGCTCGGGGTACTCCTCCAGCATGGCCTGCTCTCGCTCCCATGAGAGCTCCTCGCAGCCACAATTGTCCCAACGGACCTTTACGAGTCGGACCTCCTTGTTCCGCAGTTGCCGAACCTCCGAATCTTCTATCCCGACAGGACGTACTCGCGTCCCCAAGTCTTCCTCTACCGGCACCGCCGCCGGTTCAATCACCACGCTGGCCTCTAACAAGGCTTTCCTCAAGACGGATACGTGAAAAACGTCATGCAAACTACTTAGCTCCGTGGACAACGCCAACCAATACGCTGCCTCTCCCACTCGCTCGATGACCTTGAATGGTCCCAAAAATCTCGGACTCAGCTTCTTGAGTCGGCGAATTCATGAAACGCCTTTGAACGGCTTGATCTTAAGATACACCCAGTCGCCCACCGTGAATTCCACATGTCTGTGGCGAGCATTGAAATACTTCGACTGCCGATCTTGAGCTACCATCATGCGCTCTTGGATGGTCCGCACTAACTCACTAGCATCGGCTACCACTTCTTTCACCGAAAGCTTTGTGTCTCCCGCCTCTGTCCAAGACATCGGTGTTCGACACAGCCTCCCATAAAGAGCTTCATATGGCGCCATCTTGATACTAGCTTGGTAGCTATTGTTATACGCAAACTCCACCATGAAGAGGTGATCGTCCCACTTCTTGCCGAAGTCGAGAGTACACATCCTTAGCATATCTTCCAAAGTACGGTTCGTTCTCTCAGTTTGCCCATCGATTTGAGGATGAAAGGCCGTACTGAACTTGAGTTTCGTGCCCAAGCTCTTCTGCACCAACCGCCAGTCCTTAGACGTGAAACGTCCATCCCGGTCGCTGACAATACTCTTCGGAATCCCATGAAGTCGTACAATATTACGGACGTACAACTCCACCAACTTTTCCACACCATCCTCCTTCCGGTTTGGGATGAAATGTGCCACTTTGGTCAAGCGGTCCACAATCACCCAAATGGCATCATTACCCTGCTGCGATCTAGGCAACCCATGCACAAAATCCATGGAGATGTCATCAAATTTCCATTCGGGGATTGGAAGAGGCTTCAAGAACCCGCCCGGCTTCTGACACTCGGCCTTCACCAAGGCACAAGTTTGGCACCGACTCACACACAAAGCTACATCCCGCTTCATCCCAGGCCACCAATAGGACTTCTTCAAATCCAAGTACATCTTTGTACCACCCGGGTGAACGGAGTACTTAGTGAAGTGGGCCTCATACATCAACTCCTCGCGGAGCTTGCCGAACTGCGGTACACAAATCCTTCCGCCCTTCCTTAGAACCCCATCAACCATCTCCCAGGCGCTACCCTCGCCCTTAAGAGCTTCCTCCACGAAGGGTTGGAACTCCTCATCCACACGGGTCGCTTCCCAAATACGATCGCATAAGTCATTCTGCATCTCAATCCAGTTTAGCCGAGCCACGCTAGACTCGCCTCTTGCCACACATTTCAAACCAAGGGACTCCCAGTCCCGCCTTAACCGCTCATCGTGAGCTTCAATCCAATTTCCTTGCCCCGAGTATTTCCTACTCAAAGCATCCGCCACCACATTGGCTTTTCCTGGCATGTACTGAATCGCCACCTCGTAGTCCCCAAGGAACTCGACCCACCTGCGCTGCCGCATATTTAGGTCCTTCTGATCCAGGAGATACTTCAGGCTCTTGTGGTCCGTGAAGATCTCCACCTTCGCACCGTAAACGTAGTGCCTCCACAGCTTCAAAGCAAAAATTACCGCCGCCAATTCCAAATCATGGACGGGGTAATTTCTCTCATGAGGCTTCAGCTGCCTTGACCCAAAAGCTATCACACTGCCATGCTGCACCAACACGTGCCCTAAACCGCATCCGGATGCGTCGCTGAAAATCTGAAATCCTTCGGTCCCCTTTGGTAGACTTAGGATCGGTGCCATCATCAGCCTCTCCTTCAGGGTTTCAAACGCCTGACTGCACTTTTGAGTCCACACGAACTTCTGATCCTTGCGAGTTAGCGAAGTGAGGGGTAGAGCTATCCGCGAAAAGTTTTCCACAAACCTTCGGTAGTACCCGGCTAGTCCAAGAAAGCTCCGGACTTCCGCCACAGTCCTCAAAACTGGCCAATCTCTGATGGCTTCCACTTTCGTTGGATCTACCGCCACCCCATCCCCACTGATCACATGGCCTAAAAACGCCACCTTCTCCAACCAAAACTCGCACTTGGAGAACTTCGCATAGAGCTGGTTCTCTCTCAATACTTGCAAAACTGTCCTCAAGTGCACCTCATGCTCCGCTTCCGACTTGGAATACACCAAAATGTCATCGATAAAAACGACGACGAACCTGTCCAAGTATTCGCGAAACACTCGGTTCATCAAGTCCATGAACACGGACGGCGCGTTCGTCAACCCGAACGGCATCACCGAGAACTCAAAATGACCATATCTCGTACCAAACGCTGTCTTGGGTATGTATTCGTCACGAATCCGCAACTGATAATATCCGGACTTCAAGTCCAACTTGGAGTACACCACCAACCCCACCAACTGGTCGAAGAGATCGTCTATCCGAGGAATCGGATACTTGTTCTTAATCGTCAATTTGTTCAACTCTCGGTAGTCTATGCACAGACGCATGCTACCGTCCTTCTTCTTTACAAATAACACCGGCGCACTCCACGGTGAAGAGCTGGGCCTGATATACCCTTGCTCCAAAAGCTCCTGCAACTGAACCTTGAGCTCGGCCAACTCCTTTGGTGCCATCCTAAATGGTGGACGTGACACCGGTCTAGCCTCGGGCACTAACTCAATGGAGAAATCAATCTCCCGCCGAGGAGGTGCTCCCGGTAGATCCTCGGGAAAAACATCTCCAAACTCCGCCACCACGGGCACTTCCCCAAGAGACAGCCTGGAAAGGCTAACCTCCAACAACGCTACTAGAGCTACACCTCCCTGGTTAACAGCTCGCACTAGTTGAAATGCCGAAACTAGGGAACAGGCCACTCCATGCAGGCCCTCAAACTTGACTTCCGCTTGCCCCACGCCCCTCAGGGTTACCACCTTGGACAAGCAGTCGATACTGGCACGCTGCTCCGCTAGCCAGTCCATCCCCAAGATCACATCGAACTCGGACAATGGCAAGATCGCCGCTACCAACACGAAGTCGACCCCCTCAAGACTCCAACAAATCCGGCCTCTAGCCCTGGTAGTCATCGATGACCCATTGGGCATGCGCACCTTCAACTCTGAGTCCGTTGAGAAGGACTCAACTCCAATCCTCCGGATGAAACTTTCCGCAGGGAAGGAGTGCGACGCTCCCGTATCGAAAAGTACCCTAGCGGGGTACCCTGATACCACTACAAAACCTACACACATGCAACAAACATAAAAAGGCTTGAAAGGAAGAAATCTAAGGTGCAGGTTGAATTCTCATACCTGTCACCACATCGGGTTGACGGATTGCTTCCTACTGCCCAAGGTTGTAGGCCCTTGGCTGCACTGGGTGAAACCGGGAAGCACTCGACTCCGCCATCTTCCCTTTCTCTGTGGCACTGGGGCCGGAGCGCACAGTATGCTCCTGCCTTGGCTCTTGCTCAGCGCCCCCTTGGGTACAAAATCTTGCTATGTGGCCTGGCTTGCCACAACTGTAACACGTCTGCGGTCCCTTAGAGCGTGACCCTCCGGACGTCCAATTACTTTTCTCGCCCGACTTAAATGGGGGAGGCTTCTTCTTCCATCGGCTCCCTTCCGCCTTTCCATGGGACTGAGCCGACTTCTTCTCTTCCTCCTGCTTGGGTGTGAAACCCTTGCGACGCTGGGATTGCTCCATGTCACTCTCCAAAATTCGGGCCGCCTCCACCAATTCGTTGAAGCCCGCACGCTTCATCGATATGAGGGGTTGTCTTAGATTCTCCCTCAATCCATGGTAGAAGAGATTGTCCCTCTCTTCATCGTCCGCCATGGTCGTCCCCGCATAACGACCCAATCGAGTAAATTCCTGAACATACTCATCCACTGTCTTGTCTCGCTGCACAAGATGTAGAAACTGCCTCTGGAGGGCTAACCTTGTTGATGCGGGAATGTACTTCTTCAGAAAGGCATTCCCAAACTCCTCGATGGATGGTGTGCGTCCTAAAAACTGCCGGCCACTATGGCTCACCCACCATAACTTGGCATCTCCTTCTAGCATGAAGGCTGTGAACTCCGCCTTTTTCTCATCCGACGCCTCTGTTACCCTCAGAAGCTCTTGAATTCTAGCCCACCAGTCCTCCGCATCTGTGGGCATGCCGATTCCCTTGAAGGTTGGAGGGTGGAAACTCAGAAAGTACTTCATTTGCCGGTCCCCATGCCCGACAACCACTCTCTCGGCCTGCGGCTCCGCCCGCCTGGCCTCCTCAACCTGCACGGTCGCTGCCGTGACCGGGGTAGCAGGAGTTGCTACCTGAGCAACGGGAGCTGCTACCTGTGCTGTCGCTGCAGCTTGGGCCGCCACCATCGCTTCTGCAAGCATGCGGCAGAAGTCGGCCGGTGTGACCCCCATCCCTAGCGGACCTTGCGCGGTCGCACTACTTACCGAGAGCTCTTCTCTTAGCCTCGAGGTCCCAGCCTCGTTGCTTGCACTCTAAACACAAGAAAGAAAACGCAAATCAGTCTCTAATTGCAAGACTCGAACACAAGGACACTCATGGTCCCGCGATACTCCTATGTGGATAACTTCTTATACGCGACTCGACTTATACTTTCGACCGCGAAACTTCTCATTGGAACGCTAACCTGCCTCTGATACCAAATTGTAACACCTCCCCTGTAAAGACCATATAATATGGGTCCGGCCGGGGCCCCACAACATACGGACGCCACAGCTTTAGTATTATAAGATGATATGAACACTACCCAATCACAAAACTCCAGACCAACACAGCGGAAACATAAAACTAAAAGATAGAAGTTATCCACTAACAATAGAGTATCGAAATGGTCTTAAGGCCTTACACAATATAAGTCCAAAAAAATATGAAAGTGCCAAGCACTCCTAGGCTACCTCGGCAAGCAAGCCGGACATGATCAAACAACATCAGCAAAACAAAGAAAAGAAACTAGCCAAGCACAGCAACACTTCATGAGGCTTAGGGCTTTTCGCCCGGCGCCCTAGCTCCTGCATGCGATCCTTGCCCTGTAAGGATTTGAAGTAACGTGGGTCAGCAAAGGCTGACCTCTACTGTGTAACAAGCACATCTCCTCCCGGCCGTCCCTAACGGACCCCGGGGTACCACTCCACCTGCAAGTTAACACTTCGTATACCAAAAGAGCATATATATTTAAGCGGTAAAACAGGCTTGGATGTCTCATATAGCATACATGTTCTCTATGTTTTGTACAAAGTAAAAGGGGCCTACTATGCAACATGAATGCAACCCGGGTTTCACCCAAGGCACCCTAGCTCGTATGCATCTAGCACAACATCAAACATTGGGTACTTCCGTTTCCCCATTGGCTTAAAGCTGCAAACAAAAGGGAAACACCATGTCCCCAACGGCACACAGGCCGTCACACGGAACCTTGCAATGGCCCCACCCGCACATGGGTCTTAAACCCTGGGCTTGCCCGCATATTCTGACTTCGCACGTCAGGGTTCTGTCTCACACTGACCGATTCTAAGAAGCCTTGCTGGACCCCACCCACTCATGGCCACATTGCCCGGGCTTGCCCTTCGCTCGGCATTCTCGTCAGTCTCACACAAGGGCTAGTCTCGCTGGGACACTTTCCCCACATGACTTGCGCGTCACGGGATAGCCAGCCGACCACGAAGACCTAGTCGCACCTTTGCACAGCACAAAACAAGGTTACCCCACCCCAGTTACCATTCGTACCACATCTTTCCCGCGCTCCAAGGAAACCATCTACCGCACAAAGCGGAGCTAACCTTGTCCGGTTCTGACTGCGAGTACTCACTCAAACAAAAGGGGAAAAACGCATACATACAACGGCGTATTGCCGCAACGGATTTTCTACCAAAGCTCGCTATGCAACATCACCGGGTCGGACTATCGGTCGCGACCACGGCTTCACCCACAATGCCTAATCCGCTAACGGAGCGGATCTCTAATGCAAGCATGCCGGGATGAACATACTCAACTCGGAGGTTCCTCTTGAACCGCTACACGAATCCCTCTCATTTGAGAGATTCGGCGCTCAAAATACGAAAGGAAGGGGATGCTATTCATGCATCCTAAATCCTAAAAACCGAGAGGAGAAGTGTCGTTACCTTCCGTCCCCTCTTCCTAGCCATGGAGAAGATTTGCTCGGTTGGAAACCACCGCAATGCTCCCACCTTCGCGGATCTGAACTCCGCTCGCGAAACGGACCTCTGAAGCTTCGCCGGCGGCCGGATCTTGGCCTCCTTGCTCTCCCTTCTCTCTAGAACTTAGAGAGATAAAAGAAAATGGGGAATGAGGGTTTGGAACCCTATTCCCGGCCTTAAACCGCCCAGGGAGGCCCCCCACCGTTGGATCTTCCAAAGACAAGAACGAACGGCCACGATCGGAGCCCAAATTAGAAAATCGGGGCCGAACACGGGTTGCAACACGGCCGTATGCATGGCCGTGTTAGCCATTCGCCGTCTCGATCGATTCGAAAACCAGCACACGGCTCCTGACACGGCCTTCGACACGGCCGTGTCTCGCTCCACACGGCCGTGTCGTGACCCGTGTCACGGCACCCATTTTCAACATTTTCAGTCAGAGAAGTACACAG
Source organism: Platanthera zijinensis (assembly GCA_039513925.1). Lineage (NCBI taxonomy): Eukaryota > Viridiplantae > Streptophyta > Magnoliopsida > Asparagales > Orchidaceae > Platanthera > Platanthera zijinensis. Next base: position 254,001,788 of record CM077079.1, read on the forward strand.
CCTCTGACATGGCCCCTGACACACCCGTGTCACCTGGGACACGGTCGTGTCCGGACCCGTGTCATGCCCCGTGTGCAATACCTCAGAAAAGTTCGAAACGACCCGATGCTACACGGCCTGGGACACAGCCGTGTGCCTGGCCGTGTTCCATACCCGACTATCGTCAACCTTAACATGGTCGACCACACGGCCAGCTCGACGACCGAGCTCGACACAGCCGACATGGCCTCCGACACGGCCGTGTCGGGACCCGTGTCACCTGCTCCAAAAAAAACTGTCTTGGCCAAAAGCGATCCCCGTCGCTCCTACAACATTTTGGGGTGTTACATTGTATGCTTTGGATGCAGAAAAACTGGGCACATTCTCCCTGAATGCCCAGGGGCACAGAAAAGAGACAGAAGAAAGGAAAAAGAGAACAAGAAGCATTCCAGCAAACACTCTAACAGACATTCCTCCAACAAGCATAAAAGAAAGGAGAAAGATTTTATTACTGAAACCTGGAGTGAAACAGAAGAGGAGACTTCATCTTCCAGCTCCAGTGAAGATGAAGAAGAAGCCAAGGAAAGAGAAGTCTGCCTCATGGCAATCAATGCCTCATGCAGCAGGTTTGATGCTGAAGACCAAGCAGAAACTCATTCTAAGGAATCAGAAGAGGAATCAGAGACAGAAGAGGATCAGGTAATCTCTTCTTTTGATTTCAATTGTATTGATTTTAAAAATGAATTCAAAGCCTTATGTAATGATCTAATAAAATCTGAAAAATAAATCAAAATGCTAAGAGATAGACAAGCTGAATTTGATAATCTATTTGTTGAAAACACTAAGCTCAAAGATGATTTAATTTTAGCAAATGAACAATTCATTTCTATGAAAACAGAACTATGTGAGGCTAAGCAACTTGAGGAATCTCTCAATGGGAGAAGCCTTAAGCTAATGGACATCACAAGCACAGTAAATGCCAGGCTAAATGGCAAGCTGGGCTTAGGTGCTTCATCAAGCTTACCACTCATACTTAAGAAAAATATCCTTTTAACTCCCATAAAATTTGTATCAGATAAAGGAAAATAAGTAATATATAATAATCAAACCACAGAAGTCACAAATCTAAAAATCAAAAGAAGAGAAACAAGAAAAATCTAAATAAAAAGAATGTTCAACAGATTTCGTCAAACTCAGATCGACGAAATGTGGCTAGTTCGTCGAACTCTGATCGACGATCTATGAACGCCAACATTAGCCATAATAATTTGTCTTACTACGATCGACGAATCTTGTATGGCCCTTCGAGTAGAGATCGACGAACTTGGGGCATGGAAAATGAATGTATTCTTTCTCTGAGCAGAGATCGACGATCTCATCCCATCTCGTCAAACTATGATCGACGAACTTACAACACTTCGTCGAACCCAGTCAGACTTAACAAAAATCATAACTTTAACAAAAATTTTAATCAAACTAGAGAACCTGTTAATCCATTTGTTAATTGGGAAATTCCACCTAAGAGATACCATCCCTTAGGATATAAATCTCAACCTGAATTTTCTGTTATATCAAGCTTTTCATATCAGGAAAATAAAGGGCCCAAGGTAATCTGGGTCAAGACCAACTAATTTTTTCCTTTGTAGGTAAAGAGCTGTCCAGCTTTTAATCAACAATGGTATCTGGACAGTGGAAGCTCCAAGCATATGACTGGCAACAAGGACAACCTAAATAATTACAAGTCCAAGCTGGGACCAAATGTGATCTTTGGTGACTCTAATTATGGCCAGACTGAAGGCTTTGGAGAAGTTAAGATTGGAGCAGTTACTTTCAAGAAAGTTATATATGTAAGTTGACTGAAACATAACCTTCTCTCCATAAGTCAACTATGTGATGAAGGTTATCAGGTATCTTTTAAATCAAGCTCTTGTATTATTTCTACTAAAGAAAACCAAACTGTTTTAATTTGAAATAGACAAGGCAACATATATGTAGTTAATTTTCAATCTGCAACATCAGATATTTGTTTATTTAATTTTGTTAGCAATCAGAATGAATTATGGCATAAAAGATTAGGTCATGTTAATCTGAAAAACAATGATAGGTTATCTAAAGACAACCTTGTTAGAGGATTGCCTTCTGGTCCCTACAAGAAGGAAGGCCTCTGCAGGGCTTGTCAATTAGGCAAGCAAACTAAATCTAGCTTTAAATCAGTTAATAAGAGTGATTCACCTAGGATCTTGTACTTACTATACATGGACCTTTTTGGCCATATTGTTGTACAAAGCCTAGGAGGGAAATCTTATACTCTAGTAGTTGTAGATGACTTCTCAAGGTTCACTTGGGTGTTCTTTCTGAGATCTAAGTCAGATACATTCAAGGTTCTTATAGATTTTCTCAAGACCATACAGATTGAGTACTCTACTCAAGTTGCATTGATCAGAAGTGATCATGGTACTGAGTTTGAGTCTCTTCTTATGCAAGAGTTCTGTGAGAAGGAAGGTATCAGGCATTGCTTCTCAACTTCTAGAACTCCTCAATAAAATGGGGTAGCTGAAAGGAAAAAATAGAACCCTAATTGAAGCTGTAGGCACATTACTTACAGATGTTTATATTCCCCTATCCTTTTGGGAAGAGGCTGTGACCACAGCAAATTATGTACTAAATAGAAGTTTGATACATAAACTCAAGCATAAGACTCCCTATGAATTGCTCAAAGGGAAGAAACCTAAAATCACATATTTTAAAATATTTGGTTGTATAAGTTATATTCATAACAATGACAAGAAATATATTAGAAAGTTTGAAGCTAAGGCTGCAGAGGGAATTTTTCTAGGATATTCCCAAGTCAGCAAAGCATATAGGGTATTTAATAAATCCACTTTGAAAATTGAGGAATATGTTCACGTAACTTTTTATGAAGCTAATATGTCTTATAAGGAGAAAGAAATTTCTACCAATAGCACATTGCAGGTACCTCACTTGTGTGAGATATTGGATGATCTAAGCCTCATCCACGAGGTTCCAATACATCCTTCTCCACAAGTTTAAGAAGAAAGTGAAGAAAAAATCTTAGAGGTGACTGAACCCTATCCAACAGCTAATGAAATTACACAAGAGGAATTTATTCCCCAAGTTGTTGCTCAACCAGCTCCTCCCACTGATTGTTTCATACTTAGAGATTATCCTAGATCTCAAGTGATTGGAGATATTTCAGTTGGTGTGAAAACAAGCCATCATCTCAACAATGATGTGATGCATGTTTGCTTCATTTCTCAACTTGAGCCCCAATTCATTAAATATGCAGAGCAAGATACCCATTGGATCATTGCAATGCAAGAGGAGCTCAATCAATTTGAGAGATATAGAGTTTGGGAATTGGTTCCTAGACCCAAAGACTACCCAGTCATTGGAACAAAATGGGTCTTCAGGAACAAATTGGATGCTGAAGACAACATCATAAGGAACAAGGCAAGACTTGTAGCACAAGGCTATTCACAGGAGCAAGGAATAGACTATGATCAAACCTTTGCTCCAGTGGCAAGACCTGAGGCTATAAGGATTTTCTTAGCTTATGCTGCCTACAAAAAGTTCAAGGCCTACCAAATGGATGTCAAGAGTGCTTTCCTCAATGGTGAACTCAAAGAGGATGTGTATGTGGAGCAACCACTAGGTTTTATCTCTCCAACTCATCCCTCTTTTGTCTTTAGATTGCATAAATCTCTTTATAGTTTAAAGCAAGCTCCAAGAGCTTGGTATGAGACCTTAGCTAGCTTCTTGTTAGAGCATAAATTCACTAGAGGCATTGTAGATATAACTCTTTTTATTAAGCATCATAAAGAGAAAATTTTGTTAGTTCAAATATATGTAGATGACATCATTTTTGGCTCTACTGATCCCAAACTATATAAAAGGTTTTCTAAACTTATGCATTCCAAGTTTGAGATGAGTAGTATGGGTGAACTTTCATACTTTCTTGGTCTCCAAGTGAAGCAATCTCTTGATGGTATCTTCATCTACCAATCTAAGTATGCTAAAGAGCTTGTAAAAAGGTTTGGCATGTGTGATGCCTCAGCTATGAAAACACCTATGGCTGCCAATGTTGTGATAGATTCTGATGAACATGGGAAGCTTGTTGATCAGAAAACATATAGGGCCATTGTTGGGTCTCTAATATATCTCACTGCAAGTAGGCCAGATATTATGTTTGCTACATGTATGTGTGCTAGGTTCCAGGTGAACCCTAAAGAATCCCACTATATTTTGCTAAAAAGGATTTTAAGATATATAAAGGGTTGCCCAAATCTAGGACTCTATTATCCAACTGAATCAGAGTTTGAATTAACTGGATTCTCAGATGCTGATTTGATGGATGCAGAGTGGAAAGAAAAAGCACATCAGTAATATGTCAGTTCCTTGGTGATAGGCTTGTGTCCTGGTTCTGTAAGAAGCAAACTTCTGTGTCCACATCAGCTATAGAAGCTGAATATATAGCAGCTGCCAGCTATTGCTCACAGATTTTGTGGATTCAGAATCAGATACTAGATTATGGATACAACTTAAATAATTCAATTATATATTGTGATAGTACCAGTGTTATTTCAATAGCAAAAAATCCAGTGCATCATAGTAGGACCAAGCATATAGGGATTAGACATCATTTCATTAGAGATTTTGTAGACAAAAAGAAAATTAATCTTTTCTTTATCTCCAATGATTTACAAAGAGCAGACATCTTCACTAAGCCACTGGATGAGAAGAAGCATCTGTTCTTCTTAAATAAGCTGGGTATGATTAATGGAGAAGAATTAATTTAACTTTCTGTCTGAGGTCGACGATTTGTTGACAGTTCGTCGAACGGAGATCGACGATCTGTGAATGCTTCGTGAAGAGTTCGTCGAAGGGAGATCGACGGTCACTTCTTAGTGAAACAGATTTCGTTGAACGGAGATCGATGATCCCTATTCAGTGAATTTATTCGTCTTCTTTAGACTGAGATCGACGAACTCATTTTCTATTAAAATACTTCATCGAACTCAGATCGAAGATCCTTTCTTTTTCGTTGGACTGAGATCATCTTTTCATCTTTTAAAGACTTTATAATCTAAGCGTTAGACGACATCCGTCCCGTGCTTTCAATTTCCTTTGCACTTGATCTCTTGTTTTTCCTTACAGGAGCTCTCATGGCGATTTTGGCGGCGAACATCTTCGGGATGAAGTTTGATGTTGGGTTTGATATAGATGTGGACTCTTTCAAGCATACAGACCAAATCTTCCAAGATATCTTGAAGTTGTTCGATGAGCCGCAACTTCTCAAAGTGATGACTATCAGGATGAAGCTGTCTGTGGCAAAGATAAAAGAATGGGTTTTCTCGTCGTCTTCTCCAGACGGACAAACCCTAGTCGGCCCCATTACTGGACAGGAGGTGATTCTAACTCCTGATATTCTTTCTGAGATATTTGGTTTTGTTAATGGAAATGACAATATAGAACTAGATAGTAATGAGTTTGGTGAAATGCTTACACAGATGGGTCACTCCGAGAGAAACCCTAGTAAGTTACTGAAAAAGAACTTGTCTGTTGAGTAAAAGTTTCTGGCTGACATAATAGGTAAGGTGCTTCTTGGGAAGCACACTGCCCATGACCATATTACCAGGCACCAATTCCTTCTGATGAGTGCCCTAGTAAATAAGAAATCAGTGAATTGGGGTAATATTTTGTTTGATTTGATTAAGAAGAAAAATAATAAAAGAGAAATCTTTTTAGGAGGATTCTGGGCATCTTCCTCCAGGGGAAATGTCACCAACTGTTGGTCTCTCCAACATTTTTCATCAATGCTTCCAAGAGACTGACCTCAGCTCTCTTTAGAAAATGGGAGAGGACCATCTCAAATCCCTCCATGGCCTCCTCTTCCTTAAGGACTTCAGAGGACACAAGGACTCTAAGAGTCAATCCCCAACCTACTGATGAAGAGGTGTAATGACTCCACCCGTTAAACAACATATAATAAAAGGTCCGGTCCGGGCCCCACACTATATGCCAAAAATGGACGGTGTGGTCACAGGTTAATACCACAACACCATCGCATCCTAACTCAAAGCATGCTAGCGGAAGATTTTAACAATAACGGTGAACTCATACCAGGAATGTCCACTATATATATATAAATCACAAGTATATATCAACTCATGAAAGAGTGTACAACAAATACAACACAAGCTGGCCGTAAGTCCTTACAGATCCTCTTTTCACAGTGTGGATTACATACATCGGCGCGCAGGCCGGCCACACATGAACAAAATACAAGAGAAAGCAGCCTTCAAGGGCTGCAATAGCAGCAGCATCCGCAGAGACTTCAGCCCTTTCACTTCCCACTCGGCTCTCCAGCACCTGCACAGGGACAGCCCATCCAGAAGGTGGTAAATAAGGCAACAGTCAGCATTCAGCTAACCAATTTATAACAATCCTACCCCTTTCTTGGGGCAGTGGCATTACTTCCCTACATGCATAGAAATGCATAGACAGATATCACATATATTGTGCTCTCACGCACAAGCAATCCATCACAACCATCAGCCACACGGCCAGATGATTCGTGCACTCAGGGCACATTTTTGGTGCACCGGCGAACCAGGGTCAACACCACCATTTACACGGTATTGAGCATTTAGTCTTACTGGCGCGTAGTCCTAAGACTCTCATTATGCCACTGACAAAAGCTCAATGCCTTGACGCTCTCCTGTACAGCCGATATAATGTAGGTACGGATCAGCCACCCCCCGTTTCTCAAGTCTCCTTGCCATCACCGAGTATGACGTACTCGCGACTATAACCAAAGGCGCGGGTTGGTTTCACCTTTCCTATTCAGCACGAAGCCTTATTAAGAGCATTCAGCTCACAAATATCCATAACGTCCACCAAGGACTTGCTTCATAATGGCCACGCTGTCTGCCAAGGACTGGCCTCACAATGGTCACACTGCCCATAAAGGACTGGCCGCAGCACAAGCAATATAAGGGATTTCCTGGAACTCCTCATTCCAGTACTTCCTGCTACTCCCTTTCACAAGCCGAACCCTTCGACTCCACAAACCACACGTTTATACGCGAAGTCTTCTCCGGTGCGTAATATGCAACATCACCAATCCAGACCAACCTGTCCAGATGGGTTTCACACAGTATGTTTATCCCGTACTACACATTTCTGGGTCAAGATGCAGACTTAATCGGGGATAGTAACTATCAACCCACTGGAATCACCCACTTTTTCCACTTTTTGATTGAGAGGATTCCATGCTTATGCATAAAGGAGGACTTCACATGTCTAAGAAGGAAGATCATTACCCTTGACGATGTCTTAGGAGCCATCGAAATTCTAGCAGGTTGGAAAGCACCACAGCTGCTTTGCCTCCACAGAACTGGCCTCAGATCTCGAATCGGAACTCGGGAGCTCCACCGGTGGCTTGATCTTCTCCTCCTTCTTCTTCCTCCTCTCCCTTCTCTCTTCTCTTTTTAGAAAGAGAATGGCAAAGTTAAGAATGGCCTCTTCATTCCAATCCCTTGATTTACCCAAGCAGGAAATCATCTGAGCCCTTGGATCCAGGATGAAGGAAACGAACGGCTACAAATTGGTCTCAAAGTACAATATTTGGGCTGACACGGCCTGTGACACGCCCGTGTCACAGGCCGTGTACTCCAAGCGGTACACGAAAAGACTTACCCAGTCCAGAACACGGGCTTAGACACGCCCGTGTCGATCACCTGACACACCCGTATCACATGGTACATGCCCGTGTCGAGGGGCATGTCCCACAGTTGACACAGGATCAACCAAAAAACCGAAAGGCATACGGGTACCAAACACGCCCGTGCCACATTTGACATGCCAGACACGCCTGTGCCACATTTGACATGCCAGTGTCCTACAGAATACGCCTAGGCTCCAGGCCGTGTCCTTCTCGGACACAACTTGTCCATCAATCTGAGCAAGACATGCCCTGGGACACGCCCGTGTCCCAGGCCGTGTCGCCTCTAAACGATCGTTGAGTGCATGGCATCGAGTGCTCGAGACGATACGTAGAAAAGGAAACACCCTAGGACACGCCCGTGTCGCCTCACTCAACGCCACTTGAGACCAAAATCACACTCGAGAACACTCGAGAAAATATAGCAGGACACGCCCGTGTCCCAGGCCGTGTCACCCCCCATTTTGGGACTTTTAAATTTTGGGGTGTTACAACCCTCCCCTCCTTACAATAAATTTCGTCCCGAAATTTACTCACAGCAAGGAAACCAAGCAAACATAATGCTATAACTTCAAAATGTCCGTTACAACACAAGAGACGCACGATACAACAGCTTAACCAAACAACTCGGGAAACTCCGCGCGCATGGTCTACTCCTATTCCCATGTTAGCTCTTCTCGGCCACAGTTGTCCCACCGGACCTTGACCATCCCGATTTTTTTGTTCCGCAACTGTTTATCGGCTCTATCTTCGATCCAAATGGGTCTAACCTTTGTCATTAGCCCATAGACGACCGGAACACGATCATTCTATATCACTTGAGCTGGATCCTTGATGGCTTTTCGAAGCACTGAGATGTGAAACACATCATGCAAGCCACTCAGCTCTGCCGAAAGAGCTAGTCGATAGGCAGCTTGTCCAACTCGCTCCACCACCTCAAACGGACCAAGATATCTCAGACTTAGCTTTTTCAAATGCCGAATCCTGGACACGCCTTTGAATGGTTTGATCTTCAAATATACCCAACCGCCCACCGCTAACTCCACATTCCGGTGCTTGGCGTTATAGTACTTGGCTTGCCTATCCTGGGCTATTAATAGCCTCTCCCGAATAGAGCGTATTGTCGAAGTAGCTTCTTCGACATCCTTGCTCGGATATACTTTTGATTCACCTGCTTCTGCCCAAGCTAGCGGTGTACGGCATTTTCGACTATACAAAGCATCAAATGAAGTCATACCGATGCTCACTTGGTAGCTATTATTGTAGGCAAACTCCACCATATAGAGATGATCTTCACATCTCCTATCAAAATCCAGGGCGCACATTCGGAGCATATCCTCCATCTTCATGTTGGTTCTCTCAGTCTGGCCATCCGTTTGGGGATGAAAGGTCGTACTTAATGCTAACTTTGTGCCCAACAACTGATGGATTAGCCTCCAATCATTCGACGTAAATCGCCCATCACGATCACTAATGGCTCTTCGGGGAACACCGTGCAATCGGACAATCTGCTCCACATAGATCTTTGCCAAGGTTTCCACTGAATTGTCCCTCTTATTCGGTAGGAAGTGAGCCACTTTTGTCAATCGGTCTACAATCACCCAGATTGAATCATTCCCGCGTTGAGATCTCGGCAACCCGTGCACGAAATCCATTGAGATATCATCAAACTTCCACTTCGGAATAGGTAATGACTTCAGGAAATCACCAGGCTTCTGGCATTCTGCTTTCACCAAAGCACAAGTTTGACACTTAGCCACATAACGTATTATGTATTTCTTTAGTCCTGGCCACTAGAATAATTTCTCCATATCCGTATACATCTTTGTGCTCCCATGGTGAATTGAGTACTTTGCAAAGTGAGCTTCATACATCAACTCTTCTCTCAATTTACCCGCACTTGGGACGCACAATCAGCCATCTTTGCGTAACAAGCCATCATACCATGAGAATTGGCCATCTGAACCATCCTTTGCATAGCGTTGGAGACTCTCATCAAGCTCCGTTGCTCGCCGAACCCAATCCGCAAGGTCATACTGTACCTCCATCCAAATCAAGCATGCATCGGCTATGGAATTCTTGTCAACACAAGAAATCTCTAACACTTCCAGCTCCAGGATCAGACGCTCATCATGCATCTGCAACCAACTTTCCCGCACCGGAGTCCTGCGACTCAAGGCATCAGCAACGACATTTCCCTTCCCGGGAGTATAGTGAATATCAAAGGTGTAGTCCCCAAGGAACTCCATCCACCTTCGTTGTCGCATATTCATCTCTTTCTGGTCCAATAGATACTTTAGGCTCTTATGATCTCTATAGATATCCACTTTAACGCCATAAGATAGTGCCGCCACAATTTAAGCGCAAAGATCACTGCCAACAACTCCAAGTCGTGGACGGGATAATTCTGCTCATGCACTTTTAATTGGCGTGAGCCATAAGCAATCACTTTACCAAACTGCAGAAGAACGTAGCCTAAGCTGCTACCTGAAGCATCACTATATATCTCATAGCCATCTGTACCACATGGCGATGTCAACACAGGCATCGTGGTCAAACGACTCTTCAGCTCTTCAAAAGATCGTGCGCACTCCGGCGTCCAAACGAACTTCTGATCCTTTCTCGTCAATGTGGTAAGAGGCAAAGCGATCTGTGAGAAGTTTTATACAAACTTCCTGTAGTACCCTGCCAAACCAAGGAACTTCTAACTTCAGCCACTGAGGACAACACTGGCCACTCCTCTATGGCGCTTATCTTTGACGGATCCACTGCTTTGCCTTCTCCACTTTCCACGTGGCCAAGAAAAGCCACTGACGATAGCCAGAACTCACACTTTGAGAACTTGGCATAAATCTTGTTCCTCAGCAAGGTGTGCAACACCATCCGTAAATGATTCGCATGATCAACTTCGACTGAGAGTACACCAATATATCATCAATGAATACGATCACAAAGAGATCCAAGTACTCTCGGAACATTCGGTGCATTAGATCCATGAATACCGAAGGCGCATTATATAGCCCAAACGGCATTACCGTGAATTCATAATGATCGTAGCGTGTTCCAAATACGGTCTTGGGAATGTCACCTTCCCTAATCCTCAATTGGTAATATCCAGATTTCAAATCCAGTTTGGAATAGCCGGTTGATCCCACTAGCTGATCAAACAAGTCATCTATCTGTGGGATCAGATACTTGTTTTTCTCTGTCAGCTTGTTCAATTCGCGATAGTCGATACATAACCATAGACTACCGTCTTTCTTTTTCACAAACAGAACAGGCGCGCTCCAAGGTGACATACTTGGGTGTATGTATCCATGTCCCAACAATTCTTGCAATTGGACCTTTAAGTCCGTCATCTCCTTCGGAGCTACGCGATATGGTGGGCGGGCCACTAGTTTCGCACCTAGCACCAACTCAATCGTGAATTCAATCTCCCGCTGGGGTGGTAACCCAAGAAGATCCTTAGGAAATACATCGGCAAAATCCGACAAAATCGGAACCTCATGCACACTGGCCTTTGGCTCAACAGCATTGACGACTCTGAGTGCAGACAGCAAGGTCCCGCTCACTTCTCGCATACCACCAAACTTGGTCTCAAGCTCGGTATTCTGTCCCAATGTGATCTCCTTTGAATTGCAATCAATACAGGCACGCTTCTCCGAGAGCCAGTCTTAAAGAGAAGGGATAGATACTACTCTAGAGGGGGGTGAATAGAGTAATCAAAAATTGCACTTAGCAAAGTTGACTTTCTACTCAACTCCCTTGGAGTTAAATGCGGAATGAAAGTTATAGATATTTTAAGATTAAACCTTAGAGCCTAACACAAGTGATGTGCACAAACTAAAGCTAACTGTAATTACAGTTTAGCTTTGGATCCTATCCAGCAACTAGCAAACCTAGTTAATATCTAATCACAACCACAATGCAAGTAATTAAACAAGGCAATTCAGACGACACAAGGAATTTATAGTGGTTCCCCAAACTACTTGGGTACATCCACTCTTCTACCAACAAGGTAGGAATCCACTCAGGTTTTTGATCAGGTGCCCTGCCACCAACAAGATCTGCTTCAGGTAGATCAAGAGACCCTTTAGACTTTTGATCAGGTGTCTAAAAACCGAACATAGGTTTTTGATCAGGTGCCCTGCCACCAAGGGATACTTTTGAAGGGAGTAATAACCCTGTACAGGAGGGGAAAAGGGGTTAAGGTGTCTTCTCTATTTTACAATTGATTAGAGAAGCACAATAACTTGCACTGATCTAGACAGCTCTAAAGGAATCAAGGCTCCCCCTAGCTCAAAGAACGTCCAGGTGAAGTCTTGCTTCAGTGCAGAAACACTTCAGTAAATACTGAAGGAAGAACTATAAGAAGATATAAAATAATAAAAGAAAATCTTCTAGCAGCTATCTTCTTCTTCTTCTTCAAAAGATCTCTGAGTCAGAACTTCCTGGAACAGGAGAACTCAGGTTGAAGAAGAGCAGAAGAGCTAACACTTCTCAGTTGAGTGAAGATTGCTGAGAGCAGTTAGACTTATTCTTGCTGTAAGCTTGCTGAATGAATTTCTTATCTCTGTGAACTAGTTGATTTCTTCTTCAAAGAAGTCTTTATATATCAGCAGCAGCAACGGCTCTAATTGAGTTTGAATCTTGTCGTTTTCTGAACTCTGCAAGCTGGGCTGCAAAAAGTATAAAGCAAAAACAAACTACAGCAGGCAGATATCCTATAAAAGGATAAAGCTTTCTAAGAAGCTGCAAATACTTCTGATGAAATAATATAAGAGAAAGTCACATCAGAAAGAACTCTTTACGGCCAAGGAAGACTTTTTGAGTCTAACGGCTATAAAGGACAGCCTGGCAGATAAAGCAGATTGCATATCTCAGCTACAAGACAAACAACTTTGTCAGAAAAGATTAGCCCATGCATATAGAATAGAACTGATATTGCATGGAAATAATGTCACAAAATATTCAGATAATCTTTTATAAAATATGCCAAAATAGATATTAAATTAGTCACATCACAGAAGACGACAAACTAATTAAGAGCATACAGCAAAACGTCGAACGACCTTCGGAGATCGTCGAACGGCGCACGGAGATCGTCGATCTATTAGACAGATAGTCGAACGATCCAGATAGTCGAACTATCAAAGAAGATAGTCGAACTACCTCGGCAGATAGTCGACCTATCAGAACAGATAGTCGAGCTATCAGATAGTCGATCTATCCGGACAGATAGTCGAACTATCAAACAAACACAGATAGTCGACCTATCAAGCAGATAATCGACCTATCCCAGAAAACAGATAGTCGACCTATCAACAGATAGTCGAACTATCAAAACAAAACAGATAGTCGATCTATCAACAGATAGTCGAACTATCAGATAGTTGAACTATCCAAACAGATAGTCGAACTATCAAGGCAATACAGATAGTCGACCTATCAACAGATAGTCGAACTATCAAAGCAAAACAGATAGTCGATCTATCAACAGATAGTCGAACTATCAGATAGTTGAACTATCCAAGCAGATAGTCGAACTATCGAAGCAACACAGATAGTCGACCTATCAACAGATAGTCGAACTATCAAAGCGACACAAATAGTCGATCTATTAACAGATAGTCGAGCTATCAGATAGTTGAACTATCAGGACAGATAGTCGAACTATCAAAGACAAGCAGATAGTCGACCTATCAACAGATAGTCGAACTATCAAGACAAACAGATAGTCGACCTATCAATAGATAGTCGAACTATCAACGCAGACAGAATTTCGACCAACTGATAGACGATCGTCGATCAGCCGATAGACGATAGTCGAGCGACGTTCGACTATAGTCGAACGAAAAACTACTTAACCAAATATTCATCTGGAAAAGCAATTCTACACAACTAGAGAAAATAACCTATCAACTAACCTTTGACCATAGATAAAACTTGGGTCAAGAGACAGAAAGAGAGGACTGAACTCAAATCAAAACCTAGGGTACCAACAATCTCCCCCTATTTGAGTTAAGTCTCTCAACAAATAAAACAAACAATACTAATTACAGAAAGTAAATAAAATGCATAAAGGGAAATAACAAAGCAGATATCATCAATCAAACAGATAAAAATAACTGTCAAACAATGACTAATTTAAGGTGCTTTAGAGTTAGATTCAGGATTAGAAGAACTAGAAACAAAAGTAATTTTCCTTGTAGGATCTAGAGCTTCTTTCTTTGATTGCTTCAAATCTTGTTCTCCAATAATTTTCAATTCAGTTGTCCTTGGAACCACTGCCTCTGGATGCTTTTCCATATATTTTGAAGGATCAAACATCTCAGGTCTAACCTGGAACTTTTCGAGCTCCTTCTTTCTGAATTTAGACATAGTAGTCAATCCGGCAGTGTCCTTTCCTTCTTCTTTAGCTTTCCTTATCTGCGCTGCTCCAACCAGTTCGAGAAAACGAGCCATCCTAAAGTTAGGATCAAGCTCAGGGCTTTCATAAACAATCTCAGAAGGAGTATCATCTGGTTCTTTATCTTAATTAACTAGATAAGACAGGGGAGCAGACTTAGCAAAGTTCTTGCTAGAATTTTCAAACAAAATAAATTACTTAACTTTTGGAACAGCTTTCTCAGAATGCACTGGCTTTGGAGATGGAACCTTTTTCTTTGGAGAAGGAGGAGGGGAAAAGGTTGGTCTTTGATAAACTACCTCCTTAACTTGTTCCTTAACTGTATCAGTTCTTTGATAGCCAGATTGGCTTTTACCTTGGAAACTTTGAGAACTTTTCCTTTGAGCAGGCTGGGATGGATTTGATCTTTCAGATTGAGAGGCAGATTTAGAAGATATATTTCCTGAGGCTCCTGCACCGGGAGGTGGAGGAGGAGGACCTCTGGGATTCTATCTAGGAGTAGGAGGGTCATACCTCTCAGTCTTTTTCCTTTGCTTTTGTTGATTTTTAGAAAACCACATCCAATGCTGGAATTCTTTAGACTTGGTATCAATCCCTTTCAGTATATAATATGGAGTGTCATTGTCTGGATTTGCTGGAGGAGGAGCTACAGCCTTTCTTTTCTTTTTAGCAATCCTCTTTCTCTTAGAATCAGCAGATTCATCAGAATCAATTTCTTCTTCAGAATTTGAAGAGATAGGCATATCATAGAGATCAATAGCCTCTTTTAAAGCTTTTTCTTTTTCCTTTATAGCAGCTTTTTCCATTTCTTCTTCCATGGCATCTTGTGCCAGGAGAGTATCCAAGTCCAATCCTGGGGAATCATCCCATACAGTAGATTTTTCAACTTGACTTTCAGGATCAATTTCTTGACGCTCAGGAACTGTCGTGGGGACCAGTTCAATTTGCACTGCTTGCTCAGAAGCCTCTGAAGCTAGAACAGCTACTTCTGGTTCAGGTTGAACTTCAGAAGCAGGTTCACTTACTGGCTCTACAACCACTTGGACATCAGGAGCAGATACAGGTTCAGGCTCTTTAGCATCTAAAATCTCTAGAGCAGGTTCAGGTTCTGGTTCTGGTTCTGGCTCTTGAACAACAACTACTTCTTCCATTATATCTGTAGTATTAGGAATAAAATCTTGCTAAATGACATCTAGTCATCCCTTCCAGATATTCCCATACTAACATATCAATTAAGTAATCTACAAATTAGGAAAGAGACATACCTTCAGGATATTCTTCAGGGTGACCTAACTCCCATAAATCATCTAAAAAGGAGGTGATTATTCCTTCTAGGTACTGGGCAACCAAGGGAGTTGAGGATTCTTCCAGGTAAACTTTTACAACAAATTCAGTCAACATTATTGCATCAGATATTTCCTTTTCAGATGGAGGAGGAGGAGGAGCTGAAACTTCTGCTACTTTCTCTATTACTGTAAGTTGAGCTGCTGGAGGGGAGGCCAAAGGCTGCTCTGCAATATCTTCATCAAGCATCTCCCCCTGCCTGATTTCAGTAGAAATTGAAACCAGGCCCCTAGAAGAAGAGGGCTCAGCAGACTTTGAGAGTGCCTGAATAGCAGCAGTCAAAGCAGATATGGAAGAAACAAGGGG
This sequence comes from Platanthera zijinensis, assembly GCA_039513925.1. Lineage (NCBI taxonomy): Eukaryota > Viridiplantae > Streptophyta > Magnoliopsida > Asparagales > Orchidaceae > Platanthera > Platanthera zijinensis. The sequence continues at coordinate 254,017,570 of CM077079.1, forward strand.
AGCAATTACCACATCAATCATGGTTTTGATTGAGGGGGTAATTAACTCCACAATGCTAGCAATAAATTCTGGAGATATAACAAAAGAAGATGATGATGATGATGGAATTTCTGAGGGTGGAAGAACAGCAGGGGTGGTATGAGCAATATGAGCTGGAGAATGATGTGGAGATGCAGCTGGAGAATGATGTGGAGATGCATGGGTGGATGCAGGGTGATCAACATGTTCTGAAGATAGAATTGGAGAGTGAGGAGGAGTTGGAATGGGAGAATGAACTGGAGAAGAAATATCAGACGCCAACAAATCAAAGCTGGGTTGAGAAATCCCAGCAAGATCAGTCGGGAGAGAAGATGCAGGAGGAGAGGCAGAATGTCGTACTTCAGTTGAAGTTGAAGGAACTTCAACTGCAGTAGACGGCATAGCAGAGGAAGATGGAAGAGAGATATCAGCTGAGCCAGCTGCTAAAAGGGGAGGAGTGACTGCAACAGTCCTGGTGCTCTCAGATATAACTAGAGCAACCCCTGTGGGAGCGGGCTTCAGGAATGTCCTTTTCCACTTTGAGAACAGCGAGGGATCCATCTTCTTACTCGCGTTGATGGAGGTGGCGGCAGACACAAGCAAATGGGGGTATTTTTCCTTCAGAAAAATACCAACAACCCTTCCTAGGGTAACCTCTTTCTTTCCATTCTTCTTTCTTATCAAATCAAACATAACTCCAGCCCAGTTTATCTGCTTCTTATTAATAATTGCACACATTAGTGCAAATTGTTGTCTAGTGATATTATCATGGGCTGAGTGCTTTCCTAGTAGCACTTTTCCAACAACTTCTGCAAGAAACTTGATCTTAAAGGGAAAATTCACCTTGAGGAGCTTGGAGGGGATGCCTTCGGCATGTCCCAGCTCTATTAACATTCTTCTGAATTCAGGAGCATCTTGCTCATATTCTTCTTCACCATTAATTAAACCAAAAATTTCAGTTAGAACAGCGGGAGTCAAAATTACCTCTTCTCCGCTGATTGTCCCGGTCATTGATTCGTCAGTCGACGATGAAGTGAAAGCCCATTCCTTGATTTCCTGAGTGTTTATCTTTACTCTGTAGGACATGAGCCTCTCTAGTCCTTGTTCTCTGCACAGATTTAGGATTTCTACTATCCCTGGTTCACAACTGCTGAATGCGTCGAAATCAACGCTGAACCCGGCATCAAACTTTACCACTGCAAGCAGCGCTGGAGCAATCGCCATTGAAAATGTTGTAGAAGTCGAGAGAGAGAGACGGCGAGGATGGAGCACAAGACAGAGAGCAAGACAAAGAGCAAGCGGGAAGACGGAATGCGAAAAGACGCTCTCCGTCGACGATAAAAGCAACTATCTTTTAACCTAGGTCGACTATCGGCTTTATATTAAAATAGCGGTCGTCGATCTATTTAAAAGATACTGGAGACGATAGTCGAACGGTCGTTCGACGATCGGTCCTGAAGCAGAGTAGTCGATCAATCGTTCGACTATTTCTGTCTTCACAAACAGCAAGCTGTCGTCAACCATAGATCGACGATAAGCTCGACCTGTTCGACGATCTTCGAACGCCGGTCGACGATCTTCAAGCAAATAAGCTATCATCAACCATAGGTCGACGATAGGCTTGATCCGTTCTACGATCTTCGAGCATCGTTCGACGATCTTCAAGCAGGTTTCAACATGGCAGATAGTCACACTTAGTCTCGTCCATTAATCATGCCTAGTTGAACTAAAAAGAACAGATGCTTCTGTTCATCTAAGGGCTTGGTGAATATATCACCTCTCTAAAGGTATGTGGATATGAACTCAAGGCTAATCTTGTTCTTTTCCACACAATCTCTCAGGAAATGGTGTCTAATCTCAATGTGCTTCGTTCTAGAGTGGTGCACTGGATTTTGTGCAATGGAGATAGCACTTGTACTGTCACACATGATTTTAGTGTTCTTGTGTGAGTACCCATAATCCAAAAGCTGATTTTGTATCCACAGGATCTGTGAACAACAACTGGCAGCTGCTATATATTCAGCTTCTGCAGTTGAAGTTGATACAGAGGTCTGCTTCTTACAGAACCAAGAGACCAATCTCTCTCCCAGGAACTGACAAGTTCCTGAGGTACTTTTCCTGTCAACTCGACAACCAGCATAATCAGAATCAGAATATCCAATTAATTCAAATTCTGACTCAGCTGGGTACCAAAGTCCTAGATTTGGACATCCCTTCAGGTATCTCAAGATTCTCTTTAGAAGAATCAGATGAGATTCCTTGGGGTTGACCTGGAATCTAGCACAAAGGCATGTAGCAAACATTATGTCTGGCCTACTTGCAGTTAAATACAATAGGGAACCAACAATGGCCCTATAATTCTTTTGATCTACAGGCTTTTCCTGATCATCAGAATCAATAACTACATTAGTAGTCATAGGTGTATGCATTGTTGAAGCATCTGCCATCCCAAACTTCTTTACCAATTCCTTGGCATATTTGGATTGGGATATGAAGATGCCATCAGCATCTTGCTTTACTTGGAGACCAAGAAAGTAAGACAGCTCACCCATACTACTCATCTCAAACTTGGAATGCATCAAGTTAGAAAACTTTTTGCAAAGTTTGGGATCAGTAGAACCAAAAATAATGTCATCTACATACACCTGAACTAACAGGATTGTGTCCTTGTGGTGCTTGACGAAGAGGGTTCTATCAACTACTCCCCTAGTAAATTTGTGCTCTAACAGGAAACTAGCTAAAGTCTCATACCAGGCTCTGGGAGCTTGCTTTAGTCCATAAAGAGCTTTCTGCAACTTGAATACATGTGAGGGCTGAGTTGAAGAAACAAAACCGGGTGGCTGTTCAACAAACACCTCTTCCTTTAGCTCACCATTAAGAAAAGCACTTTTGACATCCATTTGAAAAACCTTAAACTTCATGTAGGCTGCATAGGCCAAGAAGATCCTTATTGCTTCTAGCCTTGCAACAGGAGCAAAGGTTTGGTCATAATCTATACCTTCCTCCTGTCTGTAGCCCTGAGCTACAAGCCTAGCTTTATTCCTTACAATGGTGTCATTTGCATCCAACTTGTTTCTATACACCCACTTGGTGCCTATGATCAGTTGGCCTTTAGGTCTTGGAACCAAAGTCCAAACTTTACATCTCTCAAACTGATTGAGTTCCTCTTGCATAGCAATGATCCAGTGGGGATCTAGCTCTGCATCTTTAATGGTGAGGGGCTCCGTCTGTGAGAGAAAACAAGCATGCATCACATCATGTCTTAACTGATGTCTTGTTTGAACACCAGCTGATATGTCTCCTATCACTTGAGATGTGGGGTGATCTCTAAGTGTGACAATATCAGCAGGTGGGATGTGATCTTCAGCAACAGTTGGGATTAATTCCTCAGGAGGAATTTGATCTACTGTTGGTGGAACAACAACAGCTTCAGCAATGTCTTCATCACTATCTGATTCAGTGATATGAAGAGTTGAAAGATGGAGGATATCTTGAGTGACATCTTTGGAAGAATCTTGTACCTGTAATGAACTTGAGGAAGGAGAATTTTCCTTCTCCTTGTAAAACATTTGGGATTCATCAAAGGACACATGAACAGACTCTTCAATTTTAGAAGATGATTTATTAAATACCCTATAAGCTTTGCTTACTTGGGAATATCCTAGAAAAATTCTCATTGAAGCTTTTGCTTCAAACTTTCTAAGGTATTCTTTATTGTTATTATGAATATAAACTACACAGCCAAAAACTCTAAAATAGTTTATTTTAGGTTTCTTTCCTTTAAGTAACTCATAAGGAGTTTTACACTTAAGCTTGTGTATCAGACTTCTATTCAAGACATAGTTGGCTGTGCTAATAGCTTCTGCCCAATAGGAAAGAGGCATATTAGCATCTGCCAACAATATGCCATCAACTTCAATTAGTGTTCTGTTCTTCCTTTCAACTACCCCATTTTGTTGGGGAGTTCTAGGAGCTGAGAAGCTATGTTTGATACCTTCTCTCTCACAGAATTCTTGCATGAGAAGAGAGTCAAACTCAGTACCATGATCACTTCTGATCAAGGCCACATGAGTAGAGTACTCAGTCTGCACACATAATAGAAAGTCTGTAAGGGCTTTGAAGTTATCAGCCTTAGTTCTCAAAAAGAACACCCAAGTGAATCTAGAGAAGTAATCTACAATGACTAGGGTGTAATACTTCCCTCCTAAACTCTGTACATTTATTGGGCCAAATAGGTCCAAATGTAATAAATACAGGATTCTAGGAGAATCACTTTTATTTACTGATTTAAAAGAATTCTTGGTTTGCTTGCCTAGCTGACAAGCCTTGCATAGGCTCTCCTTCTTGTAGGGGCAAGAAGGTAGACCTCTAACAAGGTTGTGTTTAGATAACTTAGATATATTCTTGAGGTTAACATGGCTAAGCCTTTTATGCCACAAGGTGTTATTATTAGTTACTTCATTAAACAGGCAGATTTCAGAATCAGTTGAATTAAAATCTACTAAATTGCATTGTCTAATGCCTACCAATACAACACTATTATTTAAAGTAATATTACAGAGAGAGTTAGAGAATGATACCTGGTATCCAGCATCACATAATTGACTTACTGAAATTAGATTGTGCTTCAGTCCAGTCACATAAGCAACTCTCTTGAAAGTAACAGCTCCAATGGTCATCCTGCCATAGCCTTCAGTTTGACCACAGCTTGAATCTCCAAAGATTACCTTTGGGCCAAGCTTTGCTTTGAACTTTGACAGATGTTCTTTGTTTCCTGTCATGTGCTTGGAGCAACCACTATCCAAATACCACTTATTTTGAGTGATAGGATAGGTCTTCACCTGCAATTAAAACAATTTAAACATTGTGGACCCAGGTAACCTTGGGTCCCTTGTTTTTCACATAAGAGAAACTGGAAATAAAAGAGTAAGCAGGCTGAGGGTGATAACCTAATGGGTAAGATCTCCTAGGTGGGATTCTCCATGCAGATGATGGGTCAATGAACCTAGGGTTTCTATTTATATTCGGGTTTCTAAGGTTCTGGGTGTAATTTTGAAATTCATATTGGAAACGTCGACCAACGTTCGACGATGGCTGCTCAGATCGTCGATCTCCGTTCGACCACTGAGCTTGCGATCGTCGATCGACGTTCGACAATAGATGCTCAGATCGTCGAGCTTCGTTCGACCACTGAGCCTGAGATCGTCGAGCAGCGTTCGACGTTCTTTGTAATTCTTTAAATTTCTGTTTTCTTTTCTCTCTTTTAGCTTTATTTAAAGCTCTATTTACTTGATTTACTTGTTCAGTGTTCTTTATCCCATCAGCTGAGATAAAGTTCACTGGAGTTGAAAGTTGGTTTTTAAGAATGATTGGGGGTTCACTAGAAGATGCTCCTAAGCCTAATTTGTTATTGCCTGTCCTAGTGTTAGACATGCTGGTTATTTCAAGCAGCTTAAGGCTTCTACCATTTAGAGACTCTTCTAGCCTTTTGGATTTAGCTAACTCATTCTTAAGAAATTTAATTTCTTCACTAGAATTAGTGAGATCTTCCTTTAACTTAATGTTTTCAATAGATATGATTTCTGATTCAGCTAGCCTATGTCTAAGTTCTTTAATCTCTTTTTCAGAACTAATTAAATCTAAACTTAACGATTTAAATTCTAATTTAAATTCTGCAGAAGTAAAATCATAAGAAGATAGTACCTCATCTTCTGTTGGCATTTCTTCATCTGAATCTGAAATCTCTACAGCTGAATGATTGTTGCAGGCATTAATTGCCATTAGGCAAATTTCCTTTGCCTTCTTTTCTTCTTCATCCTCACTGGAGCTTAAGGAAGAGGATTCCTTATTAGAATCGCTCCAGGTTTCAGCGACGAAGCCTCTCTCCTTCTTTTTGTTCTTGTAGGAGGATGGCTTGGAGTGCTTCCTATGCTGATCCTTATCTTTCCTCTTTTCTTTATTCTTTTCCTCTGGACAATCTGGAAGGATATGTCCAGGCTTCCTGCAACCATAACAGATAATTTCTTTAGAGGGGGTGCGATCATACCTTGGCTTTTCTTCATATTTTGAAGACTTCTTTCTGAATTCCTTCCTTCCCATCTTGAGAAACCTTTTGGCAAATAATGCCATCAGTTCCTCATTTGACTGGCTTCCTTCAGAAGTGTCAGCAGCTTTAAGAGCAAGAGTTTGCTCTTTTCTTGTAGGAGTTGGTGTCTTTGCTTCAGCTTCAGCTTCCCTGGACTTCAGCACTTGCTCAAAAGACTTGGGCTTGCCGAGAAGGGCTTCTGTTGAGATTTCATTTGTGCTTCTGGCCTCCTTGATAGGCCAGATCCTCAGATCCCATGTGCTAGGGAAGCACATAAGAATCTTATCATTGACCTCTGTCAATGAAATGTCCTTGTCAAGGGTCCTCAGCTCATTGATGATTGAGCTGAGCCTTGTGTACATGGCTTCAACTGATTCAGCATCAGTTTTATTGAAGTTCTCATATTGTGAGATAAGGTTGGACCTCCTGTCCTTCCTTTCATCAGCTGAACCAGCTACAATCTGGTTCAGTGTATCCCACATATCTTTTGCTGAGGAGCAGTCAGCAACCTTCTGGAATACTTCATCAGACATTGTCTGAGCCAGAATGTTCATTGCCTTGGCATCTGCTATCTTTGCCTTTTTGTACTCATCATTGTAGTCTGTAGGAGGCACTACACTCATATCAGATGATGAGGCAGAAGCAGCAGCAGGTGCTCTTGGGGGTCCTGACAAAATAGAAGCAAAAATACTTTCATCAATAGAATTCATATATAATTTGATCCTTGCCTTCAAGATGCCAAACTTAGCTAAGTTGCATGCTGGAGGTCTGGTGCTAGAATAATCCTTGGACTGGGCCATGATAGTGAAAGTGAATATCTATAAACTTTGGTATCTATCAGGATCTTGTGACTTAGGTGTTAGCCTATTCAGTCAGTAAACCTCCCTCTGATACCAATTGAAAGAGAAGGGATAGATACTACTCTAGAGGGGGGGGGGGTGAATAGAGTAATCAAAAATTGCACTTAGCAAAGTTGACTTTCTACTCAACTCCCTTGGAGTTAAATGCGGAATGAAAGTTATAGATATTTTAAGATTAAACCTTAGAGCCTAACACAAGTGATGTGCACAAACTAAAGCTAACTGTAATTACAGTTTAGCTTTGGATCCTATCCAGCAACTAGCAAACCTAGTTAATATCTAATCACAGCCACAATGCAAGTAATTAAATAAGGCAATCCAGACGACACAAGGAATTTAGAGTGGTTCCCCAAACAACTTGGGTACGTCCACTCTTCTACCAACAAGGTAGGAATCCACTCAGGTTTTTGATCAGGTGCCCTGCCACCAACAAGATCTGCTTCAGGTAGATCAAGAGACCCTTTAGACTTTTGATCAGGTGTCTAAAAACCGAACACAGGTTTTTGATCAGGTGCCCTGCCACCAAGGGATACTTTTGAAGGGAGTAATAACCCTATACAGGAGGGGGAAAGGGGTTAAGGTGTCTTCTCTATTTTACAATAGATTAGAGAAGCACAATAACTTGCACTGAGCTAGACAGCTCTAAAAGAATCAAGGCTCCCCCTGGCTCAAAGAACGTCCAGGTGAAGTCTTGCTTCAGTGCAGAAACACTTCAGTAAATACTGAAGGAAGAACTACAAGAAGATATAAAATAATAAAAGAAAATCTTCTAGCAGCTATCTTCTTCTTCTTCTTCAAAAGATCTCTGAGTCAGAACTTCCTGGAACAGGAGAACTCAGGTTGAAGAAGAGCAGAAGAGCTAACACTTCTCAGTTGAGTGAAGATTGCTGAGAGCAGTTAGACTTGTTCTTGTTGTAAGCTTGCTGAATGAATTTCTTATCTCTGTGAACTAGTTGATTTCTTCTTCAAAGAAGTCTTTATATATCAGCAGCAGCAACGGCTCTAATTGAGTTTGAATCTTGTCGTTTTCTGAACTCTGCAAGCTGGGCTGTAAAAAGCATAAAGCAAAAACAAACTACAGCAGGCAGATATCCTATAAAAGGATAAAGCTTTCTAAGAAGCTGCAAATACTTCTGATGAAATAATATAAGAGAAAGTCACATCAGAAAGAACTCTTTACGGCCAAGAAAGACTTTTTGAGTCTAACGGCTATAAAGGACAGCCTGGCAGATAAAGCAGATTGCATATCTCAGCTACAAGACAAACAACTTTGTCAGAAAAGATTAGCTCATGCATATAGAATAGAACTGATATTGCATGGAAATAATGTCACAAAATATTCAGATAATCTTTTATAAAATATGCCAAAATAGATATTAAATTAGTCACATCACAGAAGATGACAAACTAAATAAGAGCATACAGCAAAACGTCGAACGACCTTCGGAGATCGTCGAACGGCGCACGGAGATCGTCGATCTATTAGACAGATAGTCGAACGATCCAGATAGTCGAACTATCAAAGAAGATAGTCGAACTACCTCGGCAGATAGTCGACCTATCAGAACAGATAGTCGAGCTATCAGATAGTCGATCTATCCGGACAGATAGTCGAACTATCAAACAAACACAGATAGTCGACCTATCAAGCAGATAGTCGACCTATCCCAGAAAACAGATAGTCGACCTATCAACAGATAGTCGAACTATCAAAACAAAACAGATAGTCGATTTATCAACAGATAGTCGAACTATCAGATAGTTGAACTATCCAAGCAGATAGTTGAACTATCAAGGCAACACAGATAGTCGACCTATCAATAGATAGTCGAACTATCAAAGCAAAACAGATAGTCGATCTATCAACAGATAGTCGAACTATCAGATAGTTGAACTATCCAAGCAGATAGTCGAACTATCGAAGCAACACAGATAGTCGACCTATCAACAGATAGTCGAACTATCAAAGCGACACAAATAGTCGATCTATCAACAGATAGTCGAGCTATCAGATAGTTGAACTATCAGGACAGATAGTCGAACTATCAAAGACAAGCAGATAGTCGACCTATCAACAGATAGTCGAACTATCAAGACAAACAGATAGTCGACCTATCATCAGATAGTCGAACTATCAACGCAGACAGAACGTCGACCAACTGATAGACGATCGTCGATCAGCCGATAGACGATAGTCGAGCGACATTCGACTATAGTCGAACGAAAAACTACTTAACCAAATATTCATCTGGAAAAGCAATTCTACACAACTAGAGAGTCTAACCTATCAACTAACCTTTGACCATAGATAAAACTTGGGTCAAGAGACAGAAAGAGAGGACTGAACTCAAATCAAAACCTAGGGTACCAACACAGTCCATGCCAAAGATCACATCAAACTCCAATATCGGTAGCACAGATGCACTCAAACCGAAATCCCGACTTCCTATTTGAACTTCAACATCGCAAGCTCTATCCACAATCATCACACAACCATTCGGTAATAATACCTTCACCCTATTTGTCGTCCCACGACTTGGAACTCCAATTCGCGACACAAAGTCCTTAGACAGAAAATAATACGAAGCACCCGTATCAAACAGGGCTCTCGCCGGGTTGTTTCGAATCAGGACAAAGCCTATAGCACACACATCATGCACACGCTACAAACAAATTATGCAATAAAACCAAAGCAAGCAATATCTTAAATCATACCTGTGACGACGTCACTCTGCTTTATAGCCTCCTGCTGGCAAAGATTATAAACTCTGGGTTGCGCCTGGGATGTAGAGGACTCTACCACTGCTTTGCCCTTCTCAGCATAAGACGCGCCCGTCTTCTTTTCCCCCTTTGGCTGAGCAACCCTACAATCACGGGCTATATGCCCCACTTTGCCACAGGTAAAGCAGGTACGAGGCTCCTTCCTTGAAGACCTCTTGCCCCACTTCTTCTGGTAGTATGATTTCCCAGGGTGGGGTGCTTTGAACTCTGGCTTTGTCACAGCCAAGTCCTTTTTACCTTGCACCCGCTTCATATCCTTTTTCAGTGCACATGTAGTATCAACCAATGCTTGGAACCCTTGGTTCACCTAACTGGAGAGTAGGAACCTCAACTCGTCCCGCAACCCTTCGTAGAACCGGTTGGTTTTCCTTTGTTCATCCGTGAAGATTGACCCCGCATACCGTCCCAACCTGGTAAACTCATGCAAGTACGTATCAACGCTACTTTCTCTTTGCGTTAACCGTTGGAACTCATTCTCCATAGCAATGCATTGTGTCGTTGGCAAGTGCTTTGCCAAGAACATTCGAGAGAACTCCTCCATCGAAACTTGAGTAAACGGCATGCCCGCTAAATGGTGTAACTCAACCTCGTCCCATCATAATCGAGCCTCTCCTTCCAACAAGAAGGTGGCCAAGTTGACCTTCTGATCTTCCTCCATCCTGATCGCCATCAATATACGCTTGACGCGCGATAACCAATCATCTGCCTGCGTTGGGGATCCCATGTCCGCGAATGTAGGTGGATTGAAGCTCATAAACTGCTTTAACAATCGTTCAGTTGCTCGAGGGTCAACAGCCGCAACAGGTTCAGGCCTTTTAGCAACCCGTTCTAGCACCACTGCCGGTTGTGCTTGCCCAACAGGCTGAGCTTGAAACATTGCAAAGAGTGCCTCAGCAACTAAGCGGACAGTTTCCGTAGAAGGGGAGGTGTAGGCACCTCAACTGGTGTCGTACTCTCAACAGAACGTTGGTGCTCAGACTGCCCAGCACCACTACGAGTCACCTATAAGTGGACAAGACACACATTAGCGACCTCACGCAAGCAATAACAACAAGATAGGGATGTGCAGGTTCCTCAAATAAGTGTATTGCATTACTTAGTGGACATTCAAGAGTTCATTAGTGTTAAAGTGGTTCGCACAGACACGTGCTCGCCACCCCCACAAAAGAATGCGACCACGAATTCGAAAGAGGACGACCGAGACAAGCTGATACCAAAATGTAACGACTCTACCCGTTAAACAACATATAATAGAAGTTCCGGCCGGAGCCCCACACTATATGTCACAAATAAATGGCGAGGTCACAGGTTAATACCACAACACCATCGCATCCTAACTCAGAGCATGCTAGCGGAAGATTTTAACAATAATGGTGAAATCATACCAGGAATGTCCACTATATATATATAAACCACATTTATATATCAACTCATGAAAGAGTGTACAGCAAATACAACACAGGCTGGTCTTAAGGCCTTACAGTTCCTCTTTTCACAGTGTGGATTACATACATCGGCGCGCAGGCCGGCCACACATGAACAAAATACAAGAGAAAGCAGCCTTCAAGGGCTGCAGTAGCATCTGCAGGGACTTCAGCCCTTTCACTTTCCACTCGGCTCTCCAGCACCTGCACAGGGATAGCCCCACCCAGAAGGTGGTAAACAAGGCAACGGTCAGCATTCAGTTGACCAATTTATAACAATCATATCCCTTTCCCGGGGCAGTGGCATTCCTTCCCTGCAGGCATATCAATGCATAGACAGATATCAAATATATTTTGCTCTCACGCACAAGCAATCCATCACAACCGTCAGCCACACGGCCCGACGATTCGTACACTCAGGGCACATTTTTGGTGCACCGGCGAACCAGGGTCAACACCACCGTTCACACGGTATTGAGCATTTAGTCTTACTGGCGCGCAGGCATAAGACTCTCATTATGCCACTAACGAAAACTCAATGCCTTGACGCTCTCCTGTTTAGTTGACATAACACAGGTACGGATCAGCCACCCCCCATTGCTCAAGTCGTCTTGACATCACCGAGTACGGTGTACTCGTGGCTATAACCAAAGGCGCGGGTCGGTTTCACCTTTCCTGTTTGGCACGAAGCCTTATTAAGAGCATTCAGCTCACAATAGCCATAACGTACACCAAGGACTGGCTTCACAAAGGCCACATTGTCCGCCAAGGACTGGCCTCACAATGGCCACACTGCCCACAAAGGACTGGCCGCAGCACAAGCAATACAAGGGATTTCTTGGAACTCCTCATTCCAGTACTTCCTATTACTCCCTTTCACAGGCACACCCCCTTCGACTCCACAAACCACACATTTATACGCGGAGTCTTCTCCGATGCGCAATATGCAACATCATAAATCCAGATCAACCTGTCCAGATGGGCTTCACATAGCATGCCTATCCCGTACTACACATTTTCGGGTCTAGATGTAGACTGAATCGGGGATAGTAACTATCAAGCCACTTGAATCACTCACTCTTTCCACCTTTTGATGGAGAGGATTCCATGCCCATGCATAAAGGAGGACTTCACATGTCCAAGAAGGAAGATCATTACCCTTGATGATCTCTTGGGAGACATCAAAATTCTAGCCGGTTGGAAAGCACTACAGTAGCTTTGCCTCAATAGAACTGGCCTCGGATCTCGAATCGGAACTCGGGAGCTCCACCAGTGGCTTGATCTTCTCCTCCTTCTTCTTCCTCCTCTCCCTTCTCTCTTCTCTTTTTAGAAAGAGAATGGCCAAGTTAAGAATGTCCTCTTCATTCCAATCCCTTGATTTACCCAAGCAGGAAATCATCTGAGCCCTTGGATCCAGGATGAAGAAAACAAACGACTACAAATTGGTCTCAAAGTCCAATAATTGGGCTGACACGGCCTGTGACACTCCCGTGTCACAGGCCGTGTACTCCAAGCGGTACACGAACCGACTTACCCAGTCCAGAACACGGGCTTAGACATGCATGTGTCGATCACCTGACACGCCCGTATTATATGGTATATGCCCGTATCGAGGGGCGCGTCCCTCAGTTGACACGGGATCAACCAAAAACCCGAAAGGCACACGGATACCAAACACGCTCGTGCCACATTTGACACGCCTATGCCCTACAGAACATGCCTGGGCTCCAGGCCATGTCCTTCTCAGACACAACCTGGCCATCAACCTGATCAAGACACGCCCGTGTCCCAGGCCGTGTCGCCTCTCAACGATCGTTGAGTGCATGACTTCGAGTGCTCGAGATGATATAAAGAGAAGGACATGCCCTGGGACACGCCAGTGTCCTAGGCCGTGTCGTCTCACTCAACGCTACTCGAGACCAAAATCACATTCGAGAACACTTGAGAAAATAGAGCAGGACATGCCCTGGTACACGCCAGTGTCCCAGGCCATGTCACCCCCCCCCCATTTTGGGACTTTTGGATTTTTGGGTGTTACAAGAGGCACCAAAAATTCCTCCTTATCCACCTTCCTCCAGACTACCTCCATCACCAACCCATCAACAACCTTTTAACCCTGATATCTCCACAGTCATTTCCACTCCATCTCCACCTCATACCTCACTACCTCAATCTCCTCTACCTCAATACCTACAGGACATTCCATTCACCACTTCTGTATCTACACAAATGTCTCCCACCTTCAATCTCCTCTCAACATCAACATCACCAGTACAATCACCAATACATACTCCTCCATAATCTCCACTTGTTGATGACACACCTATGGATATCACATTTGTCATCCCTCCACTCATTCCTCAAGTCATCCCCTCAACATCTACCATCATCCCTCCAATTCTAACTTCACCTCTATCCACTTCCTTAAATGTTTGTACTTCTTGTGGCATCACCACTTCTTCTCTTCCATCATTATCATCTGATCCATCTACCATCATTTCCCTTCTCACTTTAACCCCTCAGGTGGTATCTTTCATACCATCCTTCAATTGGTATCAGAGGGGAATGCAGACCTCCAACCATCAAATCTCTCATAGAGGATGCCATTGCACCTCTAATTCTCTCCATCAAAACTCTCTCTACTCAACTTGCTTCTATTTCTGGCCCTTCTTCATTTAGGTGCCTGGCATCCGGTCTTCCTGATACCAGGCAGGGGGAGATGTTCTATGAAGAAGTCCCCCCTCCTCTAGCAGCAGAAGTAGTAGAAGCAGCAATTCTTGTAGATACAGTTATTTTAGATACTAAGATACCAGATGCACAAGTTATAGAGCTAGCAGAATTTTTGGCTACAGATTCAGAGATAGATGATTCAATTTATTCCTTGGATGTTCTTTCTGTTGGAGAAGTTATCATCTCTTCTTCAGTTGATCTGACTGCTATTCTAGATTCTTTTGATTTGACTCACAACAACATTATTTCATTTGTTTCCAATCAGTTTTGCACAGATATTGTTTGTTATACTACTCTAGTGAGCACAGAAATTTTACAGCTTATTCAGAGCAGCTTTACAGCTCCAGAGCCTGAGCATGTTCCAGCTCCAGAGGATGAGTCTGTTAAAATTACTGAGGATGAGTCTTCTGAGCGCAAGGCTTTCTCTCCTCCAACCTATGCAGTCTCCACTTCTCCATTACCTGATATGGATGAAATTCTTGCTGAAGAAATGGCCAAGGAAGTTGTAGTAGTTCCAATTTCAGTAGTTCCATCTAAAATTATTCTAGCTCAATCCATTTCAGCTGAGCAACTTATGGAGATTGATGATTTGTATGATAATCCTCCTAGATCCTCTAAGGATAATGAGGATTTTGAGGATGATTCTGATTTTGACAGTTCCAAGAGATCTAAATCAAAGAAGAGGAAGGCTCTAGGAAAGGCTGCTCCCAAGCCCAATCCAGACAATAATATTCCATATTATATCCTGCACAACATTCCCCTTACTGCTAATACTCCTCATTGGATGAAGTTGTCAAGGAACCAGTCAAAAGAAGAGAAGAAGAAGAAGAGGTCTGGATCTTCTCCAGTGAAGAGATTTAGAAAAGATCCACCTCCTCCTCCCCCACTTACTACAGGAGCATCTGGCAATCTTGCCAGATCTCAAAGGCCTGCTTCTAGTGCTTTTCAATATTCTGAGCCAGCTCCTCATCAGTCTTCAAGACAATCTTCAAAGCCAGCTCCTTCTCAGTCAAGACAGTCTTCCAGACCAGCTCAAATACATTCTCCCATTCCTGCAAGAAAATACAGTGAATGTAGACCTCCAAGTTTTTATTATGCTGGAAAATCTGAGAAGGATTATCCTTCAACAAATTTTCAGCAATAGTCTATTATTTTCAGAAAGCCACAAAGGGCTGCTCGGGATGTTTCAAATGATACAGAGAGACCTCCATCTCCAGGATATGAACTTGAGTTAGATCCTAATTTCAGAATGGCAAGATTCCATGAGCTGATAGGCTTATCCAAGATGAATAATGCAAAGAAAGAAGGAACTGATCCCTCTCAGTTTACTACCATGTCTACTTACAGACAAAAATAGCTTGAAATGTTTGAGGTAGACAAAGATTTATTTGATCCTAATGCTTATATGCAGGTTCACCCAGAAGCTGTTGTTCCAAGAGCTTCTATTGTAACACTTCTGGGAGCTCAAGACCTGAAGATGTCCAAGCAAGAAGCAGAAGATCCTCTTAGAACAATTGTGTTCACTAAACCTTCTTCTGCTCCTCCTTCAAACAGGCCCTAAAACAATTTTATTCTCTGTGTATATTTTTTTTATCTGCTGAATTGTTTTTCATTCTGTCAGATATTTACTTTCATGTTGAATGATTGTATTTTATTTACTTATTCATTGTACATAGTGACCTCACCCAAATAGGGGGAGATTGTTGGAACCCCACCCGTGTTTAGGGATTTGGGCTAAGGTTTGCTATTAGGATTTGCATAGATTGGCCCACCTTGTATAGTCTAGGGTCATAGGTCTTTATTAGATCTTAAGGTAGGTCAACACTTCAGTTTGACAAGGCCAAGCCCTCAGAAGACTCAGAAGATTGTAGAAACCAGAACAAGGCAGAAATTTCATGTTGAAAAAGTCATTCGATGAACTCTGAAGTGAGATCGACGATCTTCATTCTCAGTTCGACGATCTCAGAGTCACTTCTCTGAATTGAGATCAACAAAAGTTGAACTGAGTTTGACGAACTCTGATCTTCTATCAGATTTTGAGTTCGACGATCTTCTATCTCTGTTCGACGATCTTAGAGCCCAGTATGGAAAGCTGTATTTCAGTTAAAAGCTCTCAGGGCTCAGCTCGACGAAAGAGAGGTTGAGTTCGACGATCTAGGATCTCAGATCAACAAAAATTGCCAGTTCAACATTTCTATTCTCTGCAGTTATTTTCAGAATTGATTAGGCTTATTTTATTGTTTATATTGCTCTGAGTAATTAATACTTAGATTCTCAGAATATAGCCGTTCATATGGCAGCATTAATTACTGGTTTTCACAGAGTTAATAAACAGCTAATTCTTGGGACAGTTAATGAATTACTTTATTGCTCTTCTAGCCGTTGTCCAAGTTCCAAGATTTCAGCAGTCAATCAAGGCAATCAAATTCAAATACCAATTTGTTGCAGATGATATAGTCAAGTTTTTGAAAACATAAGATATAAGAAATCATTCAAGAGAAAGAGTTCTGCACTGTCTTCATCTAGTGTTCTTCTTCCAGCAAGCTTTCAAGAGACAAACAACTTCATCTGTCTACAGTTTTCTGGAGAACTTTTTCAAGAAGACCTATACACCCTACAAAGCTCTCAATCTTCCTAGACAGAACTTCATCTCAGGGGGAGCTTTGACACCATCAAGGATCCACAAGTCTTCTCAGTTGTTTTGAGAAAAGAGAAGACAACATATAGTTTTTATTTCTTTCACCCCACTATACACAGGGTTCTAACTCCCTTCAAAAGTTAAACACTTAGTTGCAAGTATCCTGATCAAAAGACTTGATTTGGTTTTTGGGCACTTGATCAAAAGCCTAAAAGGTTGCAATATCTCCCTGCAAATAGATATTGTGGTGACAGGTCACCTGAGCAAAAACCTGATTAGTGGCAGGGCATCTAATCAAAAACCAGAGTGGATTCTGTTGGGTTTCTCTATGAGGTTGGCACGACACTTGTGCACACAGCGGAAATAATAAAATCTAGAACAACCCAAAAGAGATTGGATCGGGTCATGCATGTTGAATCAAGAAGTTAACAAAATTAGGCAAAAATTACCTCTTGGTGTTGAGTCACAACTCAACGAAGATGCTCCAAATGTGATTCCTTGTCGGTGGCGAGTTCCACATAGAATAATATCTACGTCTCTGCAGAAATCCACACGAGCGGGAGAACTCCAAACTTCCGTCACACGGATGGTCGGAAAGAAGATCAGCCGCACCTTTGCACTTCCCACGGACTGCTAAGTCCGCGTTAGGGAAAGCAAGATTAGCGACGGTTGCAGGAGAGGAGGTGGTCGGCAGAGCGAACAGCCGGCGGCGGAACGTTTCCGTCCGGTGGAATCGGGAGATCGGCGGATCAGGAGATTCGGCGGAACTCTTTTCGTCGGCGTCCGTACGGCTATAGGAATCCCGATATTGGTCGATCGATCTCCGCAAAACCCTAAGTTTCCTATTTATACCAAAGACATAAACAGTTCATAGGAATCGCTATCCGCAGGCCACCCAAGTTAGGGCTTCTGGACCGTTCGGCGAGAACCACCTCCAGATTCGGCGAGAATCAGTCGCAGAATCGGCGAGAATCACCTTGCAGAAAAGGCGTTGAGAGCGTTGAGTCATACTCGACGATTCTCGACGAATCTGCCTTGGCGCTGAGAGCGTTGAGTCATACTCGACGATTCTCGACGAATCTGCCTTGACGTTGAGAGCGTTGAGTCATACTCGACGATTCTCGACGAATCTGCCTTGGCGCTGAGAGCGTTGAGTCATACTCGATGATTCTCGATGAATCTGCCTTGGCGATGAGAGCGTTGAGTCATACTCGATGATTCTTGACGAATCTGCCTTGGCGTTGAAATCGTTGAGTCATACTCAATGACTCTCATCGATTTTGCCATAGTCGACGAGTCAAACTCGACGACTCTCGACGATTTTCCCTTGGCAACATTTGCCTGACTCCCCATACTGTAGGGTGATTGGTAACACTTACCAACACAGTTAATCTTCAAATTTCTCCACATGCTCTTATGTGCGACCCTGCAGGCTCATATCGCGTTGGCAGTGAGATTACATGTTTGACCACTTCTAGATCACCATGGTAACTCCAACAGTCTCCCACTTGATCTTGAAAGCATCAAACAAAAAACCTCACAAACAATGAGCGGCATCTAGCAATGTATCATTGCTCCCCAAGCAATAAGAGTTCATAACTCATAAGCCTTCATGACCAATGTTCCAGCATTGTCTTTGTCCCTTACATCCGGAAAGAACTAAAGGCATGGACCGTGTAACCCTCATAATAGCTCAATCCAAGTTTCTTGATCTAGAACAGACTTCTAAAGAATGGTGAGTCCAATATCACATACTGACTCAACCAAGCATGGTCATGCATTTCTCAGTCCAGTTCAATCAAGGGGCCCATGGATGCAACTCCTGTCATATAGGAGGACAAATCCCATATCTGCTCACACACAAACACCCAAATGATTCGTAACGTGCCCAACAACCACCCTTATCATCAACCTTTCTCAAGGAAGACTTTAGATGACATCAAAGCACGCTCTTCCTCACTTAATGAATGCTGCGACGTCAGGTCAAAGGACCACAACACCATTGCCAATAGAGACCTACTTGTGACACGATTAGATAACAATCCACAAAGTAGTCTCAGGTTGGGTCTGTCCAGTACAACTTGTTCATTAACAAGTACTCACGTGATGACTTGATATCACAATATCATGACCTGTGAGAACTGGTCATCAGTCAACGCACGTGATAGTCTTAAGGTATCATCATCACCCTTAGTTTCTATGACGATACAATGACCAGGGACCTTTTAAGAATGAAGCTTCAAATAAATCATAGGCTCTCACATTCAACTCACGTACTTGATGTCCTATGGAAGCGAACACTCTAAGGTTATTTATTATATTATAATTTAACTATCACATAGAAAAATCATAATAAAAAAACTTGCCATTAATTGTAAAAAAGAAACAATTGGTAAACAATTTATCATATGAATAAACAATAAACAGCCAACAAAATATATGTTTACATGCAACCCACCAGGCTCTCACTAGAGTTGATCACTTAGGTATCGTATACCCATTGATCTAGCATGACCATCATGCTTTCTCTGCGCGAGAGGCTTTGTTAGTGGATCCGCAATATTCTCCTCAGTCGGCACTCTGCAAATGTTCACATCTCCTCATTCGACAATCTCACGAATAAGATGGAACCGCCGAAGTATGTGCTTGGAGCGCTGATGGGATCTAGGTTCCTTAGATTGTGCAATTGCACCATTGTTATCACAGTAGAGAACTACGGGACCAACAATACTAGGAACTACATCAAGCTCGCCGATGAATTTCCTAATCCATACAGCCTCCTTTGCTGCATTAGCTGCAGCGATATACTCGGCCTCTATTATAGAATCAGCAACTGTCTCTTGCTTGGAACTCTTCCAGCTCACAGCTCCTCCATTAAGGCAAAACACAAACCCTGACTGAGACTTTGAATCGTCTCTATCAGTTTGGATGCTAGCATCCGTGTAACCACTTACAACGAACTCTTCCTCTCCACCATACACCAAGAACACATCCTTAGTCCTTCTCAAGTACTTCAGGATATTCTTGACTGCAATCCAGTGACATTCACCGGGGTCTGACTGATACCTGCTAGTCATGCTCAAAGAAAAGGAGACATCGGGTCGAGTGCATGACATTGCATACATGATTGATCCAATTGCCAAAGCATATGGAATCAACTTCATGCGGTCCTTATCTTTACAAGATTTTGGACACTGGTCCTTAGAGAGATTCACACCATGAGACATGGGTAAAAATCCTTTCTTGGACTCAAGCATGTTGAACCGCTTCAACACCTTCTCAATGTATGTACTCTGGGTCAAACCCAGCAACTTCTTCGATCTATCTCTATAGATCTTAATACCGAGTATGTAAGTCACTTCACCCAAGTCTTTCATAGAAAAGCAGTTCCCTAGGTTGTTCTTAACAACTTTCAGGATAGGAATGTCATTCCCAATCAAAAGTATGTCATCTACAAACAATATCAGGAAGACAACAATGCTCCCACTGATTCGCTTGTAAACACAAGGCTCATCTTCATTCTTGATGAAACCAAACTCTTTGATTTTCTCATCAAAACGAAGATTCCAACTTTGAGAGGCCTGTTTCAGTCCATAGATGGACTTATTCAGCTTGCATATTTTAGTGGCTTCATTTGGGGTTACAAAACCCTCAGGTTGTGTCATGTACACTTCCTCAAGGAGGTTTCCATTAAGGAAAGCTGTTTTGACATCCATCTGTCAGATCTCGTAGTCATAATACGCAGCAATAGCAAGCAATATCCTTATAGACTTTACCATGGCAACAGGGGAAAAGGTCTCATCATAGTCAATACCATGAATTTGCTTGAAACCCTTAGCCACCAGTCGCCCTTTGAATGTCTGTACATTCCCATCCATGTCGGTCTTCTTCTTGAAGACCCATTTGCACCCTATGGGTCGTACCCCTTCAGGTGGTTCCACCAAGTTCCAAACTTGGTTTGCATATATGGAGTCCATCTCGGATTTCATAGCCTCAAGCTATTTGTTGGAGTCCGGTCCATTCATAGCCTCTTGGTAGGTCGCTGGTTCATCATCATGATCTATAAGCAACACATGACCTATTTGAGACATGAGAAATCCATATCTCTCAGGCTCAAACCTCGGTCTACCAGATCTACGTAGGACCTGTGTTTCTTGAGCAGGTTCTCTAGCTACAACATCTTGTAGTCCTGTCTCAGAATCCAATTTCGGTTCATTCACTATTGGTGGTTCTTGAACTTCTTCAAGTTCTACCTTTTCAGTCTTTCTTGATAAGAACTCTTTCTCCAAGAAGACACCATTCCTTGCGACAAACACTTTGCCCTCGGACGGTAGGTAAAAGTAATACCCTTTCGTTTCTTTAGGATATCCCATCAGATAACATTTATCCGATATGGGTTCCAGCTTGTCAGGCATTTGACGTCGCACGTATGCCTCACAGCCCCAAATTTTAATGAACGACATACTAGGACGCTTCCCAGTCCATATCTCATATGGTGTCTTCAGAACTGTTTTCGTTGGAGCGCGATTCAGTGTCATTGCAGCAGTCTCTAAAGCAAAACCCCAAAAGTAAACAGGCAAGTCTGCATGACTTGTCATCGAACGTACCATGTCTAACAAAGTACGATTTCTCCTCTCAGATACACCATTATGCTGCGGTGTTCTAGGTGGAGTGAGCTGTGATACAATACCACACTCTTTCAGATGATCACGGAACTCATGACTCAGGTATTCGCCACCTCGATCAGATCAGAGTGCTTTAACCCTTTTACCCAACTGGTTCTCTACTTCATTCTTGAACTCTTTGAACTTTTCAAAGGTCTCGGATTTGCACTTTATAAGATACACATATCCGTATCTACTGAAATCATCAGTAAATGTAACGAAGTAGAAATACCCACCTCTAGCCATGGAGCTCATGGGTCTGTATACATCACTATGTACAACACCCAAGAGATCCTCCGCCCTCTCAGTATAACCAGTGAAAGGGGATTTAGTCATCTTGCCTAACAAACAAGATTCGCATCGCTCAAATGATTCATAATTAAATGAGTCCAGAAGTCCATCTTTATGGAGCCTGGATATGCGCTTCTCGTTTATATGGCCCAAACGACAATGCCAGAGATATATAGGGTTTGAGTCATTTGTTCTTAGTCTTTTATTATTTTCTACATTATAGATCTGATGGTCTAAGTTCAAAACATAAAGATCATTAAATAATTGGGCTACAGCATAACAAACATCATTCTTAAATATAGAACAACAGTTGTTCTTAATCATAAAAGAAAATCCAATCATGTCCAAGCATGAAATGGATATAATGTTTCTAGTTATTGCCGGAACAAAATAACAGTTATCTAGTTCTATTACAAGCCCACTGGGCAAAGAAAGACGGTAAACCCCTACGGCTACAGCAGCAACTCTTGCTCCATTGCCGACACGGAGGTCCACCTCCCCTTTACTCAGCAATCTTCTCCTTCCCAGTTCCTGCACATTTGTACAAATGTGAGAACCACATCCGGTATCCAATACCCAAGATGAAGGAGCAGAAAGGTTTATCTCTATAATGTAAATACTTGAAGCGGAAGTCATACCTCCCTTCATTTTCTGTAGACCCTCAATGTACGAAGGACAGTTCCTCCTCCAATGACCAGCCTTGCCACAGTAGTGGCATTTCCCCTCCTTCACCGTGCTCTTCTTCTTCATTAGTGAAGAAGACTTGGGCTCAAGATGTGACTTAGGTCCCACCTTCGTCTTCTTGAAGCCCTTGCCCTTGACCTTGCCCTTATGCACCATCAGTATGGGGATGGTAGGCTTGGCCTTCTTCATATTGATCTCGGCAGTTCTCAACATGACTAGGAGCTCGGGCAGTGTCTTGTCTATCTCATTCATGTTGTAGTTCAAGACAAACTGCTCGTAACTGTCCGGCAACGATTGCAGGATCAGATCTGTGGCCAACTCTTGACCCAGAGGAAAACCCAGTCTTTTAAGGTTCTCTATATACCCAATCATCTTGAATACGTGAGTCCCTACTGAGTCTCGAGCTCCCATTTGCACTGAAATAACGCTTTTGTGACATCAAACCTCTCTTGACTAGCTTGCCCTTGAAACATTTTCTTGAGATGCTCGTCAATCTCCTTGCACCCCATGCTCTCATGTTGCTTATGAAGCTCAGAGTTCATGGTGGCAAGCATAAGGCATTCGACGTCTAAGGCATCATCAGTATACTTCTTATAAGTATCTTTATCAGCACGGGAAGAATTCCTGGTCGGCACCTCGGGGGCTTCTTCTTCCAAGACATAGAGCTTTCGCTCTTGCCTGAGAACAATTCTCAGGTTCCTGTACCAGTCCATGTAATTAGTCCCACTGAGCTTATCCTTCTCAAGGATAGCTCTCAGAGACAGAGTGGAGTGCGAACCACTTGCCATGGAATTCTATAAGAATTTATGCAGAATAAATCAGTACCAAAATTTCAAAATACAATTATTTTTCTTAATTTGGACTTCAACTAAGACTCTCACTATTTTATTCAAAATAATAGCCCTCACTATCAATTCGGAGAGTTCATGCGAGCTACTCTCTTAGTGGACAAGATCCGTATTTCACCAACACAATGAGTCAGCTTTGGCTTTCCTCTCACGATGTGGTTATTTAGGTAGGCAACGCTTGCCAATTGCATCCTCATGCAATTCTTGTATGGTTGGTGAATAACTCCTTATTTGCATGCATCATATGGTGCATGCCAATCCCATGCCTCAAGGCACTCAACTTTTGAGGTCACCTAGTTAAGTTAGACCCGATGTCGATAGTGGGATATCACAATTATCCGCTCGCACCCTTACCAAGATAGATTAATGCACCTTGCTTTGGCAAGCCCACACTTCATCGATCGAGGCAGGAAGAGTGTCATCCATCGGAAGGCATCCGAACACTTAATATTAGAGGAAGGGATTTTAATTAAAGGTTAACAATTAACCATGATCAACATTTGATCAATGTGCACATCCAAAGAAAAACACTTCACTAAAAACCCCATGCATCCCTTATGTGCACAACCTGACATTATCAACATTTGATAGAAAGGAAGGGCTAAATCTGAACATCTAGACACTTCCAAATCTTCAGGTTTACATGCATTGGACAAGGGACAAAAGCAACTCAACTTAAAGCAGTAGACAAGCTCATCTCTCTATGTTGAATTCAAAATCCATAACAAAACGGGGGGATGGTTACTGCTAAGGAGACATCAATTTCAAACAATTAGAAATTACTCCAAGATTCCAGACGTTCCCGGCGGGGTGCCAAGATTAAATATATACATTTAAAACACTTCTAAATCCCTAGGTTTACACGTACTGGAATAACCTAACTTCCAATACAACAAATATGGCCACAACCTCACTCTGATACCATTGTTGGGTTTCTCTATGAGGTTCGCACAACACTTGTGCACGCAGCGGAAATAATAAAATCTAGAACAATCCAAAAGAGATTGGATCGGGCCATGCATGTTGAATCAAGAAGTTAACAAAATTAGGCAAAAATTACCTCTTGGTGTTGACTCACAACACAACGAAGATGCTCCAAATGTGATTCCTTGTCGGTGGCGAGTTCCACGTAGAATAATATCTACGTCTCTGCAGAAATCCACACGAGCGGGAGAACTCCAAACTTCCGTCACACGGATGGTCGGAAAGAAGATCAGCCACACCTTTGCACTTCCTACAGACTGCTAGGTCCGCGTCAGGGAAAGCAAGATCAGCGACGGTTGACGGAGAGGAGGTGGTCGGCGGAGCGAACAGCCGGCAGCGGAACGTTTCCGTCCGGCGAAATCGGGAGATCGGCGGATCAGGAGATTCGGCGGAACTCTTTCCGTCGGCGTCCGTACGGCTACAGGAATCTCGATATTGGTTGATCGATCTCCGCAAAACCCTAAGTGTCCTATTTATACCAAAGACATAAACAGTTCATAGGAATTGCTATCCGCGGGCCACCCAAGTTAGGGCTTCTGGACCGTTCGACGAGAACCACCTCCAGATTCGGCGAGAATCAGTCGCAGAATCAGCGAGAATCACCTTGCAGAAAAGGCGTTGAGAGCGTTGAGTCATACTCGACGATTCTCGACGAATCTGCCTTAGCGCTGAGAGCGTTGAGTCATACTCGACGATTCTCGACAAATCTGCCTTGACGTTGAGAGCGTTGAGTCATACTCGACGATTCGCGACGAATCTGCCTTGGCGCTGAGAGCGTTGAGTCATACTCAACGATTCTCGACGAATCTGCCTTGGCGCTGAGAGCGTTGAGTCATACTCGACGATTCTCGACAAATCTGCCTTGGCGTTGAAATCGTTGACTCATACTCAACGACTCTCGTCCATTTTGCCATAGTCGACGAGTCAAACTCGACGACTCCCGTCGACTCTCGACGATTTTCCCTTGGCAACATTTGCCTGACTCCCCATACTGTAGGGTGATTGGTAACCCTTACCAACACAGTTAATCTTCCAATTTCTCCACATGCTCTTATGTGCGACCCTGCAGGCTCATATCGCGTTGGCAGTGAGATTACATGTTTGACCACTTCTAGATCACCATGGTAACTCCAACAGATTCCTACCATGGTGGTAGAAGAGTGGATGTACCCAAGTTTAGGGGAACCACTACAAAATTTCTTGTGTTGTCAGTGATGCTCTCTTATTTTTATTGTGTGCTTCTTGCTGAATAGTTTAGTTTTATTTTTGCACTAACTGATTACACATATAAGTATTAATATTTTAATTCTGCAATAAAAATCTAATAAGATTTTAAAATACTCTATTCAACCCCCCCCCCCCCCCCCCGCTAGAGTTAAATAGATCTAACCCCTCAGGTGGTATCTTTCATACTATCATTTAGTGTATATCATTGAATTGGGGTTATGACTTCTCCAAATATTGGGAGATTATTGTGTATATTGGGAATTGTGTACCTGATTTGGAGAGGCCCTTTAACCTCAATGATATACACAAATTTGTATTTTATGTATGTTAAGTTTACTTATGCAGTTTCTATGTTGAAGAAAAATAAACTAAGTACAAAAGTGTCGAGACACTAGACAAGTGTCGACACCTTTGTAAAAGCAGTGCTGAGACAAGGAATCAAGTTATGTCGACACTCAGGACTAATGTCGACACTCTTATTCAAGTAGTGCTGAGATAGTAAGCAAGCTATGTCGACACCCAGGACTTGGGTCGACACCGTCAGTCAAGAAACCAAGCTGTGTCGATACTCAGGACTAGTGTCGACACATTTTACACAAGTTATGTCAAGACTGGAAGCAAGTTGTGTCGACACTCAGGACTAATGTCGACACATTTTACACAAGTTATGTCGAGACTGGAAGCAAGCTGTGTCGACACTCAGGACTAGTGTCGACACATTTTACATAAGTTATGTCAAGAATGGAAACCAGCTGTGTCAACACTCAGGACTAGTGTCGACATATTTGATACAAGTTGTGTTGACACAAGAAGCTAGCAGTGTTGACACACTCGATTGTTGTCGACATCCCGATAAGAGAAGTGTCGACACCCAGGACTGGTGTTGATAGAATCTAAGTATAGAAGTGTCAACTCCTTCATGCAGAAGCTCTCAGACAGAAATTCTTCTTAGTTCAGAATTCAAAGCCTGAAGTTCTGACAACTATCAGAAATGACAGATGTTTGTGGATTAATCGATGCAGCCGGTCACTCTTGTTAAAGCCTATATAAGGAGACCAGCACAACAGAAACAGAGCGATAATTATCATTCTTCTCATCTAAGTCTGTCAGAACAATTCAATAGAATTCTCAAGGTAGAGATGAGGCAGATCGTAGATCAACTTCAATCTTCCCCAGCCTAGTTCAACCCTACCTTTTCCTTCAAGAAGCTTTGAAAAAACTAAGAAGGGTTGGACCTCTTTTTCTTCATAGTCAGGATTAAGGGAGAAGATTTCACATCAACATCTGATCAAGAATAAGTCACCAGTCTCTTTCTTCCTGGGTGACACCTCAAAAACACAAATTCTTTCTGTTATAATAAATTTGTAAGTTCTATCTGTTGGAACAAATGTTTCACATTCCCTGTGTTTGAGAATATCAACTTCTAGGTTGTATTTGATCACGTCTTGTGTTGATAGAGTGTGCAGGTTGACAAGTGCAAGTGAAGAAGAAGTCTTATATGGAAACTAATGCCGAGCGGTAGAAGTTACCGTCAGGCGGTAGCCGTGAATTAATTGGACAGAGGTATCGGGAAACAATCGAGGCGCGCTAGTCCTATCGCCCGCGCTAATGCAAGGAATTATCTTGGCCAGCTTCTCGGGAAACTACCGCAAGCGGTAGCGCTTACCGCGCCGCGCTAGCCTCTCGACGAATGTCGAGAAGGACTTCTCTATAAACGACCTACCGCCAGGCGATAGTCGTTACCGCGTTGGGCTAGTCTCTCGACGACTATCGAGACAAATTTCTCGATAAACCAAATTACCGCAGGTAATAGTAGTTACCGCATCGCGCTAGCCGCTCGACAAATATCGACAAGCTGCTTCCGAATTGTTATGTCCTATATTACCGCGCGACGGTAGCTATAACCGTGCAGTGCTAGCAACGATAAAACGGCAAATATTCGTTTTGAATATTATTCCAGATTTGGATGACAGCTAGCACAACAAGCGCGCGGACTTACCGCCGGGCGCTAGTCCTACCGCCGGCAGTAGCCTATTTTCATGAAGACGTATAAAAGGTCGAATGGGTTTCTATGCCTTAAGCACCACGACAAAAAGAGATAGAAGTTCTGTCATTCTAGGGTTGGGCCTCCTCTTTTGCATTTTGTCTCAAAGGTCTTTGTAAAAGGAAAAAGGAAAACTGCCTCCCTCCCGTTCGCGCACGAAGAACTCCGGCGAGCCAAGAAAGACGACTCTAGAGAGTCGATCGTTTGCAAGCGCACAAAGATATCTGGCAAGCCAAGGACTACAACGACTACGAGGAGTTATTTGGTAGCAAGCACACGAAGAAAAGTAAGGATTTCATTCTTTGGAAGTTACCGTCGCGCTATAACTAGTTACCGCCCTGCTTTAGCATCCTGTAATGTCTTCTCTATTTAAAACAGCCTGAACTTGAGTTTCGTGCGACGGTTTTTCATGAAATTTGAAAGGGGAGTTCGCCCTAGCCACTGCATGAACATTATTGGATTATTGGGCATACTCAGGATTCACATATACACTGCATGAAAATTATTTCACTTATCATGTATGTTTTATTCATGCACAATATTCTATCATGATATCTTGTATTTGCATCATATATCTCTTTGAGCCTTCATGTTTTTAGAAAAACACAAGTATTTTTTTAAATATATATATATATATATAATTATAAAATAATTTAAAAGAACAAAAAAGTTCATATATCTGTTTATGTGTTTATTGCTTTGTATTTTTATTTAAAAAAATGATATAAAAACGAAAAAAAACTGTGGATCGTTCATTTCTTATGGCTCATATGACTGTGACTTAGACCATAACGCGTACGTACAATGTTTGAGTTCAGACTCTTAATCTATGTAAACATTGTCCTCCGGTCATAGTGGGCTGAATATGTAGGTGCTTAGCCATTGAGTGCGACAAGACGGGGTCGTGTGTGTTGTATATGCCTCTAGGTATATGTGAGGACTTAGATAGGGGAATGACTTCACATGATATACACATCCCTAGCTGGTGCACTCAAGAAAAAGAAAAACTTTATACTAAGTTTACATGGTATAAATTATGACACTATATTCTAACATGTTAGTAATATGTTGAATAATCAATGTCACGATACATTTGTGCTTATACTAGGTGTGAAACTTCAGGCAAAATCTCTAGTATAAAAGTCGTATGTGTCCAAGTTAAAGTGTATCTATCTAGGTGGATAGATTTTGATTAACTCGGGGCTCCGTGAATAAAAAAAATGATAATCAAAGTGATAGCTCTACACTAACAAAATAAAAATATGCAAGCAATCACATCTCTTGTCACGGTTCCCCCCAAGCACTACTCATTCCTCCTGATAAGTCTTCATGAGCATTGTGAGGATGAGCACCTTGGTTAAAGAGTCCTTTCGATCTTGCGCATCGACTCTATCTTTAGCTTAGTTCCCCTAGTTTTCGCTTATGTATGACATCGATTGACATGTGAGGTGATTATTCACCCTATTTCTCTTGTGTTAGGTTCCTAAACGATCGTGATAACCATGTACACTATGCTAGTTTTGTTTTGGAGTTATCTCGCTTTCGATGCTGCACGAACACATGTTATTGCCTTGTCTAAGACTTCCGCACATAAGAATTGGACTGCAACTACACTCTCTTTTTAACACAATACGTACTAACACACGATTTACACTCATGATGTTTTTCAATGTTTGTCTCACTTGATTACTTCCTTAGTCTTATAGCATTGTATACGTACTCGTTGTGTGCTTAGTTTAGATTGTGCTGTCCAATTCATATTATCTCTGAAAATTTGATCTTCTCTGACTGTGTACTTTGCTCCATTGTGTGACTTATGTGCTTACAATTCTCTTGTATACTTTTTTTGAGTCACCTCTATGCTTGTCATGTTTATCTTTACCTTATGTGTGCACTGTCTGATGTTTGTCTAACGCTCATCACATTTACTATTTTTCATCCTGCATGTCTGATTGACCTTGCCCGCCCCTATTTGATATCATCAAAGGGGGAGAATTGAATGTTCATGAGTATCATGAGTATAACTGCAATAGAATAAAGTGTTCGTTAGTATAATTCACGGGTTAGGAGAGGTCACATGTAAGGGGAGCATGTTAACAATATGTGCACATAGATAGGGGGAGCAAGTCGAACATGTGATAAGGGGAGCGTGCGTGTAGGGGAGCCATAAAGAACCTGCAACCTGATGTTAGCTAATAACTCTTATTCTTTCCATGCACTCTATCTCATTGTTATTTCTCATGAATGGGATTTGATATTATCAAAAGGGGGAGTTTGTTGGAACCAATGTTTCACATTCCCTATGTTTGAGAATATCAACTCCCAGGTTGTATTTGATCATATCTTGTGTTGATAGAGTGTGCAGGTTGATAGGTGCAAGTGAAGAAGAAGACTCCTATGGAAACTAATGCGGAGCGGTAGAAGTTACCGCAGGGCGGTAGCCGTAAATTAATTGGACAGAGGTCTCGGGAAACTACCGCGCCACGCTAGTCCTACCGCCCGCGCTAATGCAAGGAATTATCTTGGCCAGCTTCTTGAGAAACTACTGCAAGTGGTAGCGCTTACCGCGCCGTGCTAGCCTCTTGACGAATGTCGAGAAGGACTTCTAGAGAAATGACCTACCGCCAGGCGATAGTTGTTACCGCGTCGCGCTAGTCTCTCGACAAGTATCGAGATGAATTTCTCGAGAAACCAAATTACCGCAGGCGATAGCAGTTACCGTGCCATGTTAGCCGCTCGACGAATATCGACAAGCTGCTTCCGAATCGTCATGTCCTATATTACCGCGCGGCAGTAGCTGTAACCGTGCGACGCTAGCAACGATAAAATGACAAATATTTGTTTTGAATATTATTCCAGATTTGGATGACAGCTGTCACAACAAGCGCGCAAACCTACCGCCGGGCGCTAGTCTTACCGCCGGCGGTAGCCTATTTTCATGAAGACGTATAAAAGGTCACCTCGGTTTCTGTGCCTTAGGCACCACGACGAAAATAGACAGAAGTTCTGTCATTCTAGGGTTGGGCCGCCTCTTTTGCATTCTGTCCCAAAGGTCTCTGTCAAAGGAAAAAGGAAAACTGCCTCCCTCCCGTTCGCGCACGAAGAACTCCGGCGAGCTAAGAAAGACAACGACTCCAGAGAGTCGATCGGTTGCAAGCACACAAAGATATCTGGCAAGCCAAGGACAACAACGACTACGAGGAGTTATTTGGTAGCAAGCACACAAAGAAAAGGAAGGATTTCATTCTTTGGAAGTTACCGCCGCGCTATAACTAGTTACCGCCCCGCTTTAGCTTCCTACAATGTCTTCTCTATTTAAAACAGCCCGAACCTGAGTTTCGTGCGACGGTTTTTCACGAAATTTGAAAGGGGAGTTCGCCCTAGCCACTGCATGAACTTTATTGGATTATTGGGCATACTCAGGATTAACATATCCACTGCATGAACATTATTTTACTTATCATGTACGTTATATTCATGC
Source organism: Platanthera zijinensis (assembly GCA_039513925.1). Taxonomy (NCBI): domain Eukaryota; kingdom Viridiplantae; phylum Streptophyta; class Magnoliopsida; order Asparagales; family Orchidaceae; genus Platanthera; species Platanthera zijinensis. Next base: position 254,048,329 of record CM077079.1, read on the forward strand.
ACAATATTCTATCATGGTATCTTGTGTTTGCATCATATATCTTTTTGAGCTTTCATGTTTTTAGAAAAACACAAGTATTATATATATATATATATATATATATATATATATATATATAATTATAAAATAATTTAAAAGAACAAAAAAGTTCATATGTCTCTTTGTGTGTTTATTGCTTGGTATTTTTATTTTTAAAAATGATATAAAAATGAAAAAAAACTGTGGATCGTTCATTTCTTATGGCTCACATGACTGTGACTTTGAACATAACGTGTACATACAATGTTTGAGTTCAGACTCTTAATCTATGTAAACATTGTCCTCCGATCATAGTGGGTTGAATCTATAGGTACTTAGCTATTGAATGCGACAAGACGGGGTCGTGTGTGTTGCATATGCCTCTAGGTATGTGTGAGGACTTAGATAGGGGAATGACTTCACATGATACACACATCCCTAGCTGGTACACTCAAGAAAAAGAAAAACTCTTTGCTAAGTTTACATGATATAAATCGTGACACTATATTCTAACATGCTAGGAATACGTTGAATAATCAATATCACGATACATTTGTGCTTATACTAGGTGTGAAACTTTGTGCAAAATCTCTAGTATAAAAGTCGTATGTGTCCAAATTAAAGTGTATCTATCTAGGTGGATAGATTTCGATTAACTCGGGGCTCCGTGAATAAAAAAATGATAATCAAAGTGATAACACTACACTAACGAAATAAAAATATGCAAGATATCACATCTCTTGTCACGGTTCCCCCCAAGCACTACTCATTCCTCCTAATAAGTCTTCATGAGCATTGTGAGGATGAGCACTTTGGTTAAAGAGTCCTTTCGATCTTATGCATCGACTCTATCTTTAGCTTAGTGCCCCTAGTTTTTGCCTATGTATGACATCGATTAACATATGAGGTTATTATTCACCCTATTTGATGCAGTGGCCCAGAGCCGCCACTGCATCAAAAAAGTGCAGCTCAGTTGGTGATGAGAGCTGTTAGGAAAGCTCTTTATCAAGGGGGCTGGGTTCGAGACCTCGCCTCAACATCCCGCCGCGCTGAGAATAGGTGCGGTCATGGGTGGGGTGCTTGGGCTGCAGCCCGGCAGTGGGTGCCATTCGTGTTCCTCTGGCTCGGTGTGACTCTGACAGAGCGGGGCGGCTCTGGGCCACTGCATCAAAAAAGTGCACTTTTTTGATGCAGTGGCCCAGAGCCGCCCCGCTCTGTCAGAGTCACACCGAGCCAGAGGAACACGAATGGCACCCACTGCCGGGCTGCAGCCCAAGCACCCCACCCATGACCGCACCTATTCTCAGCGCGGCGGGATGTTGAGGCGAGGTCTCGAACCCAGCCCCCTTGATAAAGAGCTTTCCTAACAGCTCTCATCACCAACTGAGCTGCAGCTCAGTTGGTGATGAGAGCTGTTAGGAAAGCTCTTTATCAAGGGGGCTGGGTTCGAGACCTCGCCTCAACATCCCGCCGCGCTGAGAATAGGTGCGGTCATGGGTGGGGTGCTTGGGCTGCAGCCCGGCAGTGGGTGCCATTCGTGTTCCTCTGGCTCGGTGTGACTCTGACAGAGCGGGGCGGCTCTGGGCCACTGCATCACTATTTCTCTTGTGTTAGGTTCCTAAACAATCGTGATAACCATGTACACTATGCTAGTTTTTTTTGGAGTTATCTCGCTATCGATGTTACACGAACACATGTCATTGCCTTGTCTAAGACTTTCGCACATAAGAATTGGACTGCAACTATACTATCTCTTTTTAGCACAATACGTACTAGCACACGATTTACACTCAGGACATTTTTCAATGTTTGTCTCACTTGATTACTTCCTTACTCTTATTGCATTGTATACGTACTCGTTGTTGCTTAGTTTAGTCTGTGTTGTCCAATTCATATTAACTCTGAAATTTTGATCTTCTCTGACTGTGTACTTTGCTCCATTTTGTGACTTATGTGCTTAAAATTCTCTGATATGTACTTTTTTTGAGTCACCTCTATGCTTGTAATGTTTATCTTTACCTTATGCGTGCACTGTCTGATGTTTGTCTAACGCTCATCACATATACTATTTTTCATCCTGCATGTCTGATTGACCTTGCCCGCCCCTATTTGATATTATCAAAGGGAGAGAATTGAATGTTCATGAGTATAACTGCAATAGAATAAAGTGTTCGTGAGTATAAGTCACGGGTTAGGAGAGGTCACATGTAAGGGGAGCATGTTAACAATATTTGTGCATAGATAGGGGAAGCAAGTCGAACATGTAGATAGGGGGAGCGTGCGTGTAGGGGAGCCATAAAGAACCTGCAACCTGATGTTAGCTTATAACTTTTATTATATCTATGAACTCTATCTCGTTGTTATTTCTCATGAATGAGATTTGATATTATCAAAAAGGGGAGTTTGTTGGAACCGATGTTTTACATTCTCTGTGTTTGAGAATATCAACTCTCAGGTTGTATTTGATCATATCTTGTGTTGATAGAGTGTGCAGGTTGATAGGTGCAAGTAAAGAAGAAGACTCCTATGGAAACTAAGGTCGAGCGGTAGAAGTTACCGCCGGGCGGTAGCCGTGAATTAATTGGACAGAGGTCTCAAGAAACGACTGTGTCGCGCTAGTTCTACCGCTCGCGCTAATGCAAGGAATTATCTTGGCCAGCTTCTCGGGAAACTACTGCAAGTGGTAGCGCTTACCGCACCATGCTAGCCTCTCGACGAATGTCGAGAAGGACTTCTAGAGAAATGACCTACCGCCAGGCGATAGTCGTTACTGCGCCGCGCTAGTCTCTCGACGAGTATCGAGATGAATTTCTCGAGAAACCAAATTACCACAAGCGATAGCAGTTACCGTGTCACGCTAGCCGCTCGATGAATATCGACACGCTGCTTCTGAATCGTCGTGTCCTATATTACCGCACGGCGGTAACTGTAACCGCGCGGCGCTAGCAACAATAAAATGTCAAATATTCGTTTTGAATATTATTCCATATTTGGATGACAGCTGGCACAACAAGCGCGCAAAACTACCGTCGGGCGCTAGTCTTACTGTCGGCGGTAGCATATTTTCATGAAGACGTATAAAAGGTCGCCTCGATTTCTATGCCTTAGGCACCACAACGAAAAGAGACAGAAGTTATCGCATTCTAGGATTGGGCCGCCTCTTTTGTGTTCTGTCCCAAAGGTATATGTCGAAGGAAAAAGGAAAACTGCCTCCCTCCCGTTCGCGCACGAAGAACTCCGGCGAGCCAAGAAAAACAATGACTCCAGATACTCAATTGGTTGCAAGCGCAAAAAGATATCTAGCAAGCCAAGGACTACAACGACTACGAGGAGTTATTCGTTAGCAAGCACACGAAGAAAAGGAAGGATTTCATTCTCTGGAAGTTACCATCGTGCTATAACTAGTTACCGCCCCGCGGTAGCTTTCTGCAATGTCTTCTCTATTTAAAACAGCCCGAACTTGAGTTTCGTGCATTGATTTTTCAAGAAATTTGAAATGGGAGTTCACCCTAGCCGTCTAAAGGGAAGGAAGGAGTCATCCCAACTCATTGAGAATGAGAGTTCTTCAGAGGATATCAAAAGGAACTCATGCGCAAGGATCGAAGTCTACTAACACGATGATCAAGAAGCCTTCGTCCTAATACTCTCGTGAAGGATCCTCGCTACAAGAAACTCTCATCAAGCGCTCATCTTCACGGATCTGAAAAACATCGAAGAGAAAGACTCTCAAGCCACAAAGATCGAACCTTGGCAAACAAATCGTCATCCACATCAAGGGTTTGAGTTAGAGGAGAGTTTTCTCTTATGATGTGTATTTTACTTTTAACTCTTTTTATCTAGTTGTTTGTGTGAGAGAAATCGACTGAAGGATCGTCGGAATCCGAGAAGGATTCCATGTGAAATCGTCCCAGGGTAGGGATGTCTGGATCGGGAGATCTAGCAGGGCTCTAAGACCCTTCCTTACGTGGAGGTGAAGAGCCGACTCGAAGACCTTTCTTGGAGAGAAAGAGAGAGAGCCAACCAGTACAGGATTTGGATCGGTATAGAAAAGAGAAGAAGTCTAGATTGGGTTATCTAGCAAGGCTTTAAGACACCTCCTTATGTGAGGGTGAAGAGCCAGCTCGAAGACTTTTCCTGTAGGGAAAAGGAGAGAGCCAACCGGTTCGTAGAGCGGGTCGATATAAAAAACAAAAGTGTTTTTAATTTCACCGCTTTCGATCCCCGGCGTCACGGGGATCACAACTTTGTAATTGTAAAAATAGTTGTTGATTTAGTTTGAATAAAATTCATGTACTGTTGTTATTATTATTTGTAACGTTGTGGATATTAGCCTGTGTTTCTCTGAAGGGTGCATAAATCTACAAGTAAAGATTTGCTCAGGAAAACGAGGTATGTGACCCACCGCCGCGCGCAAACAAGTTAGTGCCCCGCGGTAGCTTCTAGAACTAGTTTTTCTGGACAAAAATATTTCGAATTTTCAATTAACTCGTAAAACCTTATTCACCCCCCCCCCCCCTCTCTAAGGTTGGCCACTAGATCCAACACTATCAGTAGATCTGAGTTATAAGAGATTGATTTCTCTGAGTTGTAAGCCTAAATTATAAAGGCTGAGGTAGGGTTGTGAGCCTGATATAGGAGGAGTATTTCTCTAAGCTGTAGGAACTGGAAGGTTCAGAGGTTGTAGGGCAAGGGTTTGCCAGAGGAGTAGGAGTGGAGGATCACTCTAAGGTAGGGTTTTTAAAGAGGAACCTGAGTTGTAAGATCTTGAGGATCTGAGGTAGGACATTGTTTTGTCTGAGTTGTAGGAGCCAGCTGGGCTCTGAGATGTAAGATCTGAGGATTTGATAAAAAATAAGAAGAAGTTTGGCCGAATCTGGCTCATTGCTAAATAGACGAAGGGGGAAAGTGGATGTACCCATAAATTGGGGAACCACTATAAAACTACTGTGTGATGTATTGTGATTTGTGTTGTGATTGTTAAAAGTATATGTGTGTTGTGATTGTTAAAATTAGATTTGTGTTGTATTTGGTAGATCAACAGTGTTCTTGAATATTGTGATTGTGTTAATAAACACACTGGGAAAATTCTGTGATTTAAAAGTAACCAATATTTAAATTGGACATATTCACCCCCCCTAGGTCACTCTCTATCCTAAACAAACACTTTAAATAAGCCAAGGCAGACCTCACACCACTCGTGAAAGAGGCGAATAAACATTCGAGAGTCGTGCTCCAGAAAGAATCAAAGAAGCCTCATAATCCTCGTCAGCCCCACCAGAGAAAACTGCATCACCGAAACACCGCTGAACTAAAGTACAATGATTTCCTCCTCCGTAGGAGGGATCCGAAAGCCCTCCATCAAGCACCACTCCATAATCGCAGAGTGGCCCGCAGGAGGGTTTTGAACGTGCTCCAATGGAGAAGGAATTACAATTTCGACGTCCTCCAAAATCCAAAAGCTCTTCCTCCAACTGCCCATACGGGAAGAGGTCAAGGACGACGGAAGGCACATCGATCATTGCGAAACACCACCTTTTCAAACCTGCAAATGAAACGGGCGTGAGCACCAAAGAGAGCCAAGGAAAAAAGATCGACGCGCATGGAGAACGGCACGACCACGAAAGAAGCCCGGACACAAGTGAGGGCATGCGGCCACCCTCCTCTCGGGCTTCCCCCTCCATGTACCACCACAATCGCCACCTCTACGCTCGCCGCCCCTTCCATCACCTACACATTGGCGCCCTTCTATGCGGAACTACCGCCGGCACCCTCTCCCGCTCGCCTCGCTCCTCACTCCCGAGTCAAGAAAAATACTAACCTTCTTTGAGGGAGACATGACGACTACAAAAGCTCCGCAAATTTCAAAATCTCTACAACTGCGTGAGGAAAGTGCGGAATGACCCTTACTAATTTATAGATATTAGAGCAAGACTCATAATGGAAGGCCACCAAATTTGCAAGATATTTCTTGTCAAATTTTTTTGTCTCCAAACAGGCAGCAAATAAGCAGCATTCTTTGACCGATATCTCACAAAGTATGGTAACTAATTTCCTAACAATTAGAGCACGCTGGAAGGAGAAGAAAATTTCCGCTCTTATTGCTTCGCGGATCATGACTCACGAAAATTAGGGGGCATTTGATGGGGTCCCCCTTGAAATTTTTAAGTCAAACTGTCAAGACGCGGACCAAGTACGCATGGGCAATCCTCGGGAGCCCCTCAAAGAAGAAGTCGAACCCGCGCGCGTGCACCGCAAGGCCGCACAGGCGCACCCGGCCTGCGTGCAGCTGGTGCGCCGGCGGCCGCGCCCTACGCAGCACGTGGGCGCGGCCCGTGCACGGCATGCCCGCGCGTCCGCGTTCCCCGCGGTCACACACTGCCGGCCCGCGCGACCACAACGTAGCGCCCCCGCGGGGCCGCACCCTTGTGTGACCGCCATCGTCTCCGGCCGCCTCCTCCGTCGTCGGTCGCCTCCGTCTGTCGCCTCCTCCGGGAACCTTGCCCGGGCCTCCCGAGCTGCCCGGGGGGCACTTCCGTCATTTTGGAAAAAATAGCGATACAGGTGATCGAAATGGAGCGATGTTATTCGCCAGCACAAATCACTCTCTGGCGCAATTACCATCACAATCCTCCAAATAATTATAAATTGGCATCCATGCCTTCCTTTGAAGACAAGCAACTCCAGAGGCAAAAAGAGAGCTGTGAGATTTTCCGGCGGGATCGTGGACTTAGGTCGATTCTCTGCTCTTCTCCTTGCGTTAAGGTTCCAACACGCTTCAAGTCACATCAATTGTCTCCACAAGAGCGCTCTCATCAAGGCTTCGCATCAACGCGAACGCTCCCTCCAGAAGCTCCGTGGACTTAGAGAGTTTTCCAGCCGAAACGCTCCCACCAAGATTCCTCGAGCTCGACAACATTTCAAGGCCGGAGCGCTTCCATCGAGGCTCCGAGGACTTAGCCATTTTTTTCTTATTTTCCGCACTTTGCACCTGTAACGGAGTATCGGTCTGTCGCCTTCCGAGATCAAATCAATCTTTGTAAAACTCTGAGAAGCTAGTGGATTTTGGTTCGACACAGCTTCAGGCACATGGTTTTTCACCATTTCCGGGTATTCCACATCAAAAATATCTCTTGTCATTTGCTGCGGTTTACTTTGACTGTTTGCGCGCCCGATCTGATTCCGAGCTAAGACGTCCGGACCAAAAGAAAACCGGGCGACCCGCAACAAAACAAATTCAGCTATCATGTTTAATTTCAATGTCATGTTGTGCAATCTTATTATTAAATGTTTGTAACCGGTTATATATAAAGTCACTCTTAAGGAAAGTTAATTAAGGCATTCACCTCTTGTTCAAGTTAAGTGAAGATTTTTTAATGTAACAATATAGTCCTTTAAGTTTTTTGCCTACCTTCCCCAAAATTCCATTCCAGTTGTTGTCCCTTTTCAAATTCCAACAATTGACACCTACTCTGCATACTTCTCTAGTAATGATCATGGACTCAGAATTGTTGTCGAATCCGAACACCAAGTAAAAGATTAGATTTTTGAAAGCAACTTTTAAATAATTAGTGAACAAAATCGATATGATAGTCGTAATATCATATTTTTTTGATGTAAGAAACAACTTGAACACGAATTAGCTATCTTTGGTACATTTTAAGATAATTTCTAACAATTTATTATTGTGTTTGTCGATCTAAAGCCAATAATGCATACCAACTAGGCCTCGGCAAGTCTCGGCCAACCAAACAGGAAAAAGGCAATAGATCAAAGCATGCAGTTGTTTGGCTCTCTCTGTGAAAACATGCTGGTGCTTTTCTTTGCTCAAAAATGAAGAATGAGATCCGGCCTCTCTCAGTGAAGGCGGAAAGATGAGGAAAGAGCGGGCTTCACTTTATTTTGCGAAAAATTCAACCTGGGCATGTGCCCGGGGGTGCCGCCGTGTGGGTCCGCTCGTGATATTAATGATTAAGAGCAGACCACACTGTAAAGAAAATTGCAAGAACGATTCTTAGTGTATTTATTAAACAATTTTGAGTGGTATTTACTATTTAGAAAGAATTTATAAACAGGCAATGCAAAAATAACTAAATAAGCACTATAATGATTTTACAACTCATTAGGAAAAAAACGTTTTGATGGGTTCCCGTTTTTTTAAGTCAAATCAGAAGGATTTTGATCAAAGATACGAAGGGAGGCCAACCCGTCTGAATGAGTCGCGTGCACAAGCCTCCCTCACCCAAAAACCTGAAGTCACCCTGAAAGAATAGGCAGAGCGAAACATGTGTACCCAAGCACAACACACCCGCACGGCGCATGCGCGTGCGTGCTCCCTGCACGCTCGTGCAACGCGCAAGCCACCGCGATGCGCGAGCACACGCTGCGCAAGCCACCGCGATGCGCGAGAACACGAGCAGTGGCGAGCGCGTGCCCGCGCGACGCGCGCCCTCTCTGCTCGCAGCGCGCAGGTGCATGTGCTCCCAGTGTGCACGCGCATCGCGCAGGCGCGCACTCTCCGGGCGCACGAGCTATCATCGTGCAGAATCATAATACTTTTCGTGAAATAAATAATATCTATTTTATGATTCAGATTTATTTCTAATTGATCCCAAAGATTCACTGATGTCATCAATTTTTATTTTCTTTTTAAAAAAAACCAACACTACTAGAGAGAATACATACTAATCGTGAAAAGAATCTCTATTTGAGATTTCAAATGAAAAGGGATCTAAGCACACCCCAAAAGCCGCCAGACGCTAGCCCCAACAACCGCAATAAGAACCCATGTGTCGTACCTCGTTCCTTTTAAGCTCAATACCCAACACCACACTTAGGGCTTGTTGGTGCAGTGACACGATTCCCACAGCATGGATGAAATCCGCACTTATTTCTTCAATTTTCGTGGCAGGGCAGATCCCCACCGCCCCGGCCACGGGTTCCGCCAGCCGGGCGGTTTCGTCCGTGCGATCAGCGCGGATGCTCAACTACAAATTGGGACGAATTTCTTTATGCTTCGGTAAATGCACCCCCAAACCATTCCCGACACTAGGGCTGAGCATATTATTCGAAACTCGAAAGTCGCTCGAAATTCGCTCGAAAATTGAGTCGAATCGGAATCGATTAAAATTGATTCGACTCAATTTGAGTCGATTCAATTTGACTCGAATCTGATTTCGTCGATTTCGAGTCAACCCTGAATCGCTCGAAATATGATTCTAATCAACTCGAATTAATTAAATATATTATTTATTTATTAATATATTCTTATTTTTAAATTAAAATAATAAAATTTAAATCAAAATAAAGAATGAAGTCTGTAAGTGTTTCTTTTGGTAAATTTATAGGTTGTCCAATTTAATTTTGAGTCAAATAAGAATAAAGAAAAAAATTGCTAAATTTCGAGCCGACTCGATTTGATTTCGAGTCGACTCGATTCAATTTCGAGTCGATTTTGAGTCGATTTCGAGCCGAATTTGATTTAAAAATTTCGATTTTGAGCTGAACAAAAATCGCCCGAACTCGACTCGATATCAGCCCTACCCGCCACAGCCTATGCCGGCAAGAGAAGTGCCTGCCGGAGAAGGTATGCACTAATCTTTCTCACTATAAAGTATAATTCAACGCTAATATAAATCTCCCAACAGCGTTAATGACGTTGTTAGCCTCAAACATTACGTGTCTAGTCTTCTCCTTTCCTCGATGCTCGGGCCTGGGGTCATTCTTGGAATGCCCGGAATACTCTCGCCGACAATTTTTAACATTTTTGAGCATTTCAGGTAGGAAACTTCAAAGTGGGGCCCACCTCGGCACCTGTGCTTTTTGGGTTCTGCCCGCCCGGGCAGCCACATGGCCCACATGGGTGGTGCGCGGTCATTTTTCTTGCACCTGCCCCTCAAGTTTTCATTAATTGCAACGCGTTGGGTCAGTTTGTTTCCACGGTGACAATGCTAGATGAAGTTGTGAGAATGAAGCTTTAAGAATTGAGCTGTGAGAATGAAACTTTAAGAATTGAGCCGTGAGAATGAAGCTTTAAGAATTGAGCCGTGAGAATGAAGCTTTAAGAATTGAGCTGTGAGAATGAATCCTGATTTGGAGGAACATATCACCAGATATGGAGAGAAGAGGGGGTAGATACCTGCCGGGAAGAGACGCGTCGGGACCGGAGCGTTGAAATGAAGACTGGGGAAGCCGTGGAGAAAGCTCGGATTCAACTTTAAGTCCCCGATATCAACGCAACCCCGAGCCAAATTGGAGGGAAAAAAACGTTACAGCGGGAATCCAACGGAGCCTGAATGTGAAAACAAATTGACCCTTTGTTTATTTGCATTGAACGCAAAAAGGACATTTTGCCTCTTTGATTTTTGTATTGAATTTAGCTACAATTTAATTAAAAATAGTCAAAAAAAAATATCTTGGGACCTCCAACAAGAATTATTCAGTCCGTTTGTGGCTTGACTGCATTTCCAGATTGGTTTGAAAGATTTTTTTCTTAAGAGGAATCTCTCCAGTCCCGGGGATACAAGGGGATTAAAAATAGTTTATAACTTTATATAATTTTCATTTATATAAATTATTAAAAATATTTAAATTAGTCCCATAATTTTGGGCATTTATAATGACAGTTCATGTATGATTATTCACAGCTCATAGCTCATAGATAATAGCAGTTCAATAAATAAATATTTTTTAAAATATGCAATAGAGAATTTGCACATATATATCAGTATTATATGTAGAGATTCATATGTCAAGAGAAATAAATTTTGATGTAAAATATATAAGCATTTGGTGCTGTGTTATTTCGTTCTGGTTCCAGCAAAATCTCCTCTAGGAACACTCTTCTATTTGTCTGAATTGTTGTGTTATTCTACCCTTGGGTCTGTCCTTAATTGCAATATTTAAAGTTTGATTTGCAATCATTAAGGTTCCGTTTGGGGGAACTTATTTTCACCGGTCAAGCGGTTACGACCGCATGAACCAGACCTTAATTAAAGTCCGGTTCATGCGATCGTAACTGCTTGACCGGTGAAAATAAGTTCCCCCAAACAGAACCTAAAGCTTCATTGTTAATATTAGAGACCTGAGGTTGGAGCTATCTCGATTGAAATCTTGCACCCTCTCCTTGGTTCTTGATGAGGCCGTTGTGAAATTTATAGAGGATTGGGGGTGCATATAACTCATTCCACATTATCCCCATCAACTTAATGGGATCATGTATTTGAACATCATATATACGCATCAAGCAACCACCACGGCCGCCGACCGGCGCGACGGCCGCCAGCGTCAGGAAGCCCGGGGCCGGCCATCCCCACCAGCGCATGAGCGGCCGTACCATGGCCGCCCCTCCCCGTGGCCGCGGGACATCACCGGCAAGGGCGGCAACGCCCCGACTGCCCCTCCCCGTGGCCGCGCCCCGTCCGCCCCTCCCCGTGGCAGCCTCCCGCGGCCGCGGGCCTCCGCTCGGAAGGATGGCCGCTTGCCCGCGGCCGCGGAGCGCCGCCAGAAAGGGCGGCCGTGCCGCGGCCGCCACTCCCCGCGGCCACAGGGCGCTACCGGTGGACGGCCACGCCACGACCACCTCCCGCAAACGCGTCCTCTCCCACCACGACCGACCATTTCGCCGGTCGTGGTCCCTCCTGTAGCGGTCGATCACCGGGAAGATTGGTCGCCCACTCACCGTTGTCTGATCATCACCTCGCGATTGCCACCATTCATTACGAAAGTAACCACCCGCATAACTACCCACTAACCCTTATGGTTAGTGGGAAATATTATTTATTAATCGATGACCTACATAGAGCCAAAATCATGATAATCATGTACGCCCAAAACCATATTGAATACAGTCTTCAATTAGTAATTTTGGGTGGTTATGGTGTGCGGATAGCCGCGTAACCACTGTAACCACCTCCTGAAGCCTATAAAAAGGCCCCAGTACCCCTTTTATTTCTAACTTCTCTCCTTCTAGCTTTCTTTTTCCTCAGGTAAGAGTTCTGACGGAATTCTCCTACGAGCTTTCCCCACCACCCGGGCCACCCAAAAATCCGTCTAAGTCCACGATATTCTAGAGAAGAAGACATTCTGCACGCCACATCGCAAAGTCTCCTACGTGCGCGATATCTTTCAAGTCATCGTCAACGCATCTTTGATCGCCCATGCACAAAATTCGACAGCCAAGCAGCGTCTGAGGACGCTTGTCTTCATCATAGAATAAAAAAGAAACAGCTTCGTGTGAGGCGGAATGTCACCCACCGAGCACTCTACAATCTCTCATCTCACCGTTGTAACGAGGTGTGATCTGTCGCCCTAGGTTCTCCATGCATTCTGTAAACACACAACAATAGTGAAGTTTGACTGACACCGTACTGGTCACATGATTTTTTATCCATTTGAGGGGGTTTTTCACGTTAAAATTTTCGTGAGTTCTTCTGCTTATTTTGTAACTGTGTGTGTGCTCGACCGCTCCACGGGCTAAGACGTCCTAGTTTAGTTTGGTCTACCAGAAGGGTTGAGTTGGCCGCAATAGTTTGGCGTCGTCTGTAGGAATCACATTCTACATTCCCCCAAAGCCCGACTGTACAACCCCATATTCGCTGGAGGGAACCCGGAGACACCAACTGTCAGGATTGGACTAGCTTCGGGCTAGCTTCGGGCTTCAGACGATATTCGCTTGCACCTTGGTAGAGCTCCCGCTTACGAGCAGGCGAGATCGTTTGCACCTAGCCTCAGCCAAGACCACTGATGACCAAAGTCAACGACGGCAGGCGAGAAGACGTTGAGTCCACTCGACGCCAAAATCCAAGCAACAAAGGTGTCAAGTCCACTCGACGCCGCATTGAGTAAGCTCCACTCACTCAACGCCGCGTTCGGCAGCAAAGGCGTCGAGTCCACTCGACGCCACGTTGAGTAAGCTCCACTCACTCAACCCCGTGTTCGGCAGCAAAGGCTTCGAGCCCACTCAACGCCGTGTTGAGTGGAGGTGGGAAGGTTGTCTGTTGGGTCCGACGTTCCTTCACTTGACCTGTGGCGCTTTGCTACTTATTTAAGAAATTAAGTAGCGCTCTCTCCAACAGTCTGGGCTTTTGGTGCAGTTGGGTATGCGCTTGATCCTTCAATTGGTATCAGAGGAGGTCACGGGTTCAAGACCGGGGGGGGGGGGGCTATTAAATCCTGATTTTTCTCTTCTACCTGTGTGGGTCCGGCGGGTCAGGCAAACCGTGGACATGTGGTAACCCCACCTATGAGCCATGTGGTAACCCCACCTCTGAGCCGATGGGTTGTGTTGGACGCCGGGGCGGGGGGGGGGGGATTGTTGGGTTCGGCGTTCCTTCACTTGACCCATGGCGCTTTGTTACTTATTCAAGAAATTAAGTAGCGCCCTCTCCAATAGTCCGGGCTTTTGGTGCAGTTAGGTATGTGCCTGATCCTTCAATTGGTATTAGAGGGAGGTTGGGTATGCGCTTGATCCTTCGCATACCCAACTGCACCAAAAGCCAAGACTGTTGGAGAGGGCGCTACTTAATTTCTTAAATAAGTAGCAAAGCGCCACGAGTCAAGTGAAGGAACGCCGGACCCAACAACCCCCCCCCCCCCCTGACGGGTCCGGCAAACCGTGGACATGTGGTAACCCCACCTCTGAGCCATGTGGGCAAAGTGGTAACCCCACCTCTGAGCCGACGGGTTGTGCTGGATGCCGGGGGGGATTGTTGGGTCCGACGTTCCTTCACTTGACCCGTGGCGCTTTGCTACTTATTTAAGAAATTAAGTGGCGCCCTCTCCAACAGTCCGGGCTTTTGGTGCAGTTGAGTATGCGCTTGATCCTTCATTATCGGCTCAGGGTTCTCGCCGCGGCTCAGGGTTCTCGCCGAGTGGGGCCCAGGGTCTAGGGAAAAATGACTTAATTGTCCTCGGGTAGAATTACATGCATACCCCCAGAGGCTGTATTTAGTATTTTATAAACACCGAGATTTGGCTATTGGCAGGGCAGACAGGGGTATTTTAGTAATTTCAAGTCAATAAAAGGCTATAAATAGACCCATAAAGGCTCCTTAGAAAGCAAGCTTTCATTATTCCCAAAATCCCCAAGTGCTTTCTAAGGAGCTCCAAGCCCAGCTTTGTCTTTGGAGGGGAAACTCTCAGAGATCTTCCTGGTGTGAGGTGGGACCTCCTTGTTGAGGCTTTGGGTCAGTTCTAGGTCCCTTGCAACCAGCCGAGGGTCGAGACTTGAGAAAAGTTAGTGTTGACGTCACCCTGGTTTTTGGACATTCGTTGAGGTCATTTTTGGCTTCAACAGTTCTGGTGCGGTGAGTGTGGAAGGCCGCCGATACAAGAAAGCCTTGAGTTTGGTCCCATGACTGGAGGTGATGGTGAAGGGTCTGGCTTAGGAGGTTCCCCCACCCAATGAGAGGAATCAACGAGAAAGATGCTGGAGGACTTTAGGCGAGAGGTCCTGCAAACCATCAGCTTGGCCTTCTCGGCAAGGAGTGAGTGGGCGACACATCAGGTTCCGGTGGAGGTGGTCCCGCTTTTGGGCGAGAATGCCCCTGGGCAGCGTCCTGGGAAGGAGGTCCCGATAGAGGTTGGCGAGAGAAATGTTACAGCGCGAGAACTCTTCCCAAGCCAGTGCCCCGGGAAGGAGGTTCAAGCAAATATGGGCGAGATGGAGGCGGCAATGCGAGAACTCTTCCCTGGGAACGGTCCCACGGATTGAGCAAGCCAGCCTTGGCCGCGAGACGTGCCCTCTCGGCAGGCAGGTGGCGAGAGCCCTTTCAGCGAGCTCATCATCTCGGCTCCGGTGCCGGAGGGGTTCCGGGAGCCTGACATGTCTTACTACTCAGGAAAAGACGACCATGTACATCATGTACAGTGGTTTGAAGACGTGGTTTCAATAAGGCAGATGACAAATGCCTTCAAGTATTGGCTGTTTGCCATCACGTTGAAGGAAAAGGCTCGGGACTGGTATTATCAGTTGCTGGAGAGCTCGATCTACAGCTTTGAGGACCTACGTCGTGGGTTCCTTTTGAGGTTCTCGATATCGGAGAAGCGGAAGGAGGCGGAGTGCCTGTTTGCAGTAAGACAGAATAAAGATGAGACGCTGGGTCATTTTGTTGACCGATTTCAGGAAGAGATCCTCTTGGTTCAGGAGGTCCCAGGGTATGCAATGATGCTTTCCTTTACCCTGGGGCTGAGACCAGGCTTCTTTAGCATGGAGTTGAAGAGAGTGTCCCCCTCTCTTTTGAGGAGCTCATGGAGAGGGCGGCAAAGGAGATAGATTTTGAAAGAGTCAAACCGCCTTTTGCTAAGAAGTTGGCCCGGTTGGCGGAGGATGATGTGAAGGAACCAGCAGCAGGAAGGCAGAGGGAGCAGAGGGAGACAAGGGAGTCGAGAGAAGAGAGGAGAAGGGAAGAACCCCGAGGGCAGGGGCAGCACTAGGGATGGGGGGCCTGGGAGCCGAACAACCAATTGGGTTGGAGGCCTCAGGAGGGTCGCCCCCAGGGTCAAGGAGGAGGCGTCCAGGGAAGAGATAACCTCCAGGAGCCGAGAAGGTTCGATCAGCCAGTGTGGAGGCAGGGATCGAGGGGTCACTTCCCGCCGTCGCAAGAAGCAATGGAGATTGGTAGAGGAAGAGGAGGAAGAAGATTCCGAGGAGCTAGAAGAAGGGGAGTTGGAGAAGGAAGAGGGGGCAGGGTGGTGTTTCCCTTCTGTGACTTCCACCAGGAGGAAGGTCACGCGACGGCCACCTGCCCAAAGTTCTTAGAGATGAGAGAGGCTAGAGGAATGGGGAGGCAGGATCTGCCAGTAAGGATCGTGGAAGTGTAGCAGGGAGAGGGAGAAGATAGGTGTGAGGACAGAGCAGATGTGGGAACCCGAGGAGGGATCGGGGTGATCCACGGAGGAGTGGGGATTGAGGCAACTCGCAATGGTAGCCTTCATACCATGTTCCGAAGAGGGGTCGCCTCAACCTCCCCGACTCCCCAAATGAAAAAAACACCTTTTCATCAGCCGACATGCCGGACTTTGAGGATCCGTTCTGCGATGCCCTCGTGATTCAGACAGCAGTGGAGGACTTCATGGTCTCCAGAATACTGGTGGATAACGGGAGCTCTGTGAATGTGATCTTTAAGAAAGCTTTTGATGAGATGAAGGTTGAGGGGAAGAGGGTCCTGGCTTTAGATGGACCGCTGTTTGGGTTCTCAAGAGAGAGAAAGTAAGTTGAAGGGTGAGTAGGGCTGCACGTAAAGTTGGGAGGCGTGTCACGGAACTGTAGGTTTGTGATCGTGGACGCCCTGAGCAGCTACAACGCAATCTTTGGGCGTCCCCTCATCAGCGCCTTTCACTGCATCCCCTCCTCGTTTCATCAATGTCTTTAGTTCAACAACGGAGGGGTGCAGGTCAGGATTAGGGGGGACCCGAAGATGGCGAGATAGTTCTACGCGACGGCGGTCAACATCGTGTCTTGGATGGCCGAGGCGGAAGAGCTGGAGAGGGAGATGGCAGAGCAGGGAGAGGATGTCGAAGAAGTGGAGGTGAGCCTAGGGGAGGCGAGGAAGGAGAGCGCGGAGGAGCAGAGAGAAGTTGAACAGGAGGCCTTGAGGGGCGCGGAAGTCGACCAGCAACAGGAGAGCCTGGAGGAGGCGATGGAGGTGGAGGAAGAGCGAGCAGCAGGAGTTGAGCAGGAGAACCTAGAGGAGGCGATGGAGGTAGAGGAAGAGCGAGCAGCAAGAGTTGAGCAGGAGGGCCTAGAGGAGGCGATGGAGGTAGAGGAAGAGCGAGCAGTAGGAGTTGAGCAGGAGAGGCTGGAGGAGGAAGCAGAGGTTGTAGTAGGAAGGGAGGAGGAGTTGGAGCTAGAAGAAGAAGCAAGGGTCGGCTGGGAGCAGTCACGGCTTGAGTCGGCCAAAGAAGTGGTAGAAATGGAGGTCTTCACCAGCGCAGGACAGGTGCGGAGGGCGCGGATCAGCGAGGGCTTAAGTCTCGAGGACCAGGAGCAGATGAGAGCTTGCATCCAAAGCAATGTCGACATCTTCGCTTGGAGCGCGACGGACATGCCGGGCATTGGCGCGGATGTGGCTTGCCATCACCTAAACCTGGACCCCCAGACCGCCCCATACACCAGAAGATGAGAGCCATCACCACCAAGCTGGAGGAGCCTATCCGCGAGAAGGTCAGGATGCTCCTGGAAGTCGGCTTCATCTCAGAGGTCCAGTATCCAGGTTGGATCTCCAACGTGGTAATGGTTAAAAAAGGGGGTGGGAACTGGCGAATGTGTATCGATTTCTCTTTGTTAAATAAATAATGCCCTAAGGATTGCTACCCCCTTCCTCGAATCGACGCGCTGGTTGATTAAACCGTCGGTTTTTCTGTTATGAGTTTTTTGGTTGCTTTTTTAGGTTACCAGCAGATCTGGATGCACCCTCCCGATGTCAAGGACGTCTCCTTCATCACTAGGAAGGGGTGCTACCTACCAACACATGATGGATCGAGTCTTCCAGGGGCAAAGGGGGAGGAACTTGGAGGTCTATGCCGACGACATGATGGTGAAAAGCAAGTATGTGAACTCACACCTACGGGACCTGGAAGATACCTTCGCCACCCTGCGAAGATTCAAGATGAGGCCGAACCCCTTGAAGTGTGTCTTTGGGGCTAGCCGCAGGAATTTCCTTGGGCATCTCTTGACTCCGGCAGGGGTAGAGCCTAACCTGGATAAGGTGAAGGCCATCCTAGACCTAGAATCACCTCGCGATGCCAAGGAGGTCCAGCTCTTGACAGGCAGGTTAGCTGGGCTAAGAAGGTTCCTCTCATGATCAGGTGACAAGTATTCATCATTCTTCAAGGTGTTGAGGGGTAACCAAAAGTTTGAGTGGAACGCCGAATGTGAAGAGGCCTTCCAAGGGCTGAAGAGACAACTCTCCCAGGTCCCTCTACTTCAAAGCCCGAAAGAAGGAGAGGATTTGGCCTTGTATCTAGGGGTAGGAGTGGAGGCCGTGAGCTCCTTTCTTATCAGAGAAGAGGGAAGAAGCAGCTACCCATCTATTACATGAGCCGGATTTTGAAGAAGGCAGAGCTCTGTTACCCCATCCTGGAAAAGCTGGCATACGCTCTGATCATCTCGGTGAGGAAGCTTCAGCCATATTACCAAGCGCACTAGATTAGGGTGGTGACCGACCATCCTCTTCGCAGGATCTTTGAGGGGGTTGAGCACTCGGGAAGACTTGCCAAGTGGTTTATCGAACTAAGTGAGTTCGACATCTTTTTCGTTCCGAGACTCTCCATCAAGGCACAAGCGGTGGCGGATTTTCTGGCGGACTATATTGTTGAAGTCGGGGAAGAGGAACCGCAGCCGCTGGGAGCGTGGAAGATGATGGTTGATGGGGCCTTGGGAAAGCATTCCCTTGGAGGGGGAGTGGTGTTGATAAGCCCCTAGGGGGTCTCTATAGAGAAGGCGGTGTCCTACCACTTTCCAATGACCAACAACCAAGCAAAGTACGAGGCTGTGATAACCGGCCTTCGTTTTGCAAAGGAGCTTGAGATCCAGGACATGGAGGCCTTCATAGACTCGATGGTGGTAGCATCACAGATTCGAGGGGAGTTTTAAGCTCGGGAGCCTACCCTCGTAAAGTACCTATCCAAGGTAAGGGCGATCATCGGAGGGTTTCGATCGTTCTCAATCCAGCATGTCCCCAGGGAGGAGAGCGTTGCCGCCAATCGATTGACAAAGTTTGGACCTCGGGGGTGGGGGTGGGGGTGGTGGAGGGACCCTCATTGAACTATTTTGGCCAGCAATCGAGGAAGGGGAATTGATGGAGGTAGATCGGCGACCCTCGTGGATGGACCCCTTGGTGACCTTCCTGACCACTGGTGAGCTTCCGAAAGGGACTAAGGACACCAAAAGATTCAGGCTTAAGGCGACCCACTACCTAATGTTGGAAGGGGGGTTGCATCGAAAGATGTTGTCAGGGATCCTGGCGAGATGTGTAACTGAAGAAGAGATCTCGAGGATCCTGGGGAGGTGCACTCCGGCGAGTGCGGCAGCCACTCGGGAGGAAGGACGTTGGAGGCAAGAGTGGTAAGGCAGGGGTACTTCTGGCAGACCCTGAGGAAGGATGTAGCAGAATTCGCAAAGAGATGCCCAAAGTGTCAGCTATATGCCCCCCTCCATCTCTTACCCGCTTAAAGGCTCAGGAGCATTACGTCACCATGGCCTTTTGTCATCTGGGGGATGGACTTGGTCGGGCATTTCCCTCCAACTAGTGGGCGGAGGAGGTTCCTCCTAGTCATGGTCGATTACTTCTCAAAGTGGCTAGAGGTTAAAGCCTTGGCCAAAGTCACCTCGCAAGTTATAAGGAACTTCGTCTGGGAGGAGATCATATGCAGGCACGGACTACCCCAAGCGATAGTGACGGACAACGGTCCCCAGTTTGCCAACAAAGAGTTCATCAGCTTCTGCGCCCAACTAGCGATAGACCTCAGGTTTGCCTCTGTCCACCACCCTCGGAGCAACGGCTAGGTGGAAGCGTAAAATAAAATCATTGTGAACTTACTTAAGAAAAAAGTGGAGAACTTGAGGGGGAATTGGGTGGAGCAGCTCCTTCAGTCCCGTGGGCCTTGCGAACGACCCCGAACACGGCCACCAATGAGACCCCCTTCAAGCTTTCTCATGAATGTAAGGCGATCCTACCAGTGGAGTTCGAGGTTCGGTCCCCGCGGGTCAAGGCCACAGGCGAAGGAGATGAAACTTGGAGGTTGGAGAATGAGGAGGGGTTACGTCTCTCGCTAGATATGGTGGAGGAACTGCGAGATGTTGCAACCATCAGACAAGAGGAGTTCAAACGGCGGATGGACAAGTACTTCAATAAGCATATTAGGATCAAGCAGTTCTCCAAAGGAGATCTGGTGCGGAAAAAGGTTGACGCGGCGGGAAGGTCGGCTTCCGTGGGTAAGCTCAACCTAAATTGGGAAGGGCCTTACATTATAAAGGATGTCCTTAGAACCGGAGGTTACTACCTCCAGGATGTGGAGGGAAGGACCTTGAGCCACACCTAGAGTGGTGATGATCTAAAACGCTTCTACCCATAAGAGGGGGAAGGTGATTGTATTAATACTTTCGAATGCTATCATAATATATCCCTTACCTTTGATCCATTGTCTACTCTTTTATCTTAAAGTTAGAATAGGGTTTGAAAACTTCATCGACACCCCGAGCTCGGCTCAGCCCCAGATAGACCCGCTACACAGGCTCTTATCTAGCTGGAAGGTCCGAAGGCTCGCCTGTGGGGGAGAGGTTTTGTTTTGAGAACTTCATCAACACCCCGAGCTCGGCTCGACCCCAGGTAGACCGCTGCGCAGGCTCTCATCTAGCTGGAAGGTCCGAAGGCTCTCCTGTAGGTGAGAGGTTTTATTTTTAAAGCTTCATCGACACCCCGAGCTCGGCTCGGCCCCAGGTAGACCCGTTGCGCGGGCTCTCATCTAGCTGGCAGGTCCGAAGGCTCGCCTGTGGGGGAGAAGTTTTATTATGAGAAATTTATCAATACCCCGAGCTCGGCTCGGCCCCAGGTAGACCTGCTGCACAGGCTCAAATCTAGCTGGCAGGTCTGAAGGCTCGCCTGTGAGGGAGAGGTTTTGTTTTGAGAACTTCAGCGACACCCCGAGCTCAGCTCGACCCCAAGTAGACCCGCTGCGCAGGCTCTCATCTAGCTGGCAGGTCCAAAGGCTCTCCTGTGGGGGAGAGGTTTTGTTTTGAGAACTTCATCGACACCCTGAGCTCGGCTCGGCCCTCGATAGACCCGCTGCACAGGCTCTCATCTAGCTGGCAGGTCCGAAGGCTCGCCTGTGGGGGAGAGGTCTTGTTTTGAGAACTTCATCGACACTCAAAGCTCGGCTCGGCCCCAGGTAGACCCGTTGCGCAGGCTCCCATCTAGCTGGCAGGTCCGACGGCTCACCTGTGGGGGAGATGTCTTGTTTGTGAAAACTTCAGCAATGCTCCGAGCTCGGCTCGGCCCCAGGTAGACCTGCTGCGTAGGCTCGCATTTAGCTGACAGGTCTGAAGGCTTGCCTGTGGGGGTGGAGGTTTGGTCCTTGGAAATACTTCCACTTGGATGTTCTAGGCTGGACAAGAGACACGCCCAGAAGGCAGAACAAAGTAATTGAGGATCTCCTCGGCCGGGAAAGGTCTCGGCCGGGAAAGGTCTCGGCCAGGAAAGGTCTCGGCTAGGAAAGGTCTCGCCAACAGAAATTCCCGACGGGAAGGCCTTTTGGCGAGGGATCCTTGGCCAGACAGTAAGAAGATCTATGCGAGAAGTTCCGCCCGTTCGCGCAAGGTATAGAGGGGCGGTCTTCCCTTAAAGGGCCTACGAACGACGCTCCCGGCAAATGGTTCTCGGCAGAGCGCGAAAATGACACGTCTAATCCTTGAGCTCTCAGCAGGTTACCACCTATTGATCGCTAAGGGAGATTACCCTAGGGGGGCCAAGGGCCTCGGCAGAAGCGTGCTTGAGAAGCATTCGGCTTCAACAGTTAAAAAAGAAAATAAAGAAGGAGAATAAAAGGAGGGAACCAAATACAAAAACTTACAATATATATATTCTCAATGTAATTACAAAATGGGAGCGTCTCACTCATTAAGGCAAAAGAAAAAAAGGGGAGGGGAATAACCCATATGGGAGAAGCGCTGTATCCACTCGAGCTCCCGCTTGAGCTCCCACAGGAGCTCTCGCCTGAGCCCTCCTCAGATGTCTCACCAGCAGCCGTGGGAGATTTCGGGACATCCGAGGGCGGTGAGTCGGGTGCGTCTGGGGGCTTCAGGATAGGCTCGAAAAGCAAGGGAATGAGCTGGGGAGCGGTAACGATCTTGCCACCCTCGTTCAAGCATCCCACATCTCGCAACGTCTCTAGGGTCAGCCTGATCGTCGCTTGAGTGTTGGTCTACAGGAGTTTGTCGATGTCGTACTCCGAGAAATGCTGGCTCCTCAGCCTCTCGTCCAGCGAGGGAAGAGGCGCGACCGCGGTCGCCGCTACCTCCATGCACCGGAGCTGGTCCCTCAGCAAGACGTTCTCGCACCTTATCCCAGCCAGCTCCGCGCGAAGTACCGTGCTCTGGGCAGAATCCTGCGTAAGGGAGAAACCGATCAAGTACAGGAAACGACGATCTAAGGATTACAAGGGTGAGAGCGAGTGCTTGAAAGATCTCGCTTACCTACTCCGTTGGGCGCAAGAAAAGCAGTCCCATAGCATCTGCCAGCTGTGTCTTCAAGGCCGCCACCTGGTCCCACGCCTTAAGCATCTCGCCAAAGTTGCGGTCGATGGTGATGCTCCGGCGTGCGCACATGTGCGCAAGCTCGAACCCACGCATCAGGGCCCGGGTGGAGTCGAAGGCCAAGAGCCGTGTGGGCTGCTGATCGTAAAGGCCGGCATTCTCCCGGCTGTAAAGGTCATAGCCCAACGCGAAGTCCTTATCGGTGACCTGGTCGCACTCCACCCAGCTAGAGAGAAGGGTCGAGACGGATACTTGGTTGGTCTCAGGGTCCAACCACAGCAGCGTCTCCCTTCCGCGTTAAGGAACTTCACGCCAAGACCAAAATTCATGTGCTCCTTCGGCACATCCTTGGGCGGGGATTGAATGGAGGTCTCGGCGGCTGCCCCCTCGCCACCAGCCCCGCTTGCGGCTGAAAGGTTCTCGGCGGGGTCCCCGGTGCTATCCCTGGCGGAAACAGTCATCTTGCTGGCCGCCTGCAGGACCTCTTTGAAGGACCGGCCTGGTGCGAGAGGTCGAACGGGCACAGTCGCCACAGATTTCCCTTTGTCGGCAGCGGTTGGATTTGGTCTTTTCAGCGGCCGGGATGAAAAGGCGTCAGACTTTCGCTTCCCGGCAATGGTCGAAGGATGCGGGGCCGGCTCATCCCGACAAGCTTGAGCCGCAGATTTCACGAGAGCCAGCGGATCTCTCGAAGCCTGGCCCTTGACACCCTGAGTCTCGGCAAAGGGTTGGTGCAGAGGAATTTCTCGCTCTCCTGCAAAGGCGACAATGTTCAGCGTTAAAGCTTAGAATGGGAATACCGAGTTAAAGGCGAGACCGTACCTTCGCCAAGAGGGACGGCGGTGAGAGAATCGACGTCCCGCCTAAGAAATTGGACGTCGAACTCCTTCGTCCCGAAGAACTCCAAAAGGGCACTCTCGTGCGACCCCAGGGCGGGCGGCTTGTAAGCGACATCCTCGTATTGAACGGGCGCGAGAGGAACGTTGCCGAAGTCGCTGGCAACAAAGACGAACTTCTCGCCCTAGTGGTGGTGCTTGTTGGCGATACCGGTGGTCTTGAGCAGCTACCCGAAGAAGAAGACCACCCCTCCCTTAGCGCGGAAGGTGAAAAGCTTCCGGAATATAGGAAGGCTAAATTCAATCCTCTCGGATCACATGTAGCAGATGAAAGCTACCAGGATGGCGACCGATTTTGGATTGAGTTGAGTGGGAACGACGCCGTAGTAGCGGAGGGCCTGACGCATCTCGGGCCAGAGGGGAAGGCGGAAGCCCACCTCGAAATGCTCGAGGGGGATGGCGAGCTCTCCTGCTCTCACGCTATTGACCCGATCATCGTTGCCCGGGTTTCTCGCAGTGAAGCCAGCGGGAACATAACAGGAGGCGATTAGCTGGTACTTCTCCTTGGTTAGGCGGTAAGAGGGGAACTTGTGCTTTTGAAAGGCTTCCACACATTTGGAGCGTCCCTCGCTTTCGCCCGGCATCGTGTTTCGGGGATTGAGTGCGAGGTATCAAGGAAGGAGGCGAGAGCAAAAATTAGGCGAGAACGAGAGAAGAAGGCGGAAGCAGGGGGAAATTCTCGGCAAAGCGCAAGAACAACAAGGAGGAAAGCAAGGGTTCCGGGTCGGAGAAATAAATGCGTTTGGTGGACTCCTCTATTTATAGGAAACTGTGGTAATGTTGACTTATCTAAAAAAAGAAAAATAAAAATAGCGGCGGTGGTACAGGAGCCATGCCCCAAGTCAACGACGCCTCGGGTTCCGGCCTGGAATGACAGCGACCGACCGACTGTTCAGATTTGTGCAAGTGTCTCAAGATGACCACATAAAATAGAAAGGAAAACAAAAGCAGAGATCACTCTCGCCGGGCGAGAGCTAAATAACAAATAATAATTGAAAGGTTACAAATAAGTAGTCCAAAACAAAAAGAAACGGGGTACATCGTGAGAAGGGAAGGCCAAGGGGAGAGAGGTGGCGAGACTTCTTTAAGTCAATACGGTTCCCAGCGCCATCATCCTCGCTCCCGCCATATAGTACTCGGGGGCGCCAGTGGGTTGTAGTAGGAAGACAGGGTGGTGCACCCTAGGTTAATCCGGCGAGCCTAGTCTCGAATCCGCGCAATACACCTCCCGGGGGAAGACTCGGCGGTAGACCCACCTGGCTGCTTCGTCTCGCCAAAGGAATAGTCGCGCTCAAGGGCCTCCAGCCTCTGCTCCACCATCTCACGAAATTCTTTCGCCGCAGTGGCACGGTCCTTCTCCCGCCGCACAAGCTTTGATAGGGGGCAGCTATCTTCTTCCCTCGCCTCTTCGCGCTCCCGGCATCATTCAAGATGTCCTCCATCTCATGTAACGAAGGGAGTGGGGAGTTCTCACCATCCTCCCCCTCTCTATCTTCATCATCATCTGCATCATCTTCATCGGCCCCTGTCCGCGAGTCCGGATCCTCTAAGAAAATAGTTTCATGGTTACGACGAGAGCTGAGTAAAAGCTATGGTTATGTTTCGCATACCTGCAGCATAGTGAGAGCCGCTGGACGGCGGCAGGCGAGAAGGCCCGCCCCCCCCCTCAGTCCCATAGAGGAGGTGGAGCGGCTTTCCTCGCCTCGGGCGAAAGGTCTCGCGCATAGTGATCCTGGCTTGGCCGGAAGCAGGGGGAAGTCATCGTCTCTCACGAGATGGCTGGCCTCCTTTGGAGCTATGGAGGGGTCGTCAGACACCCCTCCCGCTAGTACGGCGAAATTAGCTGCTTGTTCGAGCAAGTTAGAAGCAATTATTTCGTTCTCTCGGGTGGCGAGACCTGGGTTGGCGGAAGTTGATGCTGCGGGAACTCAATTTGACAGTAGGGGAGGCTACGATTGAAACGGTTAGAAAAGAGTGACATGGAGAAAAGTATACCTGCGGTTCTCGGAGAGACAGCCGAAGGAGTGGCCTCCGTAACCCATGGTCGATCCTCGGGAGGGTAAGACGACTAGTCCGGAGGCACCAGCGGGTACCCGACGTCGTCGTCTTGAGCCTCTTCCTGCGAGAAGTATTCCATCAGGTGTCGACCCTTTCGCGTAATCAGCTCACGATTTTGATGATCAGCAAGTCGGAGAGACATACCTTCTGCGGAGGGGAAGCATCATCCCCACGGTCGGGAGTCGGGGTAGGTGAATTCCTATTCTCGCGAGAAAGTTCCCCCTGGACCACCTTCGCCTTTTTCTTCCTCTTCTCTTTCTTATTCTTTAGCGGGCAAGGATTAGCGGCTGGCGACTTTCTCGCCAGCCAAGGAGCAACCAAAGCACTGTTCGTCAGGGCTCGCGCCTGAGCCACATTGACTCAGTCTTGGAGGTCTTGCGGGAGCGGCTGGTCAACACATTTGGAACGCATTGTGAAATCACGCGAAAGCTCAGTGAGGAAGCAGCGACTCAGGGGTAGACTTAGGTCATGTATTAGCACATGAATATATAGAGCTATGGGATGGCCCACCAAAAAGATTCTCTTTTTTGAGGTGACACGTGCCCAACAAATATTTATGGGTTGGATGTGTCTTTTCGAGCGCAGAGCGAGCTCAAAAAGAGAGGGGATTGTGTACAACCCCATATTCACTGGAGGGAACCCGAAGACACCAACTGTCAGGATTGGACTAGCTTCAGGCTTCAGACCATATTCGCTTGCGCCTTGGTAGAGCTCCCGCCTACGAGCAGGCAGGATCGTTTGCGCCCAGCCTCAACTAAGACCCACTGGTGACCAAAGTCAATGATGGCAGGCGAGAAGGCGTTGAGTCCACTCGACGCCAAAATCCAAGAAGCAAAGGAGTCGAGTCCACTCGACGCCACATTGAGTAAGCTCCACTCACTCAATGCCATGTTCGATAGCAAAGGCGTCGAGTCCACTCGATGCCGCATTGAGTAAGCTCCACTCACTCAATGCCGTACTTGGCAACAAAGGCTTCGAGCCCACTCAACGTCGTGTTGAGTGGAGGTGGGAAGGTTCTCGCCGCGGCTCAGGGTTCTCGCCGCGGCTCAGAGTTCTCGCTGAGTGGGGCCCAGGGCCCAGAGAAAAATTACTTAATTGTCCTCGGGTAGAATTACTTGCATACCCCCAGGGGCTGTATTTAGTATTTTATAAACAGCGGGATTTGGCTATTGGCAGGCCAGGCAGGGGTATTTCAGTAATTTCAGGTCAGCAAAAGGCTATAAATAGACCCATAAGGGCTCCTTAGAAAGCAAGCTTTCATTATTCCCAAAATCCCCAAGTGCTTTCTAAGGAGCTCCAAGCCCAGCTTTGGCTTTGGAGGGGAAGCTCTCAAAGATCTTCTGGGTGTGAGGTGGGACCTCCCTGCTGAGGCTTTGGGTCATTTCTAGGTCCCTTGCAACCAGTCGAGGGTCGAGGCTTGAGATAAGTAGGTGTTGGCTGCACCCTAGTTTTTGGACATTCGTTGAGGTCATTTTTGACTTCAACACCGACAAAGTTTTTTTAAGACTCTGAGGACAGTGTCCTCTACCCCGCAACACTCTAGACTATGGCTAGGAGGAAGGCCAACGCCACCCGAAAATCAGTCAGAAGGAGTTCAGGACTCACCATCCCCTCTCCCCTATGCATTGATAAATCCGACCAGTAGAAATCCACCGATGTGTGCACAAGCATGGTAAACAAGCGTATCACCCTGATAAATGAGTTGTAAGACAAAATTCTCGCTCTTTATCAAGAAATAAGGCAAAATTATACGGCACTCCATCTTCCCGTTAATCTATCACAGCGGCGGGCACTTTCTACTTCAACTAAACACTATTCGCAAAGAACATATGACATAGAAAAGGAGTTCTCTGAGTCAATCAGTTCACCAACTCCAGAAGAAACATTTCAGGACACGGGGAGCAATTACCTTCACTACATGCCAAACCACAAAAATATCAAACAAAATGGATTCGAATACGAAGTTCATAGACCATATATCAGGGAACAAGGTCGCAACAGGAGTCAAACTTCGATGAATCCCAACCTCTCTTACCAGTTCTCGCCATTTATGTCGTCCATCCTGGCACGCCCCGTCCCAAAGAGCTTCAAGTATCCAGACATCAAATGATTTGACAAAGCAGATGATTCGCTCGCGCATATAAGGCATTATGTGGCCGCCATACACTTTTGTTATGCCTCAGACGAGCTATTTTGTCAAGTATTTCCCGCTACCCTGAAAGGACAAGCCTTGTTTGGTTTCGTTCACTAAAGGATGAGAGAATTGATAGCTTCATAGAATTAGCATATCTTTTTTTGCTGATCAATTCTCTTCAAATAGCAACAGGAGGGCCCTCTTAGGTGAGTTAAGTAAGCCACATACAAGAAAAATGAAGCAAGACAATAATCTTCATTTAAAACCCAGGAAGAATAACGAAGGCTAAAAAGATGCCTGTCAACCAAAAAAGCATCGCCGACGCCAAAAATGTGTGTCGTTCAATGCTACAAAAAATGAAATATTTTAGGTTATTTGTGATCATCCTGCTTTACGAAGACCTAGGCCACTTGCTCCAAGTCGAGGAGATCTCTCAAAATAATATGAATATAATCAGGGGCCCAACTATGATACCGAGGAATGCAATCACTTGACGATGAAGATTCAACAATTCGCTCACCTAGGGGTAATAGATCAATTTATACAAAGTAAATAGGAGCAAGACCCTCATCAGAGCCTAAGCAGCATTACCATAGTTATTGGAGAACCCTCAACCAAAATAAGCAGAGTCATGGTAGATAAAGGGATCAAAGTGAACATGTTATTTCTTTCAACATTGCTCCAACTCAAGCTAACAAGTATGAGCCTCGAACTTAAATCGACAAGCACGCGCATCCATGGAAGCGCTCCCGTTTTAGTCCTTGACATCGTCATTCTTCTAATAACTTTAGGTAAAGGAGCTCCGCAAACAACTTATGATGTTTAGTTCGTTGTCATTCAAGCAGACTCAAACTATACCACAATACTTCAATAGTCATTCTTGGATATTTTCTACGCTCACACGCACCGACATTTCTCCGACTAAAATAAATAAACAAAAAGCTGGAAGTCGTACAGAGAATGTTAAGCTATACGCCAACCTCGTAATTTCACCCCTGTTTTTCCAACTCTCAAACTCAACAAGATATGTGAAAGTCTTTTAAGGGTAGCTAAACACCTAGAGGGGGTGAATAAGTTTCTTTTAGATCATTTACGCCTTTTTAAAGTAAATTTGATGTGTTGTAGTTAGGTTATTTGCTTTCAAGAACACAGTGAACACACAAGAAATTTATAGTAATTTCTCTATCTAGGGTACATCCACTTTCTCCTTTCACATATCTAGCAGAGAGCTAGATTCGGCTAACTCCTCCAAAACTCATATCAATAGATCTTACACCTCAGATCCTTCATAGGATCCTACACCTCAGAGTGACTTCCACTCATACAACTCAGACTACTCTCACTCCTGCCATAGAGACAGCAACAAGTCTCCTACCTCAAGCTCACAAGCAAGCCCTACCTCAGCCTTTATAACACAGGCCTACCTCATTCTCTACTAGATTCCTACCTCAGACTTTGAAAAGGTCCTACTCTTAGCCTTTATAACTCAGGCCTACACTCAGATCTCAGAGAGATCTTATAATAGAGATTTAAAGAGTGTTACAATGACTCAAGAACAAAAGATCTGGAGTCTTCTTCTTTAGTTGTATCACCAGGAAATATCTCTTCACCACATCAACCGGAAATGATCTTTAGATTAGAGACAGACTATGATGTGTTGAATACTTGCAAAGATATTCTTCTTTTTCATGCTTTAGAAAGATTGTTGTGTAGACTACTGAGTTTGAAGACAAAAACAAATTATTTCCTTTTATGCTGGCTGCGACTTTTTGCGAATTAGGGTTCTAGAAAGTTTTCCCCAAAAAGTTATTATAAAAGTCTCATGCACTTAGCTTTTATATCTCAGCAATTGCAACAGCTATATCCTATTTAGGTAAGGCATGACCGACCTTAATGGTTGAATCATCCCAAAATTACGGGTCAGAGAAATACGATGGTTTTCATCTTTTAGCACGCAATCTGCGTCGATTTGAATTATGTATTACGTCAGCAGAATAAACTAGACGCCAATTGACTCAGAATAAATTTTCGATCTTCTGTAGAGGAGTTGAGTGTTGCAAGCAATATAACTTAGTCAAATACTTGAACTCTGATGAGGCATTGATAAACATGACTTAACTTAGCGCATTTTACTTATGCATTGAGTGATCTCTTGTATCTCGACGCATTTGTACTTTGACTGCTTTTTTGCTTCTGCTAAAGTGTTGAGTGAAGTCTTTCTAAAGAGGCATCGAGTGACTGCAGTTAACTCAACACAAACAACTTTGGCATTGAGTCAAGTCTTATGCCTCGATGCATTTTGTTGGAACCTCTAGTTGAATTTGGGCTAGGTTCACTGAGTTAGGATATGACCCAATATGTATAGATCAGGGTCATAAGTGTGTCTTAGAGTATAGGGCAAGTCCTTAGAGTCAACAATACTATGGACAAGCCTCCATCACTGCCAGAGACTTAAGACTTAGAGAAATCAAGGTTTTGAGAAAGAGATC
Organism: Platanthera zijinensis; assembly: GCA_039513925.1. NCBI lineage: Eukaryota > Viridiplantae > Streptophyta > Magnoliopsida > Asparagales > Orchidaceae > Platanthera > Platanthera zijinensis. The sequence continues at coordinate 254,078,173 of CM077079.1, forward strand.
TACGTTCGTCGATCTCAGGTCGACGATAGTCGTGCTCAGCTCAACTAACTAAGAGCCAAAATCTCTGAGCTGAGCTCGACGAACTCTATACTCAGATCGACTAATTCTTCAACACTCAGCGCCATAATTCACTCAAAGACAAGGCTGACTCAGAGACAAAGAGCACTCAATGCCAGATGTGTTATTCACTCAACGCCAAAAGATTGACCAAGTTCTTAGGTCGACTAACTTCATAGTCTCAGGTCGACGAACATAGAGAGCAGAATTAGTCAATTTATGCCAGCAGTTGATTCACAGAGATCAGGTCGACAAAAGCAGATCTCAGTTCGACGAAAGCTGATTAGAGGTCGACGAAATATTAGGTCGACGAAAGCTGATTAGAGGTTGACGAAAGCTGATCTCAGGTCGACGAAAACTGTAAGATATTTTGTTACTTATTCTCTCTTTCTGTCTCATCATTTTGTTTCCATTATAGGCTATTAATTCCCTTGTAAATCAATGCACTAATATTCTCTTAATAAAGTCATTACTGGCAGCATTGATTGTTAACATCATTCATGGAATTAATTGCTTATATCTCGGGACAGACATAGAATAGAATATTTGACAGCATTCTTGCCGTTTCTCGTTCCCAAGATTTCGGCTGAACATTTATTGCAGAATTTCTTTTGAATTTGACAAAGTTGCAGCGATCGCATATACATCTCTCTGCCAAGAAAATAGATCACACACAAGAGCAGAAACGATCATCACCTTGAGTCACATAAAAGAGAACGTCCAGAAGTGCAGTGAAAAACAACTCTCAGAAAAATTAACTGCTCTCAAGAGAAGAAGAAAGAACAATCATCACCATCAAGAGTCTTTCTTTCTTTCTTTCTCTCCCTCTCTATTTTCAGGGATCTCAAGTGACAGCAACATTAAAATCAGTCAAGGATCTCTGAAAAGCTGAAGGCCTATACCCTTGAACAAAGCTTCCACTCCTGAACCATTCAAGATCTCTGGGGGAGCTTTGACAACAACTAAGAATCCACACAATCTTCTCATTTTGATTTGAGAAAAAAAAAGACTTACATCACTCTCTCATTCCCACCTCTGTACAGAGTTTTAATTCCCTTCAAAATTATTCTTGTTGCAAGTCTCCTTCCAAAAGACTTGAGGTTTTGTTTTTGAGCACCTGATCAAAAGCTCATTGGTGACAGTCACCTGATCAAAACCTGTAGTGAATTCCTACCAAGGGTGGTAGAAGAGTGGATGTACCCAGTTTGGGGAACCACTATAAATTTATTGTGTTGTCTGGTTGCTCTTTCTTTTCTGTTCTTGCTGTAGCTGTGTTAGTTCGATTTTTTGTGATCTTTGATTTACTTTAATCTATGTTAGTTAGATATAGTTGTTAAAGGTTAAGATAGTATACTGCTAAATAAGAAATATTATTAACACACAGACATACTCTATTCACCCCCCTCTAGAGTATATCAGATCTAACCCTAACTTTCAATTGGTATCAAAGGAGGTCTTTTGGTTGTACAAGCTAACCCTTGAACCAAAGATCCCAAGTTAGATCTATTCTATTACATCTTCTAGATCTATACAGCATGGCACAGAACAAAGAGTATGCAAGCACCAGACCTCCAGTGTGTAACTTGTCCAAGTTCACACTCTGGAAGGCAAGAATTAGACTCTACATGAATTCTATTGATGAGGATATATTTAATTCCATCTTAACAAGACCACCAACTCCAGTGGCTTCAACCCCATCAACTTCAACAGACATGAGTGCAGTTCCACCCCCTGGATGGACAGATGCACAGAAAAAGGCAAAGATAGCTGATGCTAGATCCATGAACATATTGACTCAAACAATGTCAGATGAGATATTTCAAAAGGTTACTGAGTGCTCATAAGCCAAGGCCATTTGGGACTCCCTGAACCAGATGGTGGCTGGATCAGCAGATGAGAGGAAGGATAGAAAATCCAACCTCATCACTCAATATGAAAACTTCAAAAAGGATGAAGTTGAAACAGTGGAAGTGATGTACAACAGACTCAACTCCATTATCAGTGAGCTGAGGACTCTAGATAAGGAAATCACTTTGACTGATATGAATGACAAGATCCTCATGTGCTTCCCCAGCACATGGGACTCAAGAATCTGGCCCATCAGAGAAGCCAGAAGCACAACAGAGATCTCAACTGAAGCTTTACTAGGAAAGCTAAAGTCCTATGAGCAGCTGATAAAATCAAGAGAAGCAGTAGCTGAAGTCAAGACTCCTACACCAACTAGGAAAGAGCACAACATAGCTTTCAAAGCTGCAGAAGACTCTGAAGTCATTCCTGTGAATGAAGAATTGATGAGTCTCTTTGCCAAGAGATTCTTTAAGATGGCTAGAAAAGATTTCAGAAGGAAACCATCCAAGTATGAAGACAAGCCAAGGTATGATAAAATACCATCTAAAGAAGTAGTGTGCTTTGGCTGCACGAAACCTGGGCATTTCATCTCTGAGTGCCCAGAAGTTCAGAAGAAAGATAGAAGAAAGGAGGGTGACTCAAGGAAGGGTCACTACAACAAGCCCTCCTCAAGCAAGCATAAGAGGAAGGACAAGGGCTTTATTGCTGAATCATGGAGTGACACTGAAGAAGAGTCAACTTCCTCCAGCTCTAGTGAGGATGAAGAAGAGCAGAAGGCCAAACAAGTTTGCCTCATGGCTATTGAGGGAGGCAGTAGCAGATCAGATGTTGATGAGTCTGAAGATGAAGAGCTCTTATCAGCTGAGGATCAGGTAATATCCTCTTATGATTTTGAATCAGAGGAATTTAAACTTGAATTTTAAAATTTGTTCTTAGAACTAATAGGATCTGAGAAGGAAATAAAACTTCTCAGGGAAAAACTATTAAAACAAGAAAGAGTCATTGCTGATAATGAAAAATTAACAGAAGAATTAGACCTAGTTAATCAATAAATAATGTTCCTAAAATCTGAATTAAGTAAGGCTAAGGAACTAGAAGAAACCTTAAATGCTAGAAGTTTATAACTGATAGACATAACTAGCACAGTCAATACAAGATCCAGTAATAACAAACTAGGATTAGGAGCCTCATCTAGTTAACCAATCCTTATTCAGAAAAATCAACTATCAAAACCCATAAGTTTTATTTCTGAAAATGGTAAGAAAAATACTGAACAGGTAGAGAAGGTTAATGAAGTTCTTAAACAGTTATCGACGAAACTAGTATGGTTATAGTTCGTCGAACTTAGAACGACGAACTCTGAATGCAAATAATAATGTAATCTATTCTTCGAACTGGGATAAACGAAACCAGTATGGTTCGTCGACCAGAGATCGACGTTTTTGGGGCTCTAAGAATGGATACTTCCATTCTTCGAGCAGAGATCGAAGAACTCAATCCCGATCGTCGAGCTCAGGTCGACGAACATACCCAGATTTGTCAGATCTAGTTCATAACAAAAGTAATCTAAAAACTAATAAATCCTTTAATCCCTTTAGTCAGTGGGTCATACCTCCTAGAAGGTATCATCCTTTAGGCTATAAAGATCAACCTGAATGCTTATATATTTCAAGTTATTCCTATGTAAATCAACAAGGACTCAAGGTCACCTGGGTCAAGAACAACTAAGTGTTATACTTGCAGATGAAGACCTATCCATCATATAATCAACACTGGTATCTGGATAGTGGCTGCTCCAAGCACATGACAGGCAGCAAGGACAACTTAATTGACTATAAGTCTAAGCTGGGACCAAAGGTCATCTTTGGTGATTCAAATTGTGGTCAAACAGAGGGCTGTGGCAAAATCAGGATTGGAGCTGTGACTTTCAAGAAAGTTGCATATATGAGTGGACTGAAGCACAATCTCATCTCCATAAGCCAACTCTGTGATGAAGGCTATCAGGTATCATTCAACTCTGAATCATGTACTATACCTCAAGAGAAAACAAACCAGTTTTAATTGGCAGTAGACAAGGAAACATATATTTAGTTAATTTCAAGTCCATTACTTCAGATATATGTCTGCTTAACTTAGTTAGTAGTCAAAATGACTTATGGCATAAGAGATTAGGACATATAAATCTGAAAAATATTGCTAGGTTATCTAAGGACAGCCTTATGAGAGGCTTACCTTCTGGCCCCTACAAGAAGGAAGGTCTCTACAGGGCTTGTCAACTAGGCAAGCAAACTAAATCTAGTTTTAAATCCATTAATAAGAGTGATTCACCTAGGATTTTGTACTTACTACATATGGACCTTTTTTTACCTATTGATGTACAAAGCCTAGGAGGGAAGTCTTATACCTTAGTTGTTGTAGATGACTTCTCCAGATTCACTTGGGTTTTCTTTTTGAGAGCAAAGTCAGATACTTTTCAAGTTCTTACAGATTTTCTCAAGAACATACAGATTGAGTATTCTACTCAAGTTGCATTGATCAGAAGTGATCATGACACTGAGTTTGAGTCTCTTCTTATGCTAGAGTTCTGTAGGAAAGAAGGTATAAGACACTGCTTCTCATCTCCTAGAACTCCTCAACAAAATGGGGTAGCTGAAAGGAAAAATAGAACACTCATTGAAGCTGCAGACACATTACTTGCAGATGCTTACATGCCCCTATCCTACTGGGCAGAGGCAGTAAGCATAACAAACTATGTCCTGAACAGAATCTTGATACACAAACTAAAACATAAGACCCCCTATGAATTGCTCAAAGGTAAGAAACCAATAATTAACTATTTTAAAGTTTTTGGTTGTGTATGCTATATTCATAATAATGACAAAAAAACACATTAGAAAGTTTGAAGCAAAGGCTGCAGTGGGAATTTTTCTAGGATATTCCCAAGTAAGTAAAGCTTATAAGGTTTTTAATAAATCCACATTGAAAAATAGAAGAATCCATGCATGTTATATTTGATTAGACTAACATGTTTTACAAGGAGAAAGAAATTTCTACCAGAAACCTCTTGCAGGTAAACAACTTGTGTGAGAAATTGGATGAATTGAAATTTACATCCCAGTCTCCTCAACAAGCCAATGAAGAAAGTGATGAAGATAATCTGGATGCAGTTGAACCCTCCACAACAGCAGAAGTAATTCCACAGGAGGAATCCTTCCCAAATGTTGTTGCTGAACCAACCCCACCCACTGATCTTGTCACACTAAGGGATCATCCCAGATCCCAAGTGATTGGAGACATTATAGTAGGTGTACAGACAAGGCATCAACATAACCAGGACTTGATGCATGCCTGTTTCCTCTCTCAAATTAAGCCTCAATCCATATCTGATGCAGAGCAAGATCCCCACTGAATCATTGTAATGCAAGAAGAGCTCAATCAGTTTGAGAGATGCAGGGTTTGGGATTTGGTTCCAAGACCAAAAGACTACCCAGTCATTGGAACCAAATGGGTATTCAGAAATAAGCTTGATGCCCAAGGTGTGATTGTGAGAAACAAGGCTAGGCTTGTTGCTCAAGGATATAGACAAGAGGAAGGGGTTGACTATGATCAAACCTTTGCTCCAGTTGCCAGGTTAGAAACAATAAGGATATTTCTGGCCTATGCTTCATTCAAAAAGTTCAAAGTCTATCAAATGGATGTGAAGAGTGCTTTCTTGAATGGGGAACTTAAAGAAGAGATTTATGTTGAACAGCCTCCAGGTTTTATTTCTCCAACTCATCCCTCTTTTGTGTTTAAGTTGCATAAGGCTCTCTATGGTTTAAAGCAAGCTCCAAGAGCTTGGTATGAGACCTTAGCTAGCTTTCTATTAGAGCACGGTTTTTCAAGAGGCATAGTTGATAGGACTTTGTTTACCAAATTGCATCATGATAAAATACTATTAGTACAAATATATGTAAGTAATATAATATTTGGCTCTACTGATCCCAAATTATGCAAGAGATTTTCTGATCTAATGCACTTAAGATTTGAGATGAGTAGAATGGGTGAGCTTTCCTACTTCCTTGGTCTCCAAGTGAAGCATCTCCCCGATGGCATCTTCATTTCCCAGGCTAAATATGCCAAAGAGCTCATAAAGAAGTTTGGGATGGCTGATGCCTCAGCAAAGAAAACACTCATGCCTACCAATGCTGTACTAGACTCTGATGCACATGGGAAACTTGTGGATCAGAAACTATATAGGGGCATTATTGGATCCCTACTATACCTTACAGCAAGCAGACCTGATATTATGTTTGCTACATGCCTTTGTGCTAGGTTCCAGGTGAACCCTAAAGAATCTCATCTAGTTTTTCTAAAAAGAATTTTGAGATATATAAAGGGTTGTCCTAGTCTAGGTCTCTGGTATCCTGCTAAGTCAGAGTTTGAGTTGACTGGATACTCAGATGCTGACTTTGCTGGATGCAGAGTGGACAGAAAAAGTACTTCAGGCACTTGTCAGTTCCTTGGTATGAGATTAGTGTCTTGGTTTTGCAAGAAGCAGTCATCTGTGTCTACATCAACTGCTGAAGCAGAATATATTGCAGCTGACAGTTGTTGTTCCCAAATGCTGTGGATTCAAAACCAACTACTGGACTATGGTCTCAACTTAAATAATTCAACATTATTATGTGATAACACAAGTGCTATAGCCATAGCACAAAATCCAGTTCATCACAGCAGAACTAAGCATATAGACATTAGGCATCATTTCATTAGAGAGTTGTAGACAAAAATAAAATTAACCTTATCTATATCTACACTGATTTACAAAGAGCTGATATCTTCACCAAACCTCTGGATGAAAGAAATCATGTGTTCTTCATAAATCAGCTTGGAATGATAAATGAAGAAGAATTAGTTTAATTTCTGTCTGCACTCGATGAATTTTTCAAAGTTTGTCGAACAGAGATCGACAAACTGGGGGAAGTTTATGAGATATTCATCGACCGGAGATTGACGAACTCTTTGTGTTTGAAGTTAGTTTCGTCGAACTAAGATCGATGAACCTACTTCAGAAAACTTTCGTCTAACGAAGATCGACGAAATGTCTTCAACCCTTTAGACTGAGATCGACGAATCATTTAAGTCCAAATTATTTTGTCGACCTCAGATCGAAGATCTATTCATTTTTTGTGGAACAGAGTCTGTCGGTTCATATTTAGGAAAACACTATATTTAGGTTTTCTTCGACCTCCGTCCCGCGCTTTCAGTTCTCTTGCACTTGATCTTCATTTTCTCTCTTACATGTGCATTCATGGCAATTCCAGCAGGTGCTCTTGCGGCAATGAAATTTGACACAGGATTCGACATGGATTTTGACTCCTTCCAGCATTCAGATCCGATATTTCTTCCCATCCTGCAACTACTGGAAGAGCAAAAACTGAAACAACTACTGACCATGAGAATCAAACTACCCAGCACAGAAATCAGAGAATGGGTGTACATGACTACCGTCAATGAGAACAAGATGACCGGCAGCATCGCGGGTAACGAAATCTCTCTTACCCCCGATATTCTTACTGAATTGTTTGGATTGAAAAATGGTGAGGAAGAGTTAGAAATTGATTCGGAAGAGTCTGATATAATGCTGAACACAATGGGGTACTCTGGGGACAACCCTAATAAACTACTGAAGAAACACCTATCTGCCGAGTTCAAATTTCTCGCAGATATAGTTGGGAAAATCTTGCTGGGCAAGCACACTGCACATGATTATATAACCAGGCATCAATTTCTAGTCATGTGTGCAATGGTAAACAAAAGTCAGGTGGACTCGGCTCAGATCATTTTTGATCTTATCAGGAAAATAAATAGTAAGAAGGAAGTGAACTTTGGAAGGATCCTAGGGATCTTCTTGACAGCAAAGGCTGCTGAATCACTGGTCTCCCTAACCACATTCATCAATGCCAGTAAGAGGCTCACATGTACCTTGTTTGGCAGGTGGGAGAGGACAATAACAAAGCCCTCTAAGGCTTCATTATCTGCCACCCAAGCTTCAAGAAGTACAAGGGCTGATACAGCCACTCCCCACCCCTCTGAAGGGCTCCTCTCCACTCCTCCACCACCTCCCGTCCCTCCAGTTCCATCCCAACAACAACAAGTCCAGTTACCCACAACTTCCACTACCATCCACATCCATACCCCAATACCTCCAGCATCTCCAATTCCTTCTTCCCCTACACATATTCCATCAAATTCTCCCTCTCCTAGGGCTGATACATCCATCCCTACTCCTCCTCAATCTCCTCTTCCATCTCATCTTGCTGATATCCCCCTCTCCACTCTATCTTCAATCCCATCCTTCAATTTACTCTCATCTCCTCTGAACACTCCTTCTCCTCAACACTCTCCTCAACAGGACCCCCTTCCAGAAACCTCTAATCAACCATCTCCTCCAGCAACTATCTTCACTACCTCTATACCTTCTCCACCACCCCTTGCCCAACCATCTGACTCCATATCTTATAATCCCTCTATCATCCAACCACTTCTTGAGCTCCTCAAACCTATCCTCCAAACCATCATCATAGAGGCTATTTCACCTTTGGCTATCTCCATATCATCTCTCTCTGCTCAAATCTCTACCCTCACCTCTACCCTCTCTTCATCCGAGGGCCTGGCTTCAGTGCATACTGAAACCAGGCAGGGGGAGATACTTCATGATGAAGCAGATACAGTAGTTCAAGCAGCTCAAATAGCTCAAGCATAAGCAGTGATAGATAGTATAGATTCTGATATATTTGATTTAACTCAATTCATTGAAACTAACATGGACATTCATGAGTTGGTAATAGCTGTAATAAAATCTGTTGGTAATGTTATCATCCATCCCACAGTAGACTTGGTAAGTCTGTTAAAAAATTTTGATACAGCTTACCTATGTCTCCCTCCAGCTGAGTATACTAAGCCATCCTTGGCTCTTATCCCCTACTCCTCCCCAATAAGTCTTGATGTTGCTAAGCAACTTAAGGACAGTTTTGCCAAGATTTCCCAAACTCTAGCAGAGACAACCAAAGCTGATTCAGTCAGAGACTCCTTCCCTCAAGAAACATTTTCTGCTCCAACATTTATCATCGATGATTCTCCAATGCCTGATCTTGATTCCTTGATCATGGCTGATGTTGAAGAAGAAAATAAGGCAGTTGCTGAAAGCATTGTCACAAGCAACTATCCAAGACCAATTGACATTCCTCCTCCAGCTCCTGTCCAGCATGGAAAAACCTCCACTCCTACTGAGTTCTTAAAAGAGATAGATGACCTGTATGACAATCCTCAATCCTCTAATGATGATGATGATGATGATTCTGATAAGGAATCTAAGAAAAGGAAGCTCTCAAAGAAAAGGAAGGATCCACCGCCTCCTGCTCCCAAACTTGGAAATACCAATGATACTCCCTACTATATCCTTCAAAAAATAACCCCATATAAGGGAATGCCAGCCTGGATGTGGCTCCCAAAGAATGAACAGAAGGCCAGAAATAAAAGCAGAAGGTATTCTCCACCTCCATCTCACAAATATAGGAAGGATCCTCCTCCTCCTCCTCCACCAGCTGCTGGTGCTTCTGGAATGAGTTCTCAAAAGTCAGATGGACCTTCCAAGCCCTCCTACACAAGAACTTATCAGAGACAGGAAAGGTCATCCAGTCAGCATTCTCATAGAAGCAGTCACCAGAGAAGTGTTAGTGGTTCAGAACAAATAAAGGAAATTGTTTATCAAAAACAAGAATTCTCTCCTCCTCAACCTCAAACTGAACAAATAAGGCATTCTGAATCATTCAAGCCTAAAGGAAAATACAGTGAAACTGCTCCTCCCAAACCCTTATACACTCTAAGTACTGAAAGCCAAGCTGAGACAAACTTTCAAGCACAGTCTACACATTTCAAGCCTGTTGCACTACTATCCTCACAGGAAGATCAATCTTCAGCCAGTCAGGATGATGATTCAAACTTAAGGATGGCCAGAATCCAAGAATTAATTGCTTTTTCACAAATAAAAAAGGCCAGAGAAGAAGGAGATGATCCAACAAAATTCTCCACAATGTTTATACACAGAGAAAAAGAACTTGAAAGGCTTCAGATAAGCAAGAAACTATTTGATCCTACTGAATATATGGCTAGACACCTAGAAGCAATTGTTCCCAGAACATCAACTCAGACAGTGATTGGAGCAGCTGATTTATATATGTCAAAAAGATAAGTTGGAAATCCCAATAGGGAAATTATATTTACAAAGCCAGGAGAAAAGAAGAAGGAAGAAAAATCCAAGAAATAGTAGCAGAGAACCCTGAAGAAAAAATTATTGCTTGTGGTATACTTTGTTAAATTCATGTTTTTATTATCTGTTACAAAGCTATGTACTTATATCTACTGCACTTATTAGTAAATTATCTGCAAGATATATGCTACGTTCCTGCTTTGTGTATTTTTTTTTATTATTGAGTCTGTAATCAGTGACCTCACCCAAATAGGGGGAGATTGTTGGAACCTCTAGTTGAATTTGGGCAAGGTTCATTGAGTTAGGATATGACCCAATATGTATAGATCAAGGTCATAGGTGTGTCTTAGAGTCTAGGGAAAGTCCTTAGAGTCAACAGTACTAAGGACCAGCCTCCATCATTGCCAGAGACTCAAGACTTAGAGAAATCAAGGTTTTGAGAAAGAGATCTACGTTCGTCGATCTCAGGTCGATGATAGTCGTGCTCAGCTCAACTAACTAAGAGCCAAAATATCTGAGCTGAGCTCGACGAACTCCATACTCAGATCAACTAATTCTTCAACACTCAGCGTCATAATTCACTCAAAGCCAAGGCTTACTAAGAGACAAAGAGCACTCAACGCCAGATGTGTTATTCACTCAACGCCAAAAGATTGACCAAGTTCTTAGGTCAACTAACTTCACAGTCTCAGGTCGACGAACATAGAGCGCAAAATTAGTCAGTTTATGCCAACAGTTGATTCACAGAGATCAGGTCGACGAAAGCTGATTAGAGGTCGACGAAATATAAGGTCGACGAAAGCTGATTAGAGGTCGACGAAAGCTGATCTCAGGTCGACGAAAACTGTAAGATATTTTGTTACTTATTCTTTCTCTTTCTGTCTCATCATTTTGTTTTCATTATAGGCTATTAATTCCCTTGCAAATCAATGCACAAATATTCTCTGAATAGAGCCGTTACTAGTAGCATTGATTGCTAACATCATCCATGTAATTAATTGCTTATATCTCAGGACAGACATAGAATAGAATATTTGACAGCATTCTTACCGTTTCTCGTTCCCAAGATTTCGGCTAAACATTTATTGCAGAATTTCTTTTGAATTTGACCAAGTTGCAGCGATCGCATATACATCTCTCTGCCAAGAAAATAGATCACACACAAGAGCAGAAACGATCATCACCTTGAGTCACAGAAAAGAGAACGTCCAGAAGTGCAGTGAAAAATAACTCTGAGAAAAATCATCTGCTCTCAAGAGAAGAAGAAAGAACAATCATCACCATCAAGAGCCTTTCTTTCTTTCTTTCTCTCCCTCTCTATTTTCAGGGATCTCAAGTGACAGCAACATTCAAATCAGTCAAGGATCTCTGAAAAGCTGAAGGTCTACACCCTTGAACAAAGCTTGCACTCCTGAACCATTCAAGATCTCAGGAGGAGCTTTGACAACAACTAAGAATCCACACAGTCTTCTCATTTTGATTTGATAAAAGAAGACTTACATCACTCTCTCATTCCCACCTCTGTGCAGGGTTTTAATTCCCTTCAAAATTATTCTGGTTGCAAGTCTCCTTCCAAAAGACTTGAGGATTCCTACCAAGGGTGGTAGAAGTGTGGATGTACCCAGTTTGGGGAACCACTATAAATTTCTTGTGTGTTCTAGTTTCTCTTTCTTTTCTGTTCTTGCTATGGCTATGTTAGTTAGATTTTCTGTGATCTTTGATTTACTTTAATCTGTGTTAGTTAGATATAGTTGTTAAAGGTTAAGATAGTATACTGCTAAAGAAGAAAATTTTATTAATACACAGACATACTCTATTCACCCCCCTCTAGAGTATATCAGATCTAACCCTAACTTTCACATTTGTACTTTGACAGTTTTTCTGCTTCACTGTTGAGGCATTGTGTGAATGGTCTTCACTCAATGCATTAGTATTGGCCTGAATCTCAGCTCTTTTATTGAGGCATTGAGTTAAAGACCTTCACTCGATTTATTTGTACTTGGTCTGAATTTCAGCTCTTTTACTGAGGCATTGTGAGAGTATCATACAGTCAGTGCACATGAATTTTGAGCGTCAAGTGATGTGAGATGACTCGACACATTTGAACTTAGACAGACTCTTTGCTTCTCTTCTAAGGAGCTGAGTGAATAGCATTAAGTCAACACATATAAACCTTGAGCGTCGAGTGAAGTGAGATGACTCGACACATTTGTACTTATCAAATATTCTTCTTTTCTGGAGCGTGTTGACTTACTCCCAAGGTATTTGTCAATCAAATATTGATTACCTGCACATGTTATCTTAGAGAAATATCAAATACACATTTGAGTATATTATTGAATTATGAAGCTTCTTCAAATACAGGATATTGTGGTCAATATTCTCAACAATCTCACCATATTTGATGAAGTCAGAATCCCAGTCAATGATATACATTATTTAAAAACAGATAATAAATATCAACCCAAAATATGCAAACACTCAGACAAGTAAGATAAGAATATCTCAGATAACATAAATAATAAAAGTTTGAGAAGAATTACAATAAACATTCCACATTCAACAGCCCTTAAGAACCTATAACTTTATAACATTACTAAGATTCAGGTTCCCTAATTATAATGCCCCTTAGATTTCTTTGCAGTCTTTTCCTCAGCCTCTTTCTTTTTCTGTCTTTGCCTCTCAAGGTAGCTGTAGGACTTAGGATGATATCTGTAGGGTTCTAGGGCATCCACTGGTAGAGTTCCAACCAACTTGTCCTTTCTGAACTTTTTCCTTGCCTCTTCTTGTTTTTCATACTTAGCCCATTCCATAGAACTGTATAGCTTGACTCTATCTAACTTGTTCTCTTTGATCTGATTTCAGGAAGCTAGTATAATGGTCCTAGAGGTTGGGCTCCACTGCGCATAGTTTGGTCTTCTTTACAGCTCTTCTCTGTGTCTCTTTTTCCTTAGCATCACATCCTCTTCCTCATCAGTAAATTATTTTCTCGTACCCTTTGATAAATGTTGAGAAGTGGGGTTGAATGCAACTTCATTAACAGGAACTGTAGTTATAATATGAGCTTCAGCATTAACTCATGTACAACCCTATACCCGGCCGAGTGGGCTCCTCCCAAGGTAGCGAGCTCGGGGCGTGCTATGAGCGATGATTTGGTGCGGCCCAGGTCAATGGATGTATATTTGTAATAGATTGATGTTTTTTATATATTTAAATATAAATATATAAAGTTATATATATAAATTTTAAAGATATTTATAATAAAGGAGGAGGAGAAATGAAAAGAGGCAAGGGGATCAGGATTATCTCTCCCAGTAAGGCTCGGCCGCTTGGAGAAAGGCTCGTCTGCCTAGAGCAAGGCTCGGCCGCCTAGAGCAGTGATCGGTCGCCTGGAGAAAGGCTCGGCCGCTTGGAGCAAGGCTCAGCCACCTGGAGTAGCGATCGGCCGCCTGGAGCAAGGCTCGGCTGCCTGGAGCAGCGATCGGCTGCCTGGAGCAAGGATCGACCGCCTGGAGCAAGGATCAGCCGCCTGGAGAAGAGATCGACCGCCAGGGGCAAGGCTCGGCTGCCTGGAGTAGGACTCAGCCGCCTGGAGTCTGGATCAGCCGCCTAGAGTCGGGATCGGCCGTCTAGAGCCAGATCGGTCGGGGGCTTTTTCCAAAATGCCTCCAAAAGGAAGGAAGGTTGGGGGTCCTCTCCCGTCTCGCTTAGCATCATGCTTGTTTGGCCATGGAGAAGCTCAGCCATGGAGGAGAAGTCGCATGGAATATCCAACCCTCGAGTAGAGGTCGGATCCGTACGTGGATAGTAGCTCCGTGAAATTGCGCGTCAAGGGTAATCAAGTTTCTTCTTTGGCAGGTGAAGCCCTTATTTATCATACTTTCATGGAAGCCCCTCTCCACTAACGGGTGGAGGAAGGGTGCTCTCCGACAGGTCGATGTGTACATCCCCGTAATTAATTGCATTTATTATCCAAAAGCGTGAGTACGGATTTAGGCATGGTTTGTGAAGCCCATCCAGACGTGTGATCTTGATTGGTGATGTTCTGGGTTTCCTAGAGAAGACTCCGTGGAAGTTGTATATTATTTGCTCGTAGGGGATAAGCATCGTCTTCTCGAGAAAGGGGTGTGGCCGATATTTATTTTGCCACCACTTGGTGGGATTACACCATTGGCGGATCGGATGAGGAACATTTTGTATAGACCAAAGGAGGCATCTATAGTTAGGAGAGAGTTGGTCTTGAGATCCTCCTTAGATGTTTCGATCGGCCAAGAGAGCCCTCCGGAGGTGTCTTATCTCAGCCTCTGGCTTGGGAGGGGAAGAATTAGTTAGTCTTTCGGGTATGTGGTGGGAACTCCATGCTGAGACCTTGGGTCTATCCTTTAAGTTCCTAGTCTTATACCTAGATCGTTCACTTGAGTGTAGTAGGTGCGCGGTCACCCCTCTTTTGGGACCCCGAACTCCACAGAGACCGAATCTTGGTTTCAACAACTCCAACTCCAACTTCAAGAACGGCAGGCTCATCATATTGGATGACATCTAGGACCAGGGCTTTCCTGATTACATTGGAAGTCCAGATAGCATGGTCTTCACTTGTTCTTATCATTGACCTCTCCCCATTTATGACTTCTTTTATAACTAGAGTGCTTTGAGAGTCCTTGGAGGAGGTTATCTTGTTAGTGTTGAGAATATTGCCCTCAATGTTCCCTAGATTTGAAGAGGCATCACCATCAACACTAAGAGCATAGTTATATTTGATGTTAATTAAGTCCATCATGTGCAAGATGTTCTATAGAACAAGTTTAGATAGTTTGTCTGAGTGTTTGTGATAGGTGGTCACAAGATAGAAAGGTGGAGAGACAAAAATCTGTCTAAGTCCACAGACATTAAGTGAAGCCAGTTCACTCAATGCCAAATGCCAAGGAAGGATGCTGGAAAGACTGAAAATCATCTAATTCCATAGAAGTAGAGCGAAGTTAGTTCACTCAATGCCAGATTCCAAAACGCATTGAGTGAGGATAGCTCACTCAGCGCCCAAAGAAGAAGGCGTCGATAGAGCAATGATCAGTCAATGCCTAAGGAGAGATAGACAAAAAAATCTATCTAAGTCCAGATGCATTGAGTGAGTACAACTCACTCAATGCAAGCTCATTAAGAAGATTGGCTACGTACAAAAGTGTTGAGTGAAGCCAGTTCACTCAACGCCTCATCAGAAAGACAGGCACAGGCAGAAGCGTTGAGTGATGAAGGCTCACTCAACACATTCATAAATAAAGTTGCAGCTAAGTAGAGAAGCACTGAGTGAAGCTAGTTCATGCAACGTCTCAGCAAGAAGGCAGGCAATCAGAGAAGCAGCTAAGTCTAGGGGCATTGAGTGATGAAGATTCACTCAACGCACTCAATGCTTGCCAGCGAAAAAGAAATTGGCCAAGTCTAGAATTGTTGAGTTATGAAAATTCACTCAACGCACTCAACGCCTAGCAGGGCAGAATTTGGCAAAGTCAAGTTGGAGTTAAGTGATGAAGGCTCACTCAACGCACTCAACGCCTTATCAGCAGAAAGATTGTCTAAGGACAAAAGCGTTGAGTGAAGGCAATTCACTCAACGTACTCAATGCCTGGAAATGAAGAATTATTTGGCTAAGTGTTTTTGCACTGAGTGAGGGCTATTCACTCAATGCCTGTGATGAAACTGAGATTTTGGCTAAGCCCGCAGATGCTGACGTCAACACGAGTCAGTTAAGTTTCAAATTATTATGGGAAAGCTAAAAGGATCCAGCTTTGGATCTGAGGTAGGGCCTTGTGCCTGAGCTATAGGGGAGTCATTCTCTCTGAGTGATAGGTGATTTTTTGATCACTGAGTTGTAGGAGAAAGCTTAACCTGAGGTAGGGCCTTGTGCCTGAGGTAGGTCTTGAAGAAAACTGAGAGATCCCGAGGGATCTATGTTGTAAGCTCTTATGAGCTGTGTTTTGGAGAAGTGTCTTATCTAACACACTGTTAGAAAGGAGGGAGGGACAGTGGATGTACCCATAATCTGGGGAACCACTATAAATCTAGTGTGTTGCCTCTGTTCTTCAAAGTGAGCTAACTAAGCTAACTCAACACACCCAAAGTTAGGAAAAAGTATAAAGAGACCAAAAACCTATTCACCCCTAGGTGTTTAGCCGCCCTTGAAACTGAAAGTGAGTGTAAGATCAACCCTTCACTCTAGAGGGGGGTGAATAAAGTATTTTAAAATAATTCTGCAAACTTAAAAATTACTTTAGCAGTGGAAGACTTAATTTACTTAGTGTAGAGTGCTTAACAGTAATAAGAATAAAACAAATACAAGAAGCAAATCCACAGCACACAACAAACAAAACAACAAGCAACCAGAAGACAGAAGGAACTATAATGGTTCCCCAAAACCTGGGTACATCCACTCTTCTACCACCCTTGGTAGGAATCCACTACAAGATGAGTTGATCAGGTGTCCTGACACCAATGGGCTTTTGATAAGGTGCTCAAAAACCAAACCAAATTTTTTGATCCGGTGTCTTGCCACCACTGAGTTTTGATCTGGTCTCAGAAACTAAAACAAAACTTTTGAAGGGAGTTTAAAGAACCCTTTTACAAGAAAGAAAAAGAAAAAGGTTAGGTTGTCCTCTCTGTCAACAATCAGAGAGAATCACAAGTGGATGTTGATGTTATCAAAGCTTCCCCTGAGATTAGAAATAGTTCAGGAATAGAAGCTTTGCAAGGGTGATAGGTCTTCAATGAAAAGAATGCTCCAGCAAAAGATGACTTCAGCAAGAACTGAAATGTGTGTTGTCTGGAGTATGAATGATGAAGACTTGAGAAACTTTGAATCAGAAGGAATCAGAAAGAATAGAAGCTTGTACTCCTCTTTTTTTTCTTCTTCGTATAATTCTTCTTCTCTGAATCATAATATGAAATTCAGTCTTCAAATCTTCTAGATAGCCGTTAGCAGAATCATAAATACTTTCCTTAAATGACAACTGTATCTGGAGGAAAAACCTAAATAACATTCCTTCTTTGTTTCCTTGAAACTTGCTCCAGATTTAATATAACGGCTAAAAATCTTCTTCAATAAATGCTCTGACTTGAAGACATTTGAAATCCTTAACAAACTGACAGAATTCCAAAAATTATTGATCTCAAAAGATAATCGTCGATCTGAGCTCAACTATCGTCAAACTGAGCTCAGAGATATTGAAACTAGTTTTAGACAGAAAGCATCGATCTGAGCTCAGCGATCGTCGAATTGAGTTCGACGCCTCGTCGACCTGAGCTCAGAGATATTCAAACTGGGTTCGACGCTTCGTTGATCTGAACTCGACGACAAGTTGAACTCTATATCCGGGCTTCTCATCTGAACTAGGAGGTCTTGGGTAAAGCTTCAAACCTAAGTCTTAAGCCTTAGACCTTAACTAGTTGACCTTTACTCTATACAACAAGGTCAATGCAATAATCCTATAGACATAGTGATCCTGATCCAAATTAGTAATATGGTGTTCCAACAATCTCCCCCTATTTGGGTTAGGATTACTATTTACATGAATTATAGGAAATAAAAAACAGAAATACATAAGACATTGCAGAACCATAGATATATAAATATATCACAACAAATAGTTCAGCAGAGATGAGATTGTTCAGCTTACATTAACTTTCCTTATCAATACCTTTCTTAAACAGAATTTCCCTGTTAGGATTTTTAGAGTCTTTCTTTGATCTCATATCATCAGCAACACCAAGAGTCTTCTGGCTTCTGCCTCTAGGGACTACAACTTCAGGATGTAGCTGCATATACTTCTCAGTATTGAAAAATTTCTTGGAGCTGTACCTTTCAAGTTCTTGTCTTCTTTGATCTGATAGAGTAGAAATGTTGGAAGTATCTTGGCCTTTTTCTCTGGCTTTCTTAATTTGATCTAATGCAGCCATCTCTTTTAGTCTTGCTATCCAGGAGACTGAGTTATTCTCTGGATCTTCAAATGGAACTGATGGCTCATACTTATTGATGGTGTCAGTGGGAGGAGATTTTTGATGAAAACCTTTTTTAAGCTTATAAGGAAAACAACAAGAAGTGGAATCACTTGGACTTTGTCCTTTCCTTTTATAAGGTTGATGCCTAGACTGTCCTCTGGAATAAACCTGATAACCTCTTTGAGTGCCTCTATACTGACTGCGTCTTGACTGATTCCCTCTTTGCTGATATCCTCTAAATTGAGATCTTCCTTGAAATTGGGATTGAGAGGATCTTTGAGAAGAGATATTGGAGGATTGAGGAGCTGAGTCTCCACTGGATCCTGCACCTGAAGAAGGAGAAGGAGAAGGATTATAGTGATAGGTTCCTTTATCATATTTCCTTTTCTTCCTCATGGCCTTCAACTGATTTTTAGAATACTGCATCCAGTGCTCAGTTATAGGGTAGTTGTGCAGAATATAATATGGAATATCATGATCAGAAGTAGTCTTTTCAATTAGGACTCTTTTCATAGCTCTTCTTTGCAATATTTGCAGAAGAGTCATCAAAGTCTGTTCTGAATTCATCATCATCAGAGCTCTGAGGCTCATTAAATAAAGCATCTATTTGCCTTAACACTTCTTTAGAAATGGAGACAGGAACAGAAGCTGAAGCAGGAGGTGCAGTAGTAGAAATAACAGGAGCAGCAGCTGAAATAGCAAGAGCATCAACTGAAGCAGTATGCTCAGAAACTAAACAAACTGGCTCTATCACAGCCTCTGAGAAAACAACAGCAGCAGCAGCAACATGAACCAAAGGAACACTTTCCACAGTCTTAACAGAATTGATATACATCTGTAGCAGATTGGGATCACAGCAGGAGAAGGGAACTATAGCCTTGGTTAAATCTTCAGCAGGGAGAGGTGCTGGAAGATAACTGCTATAAAATGAATTAAATAATGATAATAATTAATGGAGGTCTATTGCAGGACTGATGGTTGGAGCTGGAACTGGAGCTGGAGCTGGAAATTTCTCTGAAGCTGGAACTTCTGATACTTGCATTTCTGAAATCTCTGAGGGCAACACTTCTTCATATGGCATCTCCCCCCGACTAGATTCAGTGAGAACTGAGTCTAGGCCCCAGAAGAAGGGATGGCCTAAAGAATGAAAGAGGAAGAGATCCTAGCAGATAACTCATGTAAAGACTTAACTAGAGGAGCCAAGGTAGCATCCAATAGAAGAGTTAGCCTTGGGGCCAATAACTCATATAGCTTGTCTGTTAGGGGAATAAGATCTACTTGCTCAAGATTAACTTGAGTAGGGGTAGAGGAAGTAGCTGCAGAGAGAGATGGAGTTGATGCAGATTGAGGTGTTATGGATGGTTGAGATATTGGAATGGATGTAATGGATGGAACTGGGATAGTGATTGATGGTAGGAATGTGGAGATGGAAGGGGGAAAGGATGGTTGAGATATGATATCATGGAGGATTTGTAAGGATGTTTAGGTGGATAGAATGGCTTGAGGTGAAGATGGAGAAGCATCCATGAAGGAATCATCTAGAAGGTTGAATGATTGAAGATGGGGGGGATGATTCTAAATCTATGGATGAGAAGTAATGTAGTGGATGGAAATCTTCTTGTTTGGTGGCTGGAGGAGGTGGAGAAGCTATTGAAAGTGAATGTATGGATGATGTAACTGGATGTGGAGAAGGAGGAGAGGATATGGAAGGGGATGGAAAAACTTCTATTGGGGCAGTGGACTGAGTAGGAGTGACTGTTTCAGTCCTTGTGCCTAAAGAAGCTTTAGTTGCAGGAGCCCTGCTAGGTTTGACAATATGTCTCTCCCACTTGCCAAATAGGGCAGAAGAAAGCCTCTTTGATGCATTGATATGCATCCCATTGGACACCAATAACCGTGGGCACCTATTCTGCAGGAATAGGCCCAAAATCCTTCCAAAGTTTACAAAATTCTTATTTATCTTTTTCTTAAGCAAATCAAAGAAAATTGCTCCCCAATCCAGGTGCTTCTTATTCACTATTGCAGCCATTAAACAAAATTGATACCTGGAAATTGTATCATGGGTTGAATGCTTGGCCAAAATGACCTTTCCTACAATATCTGCTAGAAATCTATATTCTATGGATAGATTCTTCTTCAGCAGCTTATTAGGGTTCTCAGAATTATGACCCATTCTATCTAACATTGCAGAAAATTCTACTCCTGATAGTTCTATGTTATCATTACCAGTACTTAATCCAAAAACCTCTCTAAGAATACCTGGGGTTAGGGATACCTGTGTCCCTAAGATGGTTCCAACAACTGAATTTTGATCTAGATTATGGGCAGTATAGACCCATTCTTTTATTTCATCTGCTGCTAACTTGATTATGGTAGTCATAATATTTACAAGTTATTGTTCCTTGAAGAGTTCCAGAATGTACTTAAACATCTGATCAGTCCCCTCGAAAGATTCCATGTCAATATCAAAGACGGTGTCGAACTTCATTGCGGCTAGAACGGCGACTGAGACCGACATAATTCCTGCAAAAATAAACAAGATCAAGTGTAGAAGAGTTTGGAGGGAAAGAAAATTCTTGCAGAAGGTATGAAAGCGCAAATGAGAACGATGCCTGAAAAATTATTTAATATTATGGTTCGACGCAGAAAAGGAAAGATCGTTGAACTCAGTTCGACAATCTATGGCTCTAGGGGAAACTGAAGGGTCTCAACATCGTCGATTTCCGTTCGACGATATTTGAGATCGCTGACCGAGAAGAATAGTCTAGCACTATCTGGAAACGCCGAGCTTCATTCTACGATCTTCATGAAAAACGTCGAGCGTAGTTCAGAGTTCAGAGAAAACCTACAGACACTAGAAACTCAAAATTTTTAACCTAGTCTTTGTCAATTTTTAGGTTTTTAAGATATTGGAACTTAATTAAGACTTCCTCCATCTAACATTCCAACTGATTAAGGTATAAAGTGTGTTTCTTTTCATCCAAGGGTTTGGTGAAAATATCTCCCCTTTGTAAATCAGTTGGGATGTATTCTAGTTCAATTTTACTTTTCTCTACATTATCCCTTAAGAAGTGATACCTAATCTCTATGTGTTTGGTCATACTATGGAGGACTTGATTTTGAGCTATGGAAATAGCAGTAGTATTCTCACAAAATATTTTGGACTTCTCTAAGATATAGCCATAGTCCAGGAGCTGATTTTGAATCCATAATATCCTTGAGCAACAACTACCTGCTGCCATATATTCAGCTTCAGTAGTTGATGTGGACACAGATGTTTGTTTCTTACAAAACCAGGAGACAAGTCTGTCACCAAGAAACTGACAAGTTCCACTGGTGCTTTTCCTGTCTACTCTACATCTAGCATAATCAGCATCTGAAAATCCAGTTAAATAAAATCCTGAATCAGTTGGATACCAGAGACCTAGATTTGGACAACTTTTCACATATCTAAGAATCCTCTTAACTAATGTGAGGTGTGACTCTCTAGGGCTGACTTGGAATCTAGTATATATGCATGTAGTAAACATTATATCAGGTCTACTAGCTGTAAGATACAATAAGGAGCCAATCATTGCTCTATATGTGGTCTGATCAACTGGTTTCCCATGTTCATCAGCATCTAACACAACATTAGTAGGCATGGGTGTTTTCATAGAGGATGCATCAGACATACATAATTTCTTAACCAATTCTTTTGCATACTTGGTTTGAGAAATAAAGATGCCATCAACATGTTGTTTGACTTGCAATCCTAGAAAGAAGGATATCTCACCCATGCTACTCAATTCAAACTTGGAATGCATTAAGTTGGAGAACCTTTTGCATAAATTTGAATCAGTAGAGCCAAAAATAATATCATCTACATAGATTTGTACTAGTAGGATATTGGACTTATGGGTTTTAATAAAAAGAGTTTAGTCTACTCTACCCCTTTTAAAATCATTTTCCAAGAGAAAGAAGGCTAGGGTCTCATACCATGCTCTAGGAGCTTGTTTGAGACCATATAATGCTTTATGCAATTTATAAACAAAATCAGGGTAAGTTAGAGAGATAAAACCTGGAGGTTGTTTTACATAAACTTCTTCCTTGATATCACCATTGAGGAATGCACTTTTGACATCCATTTTATATACTTTGAACTTCTTGTGAGCTGCATATGCTAGGAAGATTCTTATGGCCTCTAACCTTATAACTGGTGTAAAGGTTTGGTCTTAGTATGCCTTCTTCTTGAGAATATCCTTGAGCAACCAGCCTTGCCTTGTTTCTTACAATAACTCCTTGATCATCGAACTTGTTTCTGAATACCCATTTTGTTCCAACAATGGGATGATTCTATGGCTTTGGCACTAGCTCCCAAACTTTGTTTCTTTCAAATTGATTTAATTTCTCTTGCATTACAATTATCCAGTTTGGATCTTGTTCTGCATCTTGTATGGATTGAGGCTCAATTTGAGAAAGAAAGCAAGTGTGCATTAGATGTTGATTGATCTGATTTTTGGTTTGCACACCTACTGAGATGTCTCCAATCACTTGAGAGATTGGATGATCTTTTGTTGTTACTAAATCAACAATGGGTGTTGATTGTTCACCAACCAGTGTTGTTGTTTCCTCTTGTGGAACATCAACTAGCTCTTCATTTTGATTGTCACCATGACTTGCTAAAATCTGACTATCATCTTCATTTTCACTACTTTTAGCTTCTTGTTGAGTGGATGAAGGTGATGAGTCTATTTCAATGATATTCAGCCTGTCCAAATTCTCTGATAGAGAATGTACCTGCAAAGGGTCTATGGTAGAAGTGTTCTTCTCCTTGTAAGACATATTAGTTTAATCAAAAGAGACATGCACTATTTCTTCAACTTTATGAGATGATTTATTATAAACCCTATAGGCCTTACTGATCATGGAGTATCCCAAAAACACTCCTTCATCAGCTTTTGCTTCAAATTTTGCTAAGTATTTCTTGTCATTGTTATGAATGTAGCAAATACAACCAAAAATTCTAAGATAATCAACTTTAGGTTTCTTCCCTTTGAGTAATTCATAGGGAGTCTTGCCCTTTAGCTTATGTATTAAACTCCTATTCAGAACATAATTTGAAGTGTTCACAGCCTCTGCCCAAAAGGATAGAGGAAGGTGAGCATCTGCCAACAATGTTCTGGCAGATTCAATAAGGGTTCTATTCTTCCTTTCGGCTACCCCATTCTGTTGAGGAGTTTTAGGAGCTGAGAAAGTGTGCCTGATCCCTTCCTTCTGACAGAACTGTTGCATAAGAAGAGAATCAAACTCTGTCCCATGATCACTTCTGATCAGGGCTATGTGAGTATTAAACTCAATCTGTATACATTTGAGAAACTCTGTTAAACATTTGAAGTTATCAGACTTCTTCCTTAGAAAGAACACCCATGTGAATCTAGAGAAGTCATCTACAACTACTAAAGTTTAAGATTTCCCTCCTAGGCTTTGTAAAGTAATGGGTCCAAACAGATCCTTATGTAACAAGTACAAAATGCTAGGTAAATCACTCTTATTAAGTGACTTGAAGCTATTTTTAGTTTGCTTGCCTAATTGACAAGCCCTGCAGAGTCCTTCCTTCTTGTAGGGGCCAGAAGGTAGTCCTCTAACAAGGTTGTCATTGGATAGCCTAGCAATGGTTCTAAGGTAAACATGTCCTAATCTCTTATGCCATAATTCATTAGGTTTGCTAAGAGAATTAAATAAACAGATATCTACCTTGGTTGAATGAAAATTTACTAGATAGATGTTACCTCTTCTGTTACATGTAGACACAGTTGTGTTGTCTTTTGATTTGATGAGGCATGAAGATTTGTTGAATGTGACTTTGTAACCTTCATCACATAATTGACTGATACTAATAAGGTTGTGCTTCAGTCCTTCCACATATACTACCTTTTTGAATGTCACTGACCCAATTTTGACTACACCATATCCTTTAGTCTGTCCATAGTTTGAATCTCCAAACATCACTTTGGGTCCATGCTTAGCCTTGAAGGATACTAGGTTACCCTTTCTTCCAGTCATGTGCTTGGAGCACCCACTATCCAGATACCAGTGCTGGTCCATGGTTGGATAGGTCTTCACCTGCACAAATAACAGTTCATTTGTTTTTGACCCAGTTTACCTTGGGTCTAGCTTGATAACCTTTGAAATCAGAAATATAAGACATCCCAGGTTGATTCTTATAACCTTCAGTATGATATATCTTAAGAGTAATTATCCATTCAGTATAAGGGTTGAACCCTTGAGATGTAGGATATTTGGAATTAATTTTTGATGTACCCCTTGAGAATTGGTCATATCTCTGGGCTCCATTCGACGATCGTGGACTTGAGTTTGACGATCTTTGGTTAGATCATCGAGCTTCGTTCAACGATCGATCTTGTTTGTGTTCAGAGATCAGAGATCATCGACCTGAGTTCGACGATTCAGCATGAAATCGCTGAGCTCCGTTTGGAGATCGTCGAGCTCCGTTCGACGATTTCTGTTGAACTTTGTTCTCTTTGGGTAGATCAGAATTTTTTCTTACTACCTCCATAACTCCTTTTCCTTTATCAGAGATAAATTTAATGGGAGTTGTTAACACAATAGGTTGGCTGGATGAAGCACCCAAGCCCAGTGTACTATTGAATCTTGAGTTCACTGTGCTTGTGATGTCCAATAGTTTGATACTTATCCCATTGAGGGATTCTTCAAACTTCTTGGCCTAAGATAGTTCACTTTTCAGTGAAGCTATCTGCTCCCTGCAACATTCTAACTCATCTGAGAGTTTGAGGTTATCTGAACTTAAGGTACTGTATTCAGATAACTGATTTCTGAGAGAGATAATTTCTTTCTCAGACTTAAGTAAATCTAAACACAGTGCTTTATATTCAGACTTGAAGTCCTCAGAATTAAAATCAAATGAATCAATTACCTGGTCTTCTTCTAGCTCTGGTTCAGATTCAGATTCAGATTCTGAATCAGTATTGTTCTGAGATGTATTGATTGCCATCATACAGAAATCCTTTTCTTGTGCATCATCTTCATCATCACTTGAACTTGATGATGCACCAGATTCTTCTTCTGTTTCACTATATGTTTTAGCAACAAATCCCTTCCTTGTGTGCTTGTTCTTACTAGAAGAGGATCTATCATAGTGATTTCTTCTGGAGTCTTTATCTTTCCTCTTTTCTCTCTTGTCCTTCTTGTCCCTTTTTTTGACTTTCTGGACAATCAGGCAGTATGTGGCCTGGTTTCTTACAACCATAACAAATAATCTCTTTATTATTTGATTTATCATACCTTGGCTTTTCTTTGCCTTTGGATGATCTTTTTCTGAAATCCTTCTTGGCCATTTTGTAGAACCTCTTGGCTAGGAGGCTCATCAGTTCTTCATTGCCTGTGACTTTGTCTTAAGGCTGTTCTTCTATTGCCTTGAAAACAATTGACTTCTCCTTCCTGACTGCTGGAGAAGTTGTCTTCTGCTCTTCTTCTCTATTCTTGATGAGCTGCTCATAAGATTTGAGGTTGCTTAATAGAGATTCTGTAGTGATTTCATTTAGACTTATGACATTCTTGATGG
Organism: Platanthera zijinensis; assembly: GCA_039513925.1. NCBI lineage: Eukaryota > Viridiplantae > Streptophyta > Magnoliopsida > Asparagales > Orchidaceae > Platanthera > Platanthera zijinensis. The sequence goes on from CM077079.1 coordinate 254,103,903, forward strand.
GCCAGATCATTGAATCCCAAGTGCTGGGGAAGCACATTAGGATTTTGTCATTTATCTTTGTGAGAGAGATCTCCTTGTCCAATGTCTTGAGTTCACTGACAATCAGACTTAGTCTGTTGTATATGTCAGCTACTGATTCATTTTCTGCTTTCTTGAAATTCTCATACTGAGTGATGTGATGAGATCTCCTATCTTTTCTCTCATCAGCTAATCCTGACACAATCTCAGATAGCTTTTCCAAAATATCTTTAGCTAAGTTGCATTCAGCCACCTTCTAGAAGATGTCATCAGACATTGTCTGAGCTAGTATGTTCATAGCTTTAGCATCAGCAACCTTCCATTTTTTTATGTCATCATCTATTCCTGAAGGAGGTGGAACAGCATTTATGCTTGTGTCTGCAGGAGGCTTGGGGCAATCTGTCAGAATAGAATTAAAAATATCTTCATCAATGGAATTCATGTATAATCTGATCCTTGCCTTCCAAAGTTCAAACTTGGAGAGATTGCACACTGGATTTCTGGTGCTAGCATAATCTTTGTTCTGTGCCATGAATTTGGATTAAAATAAATATAATAAAAACAACCCTCTATTAAGGATGGATCTTAAGAGAGATCTTTTGGTTCAGGTGTTAGCCTGTATGAACAACCAACCTCCCTCTGATACTAATTGAAAGTGAGTGTAAGATCAACCCTTCACTCTAGAGGGGGGGGGGGGTGAATAGAGTGTATTAAAATAATTCTGCAAACTTAAAAATTACTTTAGCAGGGGAAGACTTAATTTACTTAGTGTAGAGTGCTTAACAGTAATCAGAATAAAACAAATACAAGAAGCAAATCCACAGCACACAGCAAACAAAATAACAAGCAACCAGAAGACACAAGGAACTATAGTGGTTCCCCAAAACCTAGGTACATCCACTCTTCTACCACCCTTGGTAGGAATCCACTACAGGATGAGTTGATCAGGTGTCCTGGCACTAATGAGCTTTTGATATGGTGCTCAAAAACCAAACCAGATTTTTTGATCAGATGTCTTGCCACCACTGAGTTTTGATCAGGTCTCAGAAACCAAAATAAAACTTTTGAAGGGAGTTTAAAGAACCCTTTTACAAGAAAGAAAAAGGTTAGGTTGTCTTCTCTATCAAAAATCAGAGAGAAGCACAAGTGGATGTTGATGTTGTCAAAGCTCCCCCTGAGATTAGCAAGAGTTCAGGAATAGAAGCTTTGCAAGGGTGATAGGTCTTCAATGAAAAGAATGCTCCAGCAAAAGATGACTTTAGTAAGAACTGAAATGTGTATTGTCTGGAGTATGAATGATGAAAACTTGAGAAACTTTGAATCAGAAGGAATCAGAAAGAATAGAAGCTTGTACTCCTCTTTTTTTCTTCTTCTTATAATTCTTCTTCTCAGAATCATAATATGAAATCCAGTCTTCAAATCTTCTAGATAGCCGTTAGTAGAATCATAAATGCTTTCCTTAAATGACAACTGTCTCTGGAGGAAAAACCTAAATAACATTCCTTCTTTGTTTCCTTGAAACTTTCTCTAGATTTAATATAACGGCTAAAAATCTTCTTCAATAAATGCTCTGACTTGAAGACAATTGAAATACTTAACAAACTGACAGAATTCCAGAAATCGTTGATCTCAAAAGATAATCATCGATCTGAGCTCAACTATCATCGAACTGAGCTCAGAGATATTGAAACTAGTTTTAGACAGAAAGCGTCGATCTGAGCTCAGCGATCGTCGAACTGAGTTCGACGCCTCGTCGACCTAAGCTCAAAGATAGTCGAATTGGGTTCGACGCTTCGTCGATCTGAACTCGACGACAAGTTGAACTCTATATCTGGGCTTCTCATCTGAACAGGAGGTCTTGGGGAAAGCTTCAAACCTAAGTCCTAAGCCTTGGACCTTAACTAGTTGACCTTTACTCTATACAACAAGGTCAATGCAATAATCCTATAGACATAGTGATCCTGACCCAAATTAGTAATAGGGTGTTCCAATAGAAACTAAAGACTCTCAAGTGGTATTAGAGGGAGGTTGCTCAAGGAGGACTTAATAGTCTGAGTAAATCTCAAAGGGTAGCCAAAAGAAGTATACTTATAGGTTTAGGAGAGAACCATAAGGAGCTAGGTTCCATGAAGCTTCCTATTTGTAGGAAGGGGAGCTTTGGAATCTAGATAGAGAGGGTCAGTGTAACATCCCTCAAAAAACTAGATCCCTAAGAGTGGTTTTGTCATAACTAGGTCATGACAAAACCCTATGAAGCTCAAAGAGATCATGTGAACTTAGGCATGAAGGTGAAGATCACTATGGTCTGTAAATAACACTTTCTAATTACCGAACCTAGGGTGTGACTTTAATGCCTCACCTTGACTCTTTGACCCCACCATAACATCCCTAGCCCTTTAGAAGGTTCATTGGGTCACAAAGGACCCATTGTGGTCAACTAAAGTGGTCAAGTTGACCAAAGTCAACCCTAACCCTAAAGTGGTCAAAGTGCCCTAATTAAGGGTCAAGAGACCTCCAAGGTGCCCAACCAATCCTACCCAACCCTTCCTAGACCTTAGGAGAGGCCAATGGGTCACTAAGGACCCATTGGGGTCAACCCAAAAGGTCAAATTGACTAAAGTCAACTCAGCCCTAAAATAGGTCAAACTAGCCTAAATGACCTAACCAAGCCCAAGTAACTTGGGCTAAGCCCAATTTGAGTGGCCCATTAACTTTAGGAGGCTGATATTTACATGGAATTCCATCTAAATTTTGGAGGGGGTGACTAGGAGAGAGAAAAATGGGAGTTTTTTCCTTTAATGGAGGAGAGAGAAAGAAGAAAGAGAGAGAGAGAGAGGAGTTATGGAGGGAGGCTATGAGTCACTCCATTCATCTCCCCATTGCCCCTATTCATCTCCCTTGCCTCTTGGGATGAGGATGCTATCAATTCCAGCCAGCCAACACTAATGTGGGGAGCCCAACCACCATGGCCAACCACCCCTTCACCTCCCCTCCCATGAAAAATATAAATACCCATATACACGAGCTATTTCCACTTTTGACCATCCCATCACCTTCAAAACGTCCTTGGTAGTCAAAATAATGTATTGGATCAAAGGTTTTGGTGGAGGATCGAGGAATCGGGCAAGCTCGCTGGAGAGGAAAAATGCCATGGCCGCCCGTCGCCGCCACTGTCATCGAACCCCAAACAAGGTCAACTTCTCCTCCTCTCCCCTTATGCTAGTATCCTAGATCAAATTAGGCTGAGAAATCGGGCTCAAACGAGCCGATCCAAGTGAGGAAAAATGGAGATTTTCTGAAATTTCATGGTGATGGGTTTGGTGGAAACCACCACCTCCGGCGGCCAAACCACCGTCGGGCGATAGCCATCACCTCGATGGCGGTGGTGGTGGCGGTGGCTGGCCAGGGAAGTGGTCGGGTGGCCGGCAAAAAGCTATGAAAAAGCTACAAGAATACGTTTTTAGGGTTTTGTTCGGGCTCTGGAGAAGATGAACAGTGCCTTATATTAAATAATTATTATATGTAAATACATAATATAGTGTTTTATTATCCTTTACCATGCATACTTTAATGCTGTTAAAAAGGCCCTTAGTTGCCGAAACTTGAAAAGTGGCCAACATGAAAATTGTAGCCCTTGAAGTGTAATTTATTTTAAAATTGATTTCAACCCATTTGGGTCAGTGGTCTGACCACAACACTCAAAATAGTGCAGACTATACATAGAGCTAGTCAGAGATTAAATTGAATGCCCCCACCAAACCACTTGTTCAAATGACTTGACCTTTGGTGTGGGAGTCACACTTATCTATACCTTTGACATATCCAAAAATGAAAATTTTTGGAAAATATTTTCTATAGTATTTATAGAATTTAATAATCTTTATATTATTTAATTTTAGGGTCTAATGACCTCATAACTCACCAAAATTTTGGTGGATGGTCCTAAGGGTTATTATATATCACTGATAAAAATATCAACCTATTTGGGGTTGATTTGAATAGGTATTAGTGTGACCAAAGTTTGGTCCCTTAAGGGTAAATTAGGGCAAAAGGGTGCTTGGGGCATGGGAGGGCCAATCCTCACCCAAATGGGATGGGACTTTGGCCAGAGCCTTAAGGTCAGTTAAAAAACCCTCACTTAGAGTTTTGGGTGGATTAGGATGGATTTGCCCTAGGACCCTAGGTCAAACCCTAGGGTTAAACTTTGTGGATTTGTGAAAGACATAAGGTGTTAAGTCCATGTATGGACTTGGGGTTTAGTCCATGTAATCCAAGGATGGTCAATAGCCCTAGGAAGGAACTTGGTGACATTTAGACTTAGGCACACAACTTAAATCAATTAGGGATTGTTTAGGCCTATACACTTTATGGAAATATTGAAGGGTCATATGATCTTGGATCTTTATGAAATTTTGGTGAAAGAGTTTTTATATCATTATGAGTCTCTAAAATTTATTGTAGGGTATTTGGAAGACAGTAGCTCATACTTGTAGTTATAATATTTTTGTTGCCCATATTGATGATTTTCATAAATTCATAGTTGAACTAACTTGGGATTGTATGAAACTCAGTCAGTAATGTTTTATGATAATTTTTAAGCTCTGGTAATTTTTGTGTAATTTTCGGATTATGATTAGTGGTACTTCCTTCTTTAACTTTAATTACTGCAAATATCTTGAATTAATTAAGTAGGGGATAATATATTTATGAAAGTTTGTGTAACTTGGTACTCTCTGATATTTTGACATCATAAAGTGATCATAATTTTTGGAAGGCCATAACGTAAGGAAATCTGGTACTGCATGTTAAAAACCATCAATGGTCTAATTTTGGGGAAAACTTAATAAATGTTAAATTAATTAGGAAAATTACAAGTTTCTTGATTTAGTCTATGTATGTCATGATATACCCCCAGTAAAAATTCTAGGGCATTTGGAGGAATATTGGAAGGGGTCACCTTTCATACCCATCATATAGATTAGGTTGGTCTGCATATAGTAAAACTGCAGAATTGTATTAGCATGTGAGAAGGACATAGGAAGTTGGGAGTAATGGTATGCTGATTTGGTAAGATGAAAAGTGAGCTTCATTAGGAGTTAACATAGGGAGAAGTGATGGGTTGACTAGTGTAAGTGGTGCTCGGGATCGACGAAGGATCGTCTTTCCTGTGGAGAGAGAAAGAGTCAAAATACACTAGGGTTAGATTTAGTATAACATTAAATGGAATTGGGTAATAACCAATAATAGTAAGTGCCTTGCGAAAGGGAACAATGAGCTTTAGTTACCATTATAGTTCCTAGTGCCCTGTGAAAGCCCTTCAACGGGAATACCTTGGGCAGTCCTAGGATAACCTAAACCGTAAGAATAATTAATATTTAAGAACTAGTATAACTAGTGGTTCACTTTCACATGCCCCGGTAACTCGGGAGGTTAGTTTGTTGGGGTTATCCGAGCGGTAGGCTCGGTGGTTGTGGAAGTGGGCCGGTTGGCCCGGCGAGCCGAGGGCTCGAAAGGTAGTTATAATGGATAGTTAGTCCGGGGAGTCGATGGCTTGGGAACTCATGGTTACATGTGCATAAAAGGTGGGTCGTTGGTATTTGATGGTCATTCACAACGACGTCAGTATGCTGACTCGGTGGGTGTGGTGGACACTTGGCCAAGGGAAAGTCTGGCGGTGGGCCAGCAAAGTACGTGGATACCCTAGTTGTGTCCTTCAGGGGCGTATGTAAGGGTTAGGCCTGGTAGTGTGAATACCCATCTAGGAGTGGGGTGGCCCAACCCACTGTCTCCGTTTGCCACGGTGGAGGCTTCTAGGAGTGATGCTAGCTTCCAAATAGGGGGAACTAAAGGTCTGTGCACAAAGAGTCATGTGCGTGTGTTGCACTTGCATGAATCATGACATATAATTACACTACACACATACCTACATTAAACCCGACATCCCATCGTATAAATTGGTATGAGACTTTTTATAGATGGGAGCCTTGCAAAAGACCCCTTAACTTATAAGTTTGTGTGGGCATTCATATAAGTTAAGGTTACTTATTCCTTAGTTTAGTTTACATGTTTTACTGCTCTACTCTACCTATTTACATTACTGCTTCCTTATTATAGAACTGCTAGCTTGCTTTTCCTTTTATATTTCTTTTGTACATACTCCTGCTAGGGTAGTTGTCACTTATTTGTTCCACTCTACTTTGTTGTCCTCCGCTTTCATTCTCCCCGCACGGTGCCTAGGAGTCGCGGGGGTGAGGAGAGGATGATAGTGGCTTAGTATTTTGACTAACAGTCGGTGGACCACATCATTTTATGGGTCCGAGCAGCAGGAGCATCAACACCGACAGGACAAGGAGGCAGTACATAAGGAGCAGTTGCTGCGCACTACCACTACTACACTGCGACATGTCGAATATGGATTTCAGTTGCTTCCGCAAGATGTGTGAGAGAGATTATTTGTATTTGACATGTATCGGGCTTAAGCCCATTTTCTACTCTCTTTCATACCTTGTACTCATTGTGGACTATAACACTTGCTTTTATATATATGTGGTGATTTTGTGGAATTGTCTTAGTTTATACTTCTTCTTCTTTGATGATCATCAATGCCGGCAGAATAAGCATTTTGTAGTAGCGACCCTCCCGAGTGTCGGTGTCACCGTAAAACGGCGGTTCTGGGCATAAGACCCGGTAACATAGCAAAAAAAAAAAGGGTCTTACAGTCAGACTGTTCATGGAAGCATCTGACCCAATGATCTTTATTACAGTCAAAGAGGGACCTTTCATCCCTATAAAGGTCTCAGTTCTGGATGCAACAATCCAGACACCAAAGAAATATTCATAGATGAGTAGGAATGAAGTCATCTTGGCAACCATGGATAAGAGGGCACAAAAAATCATTATCAGTGTCATAGATGACTCAACATTTCAGAATCTAGTTTACTGCCAGACCTCCAAGGATATGTGGGACACTTTGGCAATCTACATGGAGGGAACTGAAGAGGTCAGAGATGACATGAAGTCCATGCTCAACCAGGAGTATAAGGCTTTCAAGCAGTCTAAGGGAGAGAGCATAACTTCTTGCTATGAAAGATTTTTCAGGATAGTGAATGATTTGAGGACCTATGGGAGGGTCTTCAGTCATTATGAGCTTAATGACAAGTTCCTGAGATCTCTCACTAGAGACTGGGATACCAAGATATGTGTCATCAAAGAGGTGGCAAAGCTAGCTGATACTCCTTCCCATACACTGTTTGGAAAGTTGCTCTCTTATAAGATGTAGCTGGCTGCTAAGAAAGAGGAGGAGACCATCAGCAAATCCCAGGCCAAGAAAAAGTCTTTGGCCTTCAGAGCAGATAGCACCAGGAAGAGCAAGGAGAGGACTCCTTCTCCTCCAAGAAGGCTTGTTGATTCAGACAGCATATGGCCAAGCTCATCTGACAGCAGCTTGTCAGATGAAGACTTTGCTGCCTTCTCCAGGTAGCTCTATAAGCTGATGAAGAAGAAGTAGTGGAGGAGAAAAACTTCATCCTCTTCTCATCACAGGAAGAATCATTCTTAGGGAGATAGGTATGATTCTAAAACTGATAAACATATTTCATCTAAAGTGGTTTGCTATTACTGCATTAAACCTGGGCATGCTATTGCTGACTGCCCAGTGAAGAGAAAAGAGGCTGGTGAGAAAAAGGTCCATCAGCACAAGGGCAAGAAGGAAAAGTCCTTCATTGCTAAGAAGGAGAATAGCTAGAGTCAGTTTCACTCAGCATCTTCAGAGTCTGAAGAAGAGAAAGCCTACATTGGGCTCTTTACTGCTGAAGAAATAGCTGAAGAAGCTGTTGAAGATGAAGCAGAATAATATCCTGCTGCTAGGATAGGGATTAGAGCTCCTCTATCACATACAGATAGTAACTCGTAGGAGGATGAAGAAGAAGAAGAAGCCAGCAACTGCTATGGGATGATGACCGGGTCTGATGAAGAATCCAGCCAGGGTAGTCTGGTCCAGAAAAGTTATTTTCTCTATCCAGCTCATCTTCTGAATCAGATTATGAGACTAGTCCAAATTCTGAGGCATCATCATATAGTGGTGATGATGGGTTAGAATCTGAGGAAGATGTCAATAAAATAATTGACAAGTATGGTGCACTTCTAGATGCTTGTAAGAGGAGCAGGAAGTTGGTCAAAAAGCAAGCTGAGGAGATTACCTCCCTTCAGCTAGTTGCTGCCCAGGTGGCTGAGACAACATCCTTGCTAGATCAGAAGGCGAGGGAAATCAACCAACTGAAAAATATCTCTCTCATTCAGATTAGCACCATCAAGTTCAAGAATAGTCTCATTAGGGATCTTGGAGAGAAACTCCAGAGGGAGAAAAGGATAGTGGCTAGTTATTCTAAGCCAAGTACTGTGTTTCCCCTAATATACTCCTTCTCCTCTCAAAAGGGTAAGAAGGGGTTGGGATTCAAGGGAAGCACAAGAGCTGCATATTCCAAAGGGAAAGGCAAAGCTCCAGCTCAGCCTCTGGCATTCAAGCCTCCCATTCCTTTTAAGAAAGTTCAGTTGCCTTCAAACATGTATGACCAAGAAAGCATCTATGGTCACTAGATGAATGGTAGATCTATTAGTGTGAACAAAGATGTTCAAAGCTATGGTGGAAGGTATAGTAGGGGAATGAGTGCCTTTAAGGCTCCCCATAAGTAAATTCAAATGGCCCATCATGGACCATTTATCTTTGGTGCTCCAGCCCCAATTCTCAAGAATGTGGTAGTGACCAACTCTCAAGGCCATTCAGCAAAGACTCAGACCAAGGGTAAGTCTATCAGCAAGCCTGATATGGCTATCTCTGAGGCTATTAAGAGCCAGTTCACTGCAAAGAAAACTACTGTTAATGACAATCAGAGCAAGCCAATTAAGTTTGTTGAAAGACTTACCTTCAGTCAGATCCTTGCTGAAAGGAACTTGAAGAAAGTTATTGCTCCTCTTCCTTCTATATAGTCAATAGTTAACCAAACTGCAGGACCTGCTCAGAAAAGAAGATATAACATGCATGAGTGCTAGTGTTGTGGTAAGGTGGGGTATTTTGCCTTAGATTGCTGGCACGATCCTACTGTGCCAAGAGCTAGTGTTTGTCTTCCTGTCAGAAAATCTGCAGGAAGACATGTTCATTTTAAGGCTAATCAAAACATAGGACCCAATAAATATTGGGGTCTTAAGGTAAGATAAATCATTTACTGCAGGTTAGTCCAAGTGCTCATACCCACATATGGTACTTGGACAGTGGTTGTTCCAGGAACATGATTGGAACAAGGAGCAATTTAAATGAGTACACTCCAGAGAAGGATGGACCCAAAGTTATCTTTGGTGGTTCAGATAGAGGAGTGACAAGAGGCTATGGTAAGATTACCAATGGCATAGTCACGATCTCAAAAGTGGCTTATGTTGAAGGGTTGCAACACAACCTCATAGGCATAAGCCAACTCTGTGATCTTGGCTATGTCATTTCATTCCACAAGGATTAGTGCCAAATTAAGAGGTCAAGTGACCAATAGGTCATATTGACAGGCACTAGGAGTGGAAATGTTTATTGCTTAAACTTTTTTGTCTTAATAAAGACTCTCCTATTTGTCTAGTTGCAAATGAGAAAGTCTCATATTGTGTACAATGACACAGGAGACTAGCTCATTTGAATTATAATACTATTGGCAAGCACTTTACTAAAGAGCTAGTTAGGAATGGTCCCAAGATAAAATGCACCAAGGAAGGCATTTGTTCAGCATGCCAAAAGGGTAAGCAGACCAAAACTTCCTTCAAGGGAATTGAGACCAAATATTCTGTGAGGTGTTTATACCTCTTGCATATGGACTTGTTTGGTCCTATGCCAGTTCATAGTCTAGGTAGGAAAGTCTACACCCTTGTGGTGGTTGATGACTATTCTAAGTTTGCTTGGGTTTTCTTTCTTAAGAAAAGTCTGAAACCCTTGATGTCTTCAATACTTTTGTCAAGCAGATTCAGAATGAGCTGGACAACATTGTGGTCAAAATCAGAAGTGACCATGGGACTGATATCCAATATGATAGCATGATAAGGTTCTATGAAGAGCAAGGGATTCTTCAAGAATTTTCTTCTCCAAAAACACCCCAGTAAAATGGGATTATTGAGAGGAAAAATAGAACTCTCATAGAGGCTGTTAGGACCTTTCTAAGTGACACATCTCTCCCAGAATATTTTTGGGCTGAGGCAGTAAATATTGCATGTCATGTTCTTAACAGAGCCTCTATCACCAAGTGCCACAAGAAGACTCCCTATGAGATTATGAAGAGCAGGAAACCAAACCTGGCCTATCTCAGGATATTTGGTTGCAAGTACTATGTGCTGAATAATGGGAAGTCCTATGTGACAAAGTTTGTTGCCAAGTCCTACAATGAGATTTTTGTTGGGTACAACAATCATAGTAAGGCTTATAGGATCAATAACTTGGAAAGTCAAGTTGTGGAAGAGTCTGTTAATGTAGTTTTTGATGAATCAACTATAATTAAAAGTGATCTGCCAAGCTCCTCTTCTAGTATTGCAGGTACATAGTTGTTGATGGACAAGCTAACCATCAAAGATGTTGCTCTATTAGTCCAATATGGATTAGATATTCAAAGAGGGTAAGACACACTTGAAGTGGATGAAGATCAGCAAGATGCTGCCACTAAAGCTGATGCTAAAGGAAGATTGCCTCCAGCTATCAAGCATCTAAGAGATCATTCAAGATACCAGATTATTGGTGATGCAAACTAAACAATGGTGACAAGAAGCGAGAGCCTTAATACAGCTTTATATTCAAGCTTCCTGTCACAGGTTGCGCCCAAGAGATTTGAAGAGGCCAACATAGAATAATTCTGGATTGTAGCTATGCAATAGGAATTGAACCAGTTTAAGAGATGTAAGGTTTGGAATCTGGTTCCCAGACAACAAGGACATAATGTCATTGGAGTCAAGTGAATTTATAGGAATAAACTTGATGAAAATGACATTATAATCAAGAGCAAGGATAGAATAGTAGCTAAGGGGTACAAATAAGAAGAAGGTACTGACTTTGATCAAACCTTTACCCCTGTAGTAAGATTGGTAGCCATCAGACTCTTCCTTACATATGATGCATACAAAAAATTTAAAGTCTACCAGATGGATGCGAAGTCAGCCTTCCTGAATGGTGACTTAAAAGAAGAAGTCTATGTTGAACAACCTCCAAGTTTTGTTGATTTTAACTCACCTGAATTTGTTTATAAACTTAGGAAAGCTCTATATGGGTTAAAGCAAGCCCCTAGAGCATGGTATGAGACATTCTCTAGCTTCCTTATTGAGAACAAATTCTCAAGGGGGAAGATAGACAAGACCCTATTCTTAAGGGAATCTAAGGTCAAGAGTATCCTAGTCCAAATTTATGTAGATGACATAATTTTTGGGTCTACTAATGACAACTTTTGTAGGAAGTTTGCCAAACTTATGCAAGAGAAGTTTGAGATGAACAGTATGGGTGAGCTTAAGTACTTCTTGGCCTCAAATTAAGGCGGACTGAAGCTGGCTTATCCATCTCACAATCTAAGTTCACCAGGGAGTTGATCAAAAAGTTTGGTATGGAGAATGCCTCCACTATGAAAACTCTCATGGGGTCAAGTATGCCTATAGATAAAGATGAGGCAGGGAAACCTGTTGATGAAACTTTATATAGGAGGATAATTGGCACTCTTCTATATTTTACTGCTAGTAGGCCAGACATCTTGTATGCTATATGTGTTTGTGCTAGGTATCAGGCTAGCCCTAAAGAATCTCACTACTCAGCTGCAAAGAGGATTTTGATGTATCTTAAGGGCACACTAGATCTTGGCCTCTGGTACCCTAGAAATAGGGATTTTGAACTAACAGGCTATTTAGATCCAGACTTTGTAGGTTGCAAAGAAGACAAGAAGAGCACATCATGTTGGATACACTGAAAAATATGTACCGGATTTGGAGAAGCCTCATCTTACTCAATGATATACATCAATTTGTATTTTATGAGATGTTTGAGTTTCATTGTGTAGGTGTAAGGTTTGTAAGAAAATTCACTAAGTACAAGTGTCGACACTTGTGAAGAATTATGTCAACACCCAGAAGTTGTGTCGACACTAGAAGCAAGGCCTGTGTCGACACCCTGGCATTATGTCAATGCCCAGAATTGTGTTGACACCTAAGGCAAGAATTGTGTCGACACCTAAAGTAGAAGCTGTGTTGACACCCAGGAGTTATGTCGACACCAGAAGAAAGGCATGGGTCGACACTCAGTAATTATGTCGACACCTGAAGAAGGATTGTGTCGACACACAGGACTTGTGTCGACACACACTCAACGCCATTTGACTGCATCAGCTATGTCAAGACTAGAAGCAGTTGTGTCGACACACATGACTTGTGTCGACACACACTCAACGACATCTGGACGACACTCAACGCCATCTAACATTAATAGCTATACTGAGTCTGAAGGCTTGTGTCGACGCACAGGACTTGTGTCGACACACACTCAATGATATCTCGACACACACTCAATGATAGCTGGACATACACTCAACGCCATCTGTCAGCATCAGTTATGTCGAGAGCAGGAGCAGTTGTGTCGACACACAGGACTTGTGTCGACACATATAAACAGAAGCTGTGTCGAGTAGCAGAAGAATGACTATGTCAACACATGGAGTGTTGTGTCAACATCATCAAGACTTGTGTCGACACTTAGTCTATTTGTGTCAACACATGTAAAGCAGTTTGCTGAGTGGTTCTTGCTGAGTTGTAAAGTCTTTGAGGAATCAACTCTCATGACTGGTGACTCGACAGCTGTCATAACCAACAGGTCTGACACCTTTGTCAGAACTGTCAAAAGGTTATTATAAATCGGATCAGCCGGTAATCATGAGGAAACTCTATATAAGGGACTAATCCTTGACAACCAGGAATAACTAAGAATTTAATCGAGCAATTATGGGAAAGAGAGTTTGACAATAAGTAAAGGGGAAACCCTTAAGAAGGCAGATCCAGAACAATCTGTATGAAAGATTAAGATCTAATTCTGAAACTAAGGAGGGAGCTATCTGAAGATCAACTTCTACATCAAGTGAAGATCAACCTTATTTTGTTCAATCAAGAAGCTTTGAAACAGCTAAGTCAGGTTGGATCTGAAGATTCAGTTTATTCAAGAATTGATCAAGAAGCTCACACCAATAGAGAGTTCTATCTGGTGAAATTTCTGTACCCTTTAAAACATTCAATTTTCTTGTAGGATCTTTTGTAAGATCTAAGTTGTAAGCCTATAATTATAAAGGCTCAGGTAGGGCTGAGTGCCTGAGGTATAGGACTTGTGAAAGTCTAATTTGTAAGCCTAGTGATAAAGGCTGAGGTAGGGCTGAGGCCTGAGGTAGGATTCTTGGGAAGAATCTGAGGTAAGACTTGTATAAGTCTGAGCTGTAGGAACCAATCTGGTTCTGAGCTGAAAGATCTGTGAATCTGAGTAAGTGGAAGGAAGTTGTGCTAAATCCAGTTCTCTACTGGATAGGCAAAGGGGGAAGTGGATGTACCCATACCTTGGGGAACCACTATAAATCTGGTGTACTGTATTGTGCTTTGATTGCTGTGTTGTGATTGCTATGCTGAGAATTGTATTATCTGTTCTAAGTTAGAACAAGCTGATTGCCTAAAATTTCTTAAAGAAACTTAGAACCTATTCACCACCACTCCCCCTCTAGGTGTCTAGGCTCTTGAAATCAAGTCTTTCAAGTGGTATCAGAGGGAGGTTACTCAAAGATAGACCTAACAGTCTGAGTGAATCTCCAAGGAAAATAACAGATTTCAAGAACGGGTTCAAATGAGAATCAGAAGGAATTTGGAAATATGAAACTGCCTATCTGCAGGAAAGAATGCTTTGGCATATGGAAGGAAAGGGTCATGTTGTTCATGGAAGCATCTGATCCAAGAATCTACATCACAGTACAAGAAGGACCCTTCATTCCAATGAAGGTATCAGTTCTAGATGCAAATGTTAGAACCCCAAAGAGTTATTTTGTAATGACAAAGGATGAGATCATCCTGGCAACATTAGACAAAAGAGCACAAAACATTATTGTAAGTGCTATAGATGATGCCATATTTCAGAATCTAGTGCATTGCAAAACCTCTAAGGAGATGTGAGACACCTTGATTGTCTACATGGAGGGAACTGAAGAAGTAAGAGAAGACAGGAAATCTATGCTAAATCAAGAATATAAGAGCTTTAGACAAGCCAAGTCTGACAGCATAGCTGAATGTTACAAGAAGTTCTTCAGGATAGTAAATGAGCTGATGACCTATGGAAGAGTTTTCAGCACATACGAACTGAATTACAAGTTTCTCAGATCACTAATAAAAGACTGGGACACAAAGATATGTGCCATCAGAGAGGTGGCCAGGCTTGCTGATACACCTCCACCAATACTATTTGGAAAGTTGTTATCCTATGAAATGCAGCTCACTGCTAGAAAAGAGGAGGAGAAAAGCAGTAGGTCTGAGTACAAAGAGAAGTCAGTTGTCTTTAAGGATGAAGGCACAAGAAAGGGTAGGAGAAAGTCTCCTTCTCCACCCAGAAGGAGTGCTGAGGCAGAAGAATAAAATCCTGACAATAGCACATCAGATAGCCACATCTCTGATGAGGACTTTGCTGTCTTTACAAGGCAGTTTCAAAGGTTCATGAAAAAGAAGAAACGGATAACCAGGCCATCTACATCCTTCACCAAGGATGAGCATTACAAGAAAAAGAAGACTCCCAAGGAGGACAGGTATGCCTCAAAACCTAATAAATAAACTAATTCTAAGATTGTTTGTTATTGTTGCAACAGGACTGGACATGTCATAGCTGACTGTCCAGATAAGAGAACTGAATCTAAGGACAAGAAGAAGCATCAAGTTAAAGGCAAGAAAGAGAAATCCTTTGTTGCTAAAAAGCAGAAGAGTTGGACAGACTCTTCATCTTCAGGATCAGGAGAAGAAGATGATGCAGAAGTATATGTTGGGCTGTTCTCAACAGAAGAGGATTCTAGGGAACTAGAATACCTACAAATGTTGGACTCCATAAATGGAGTGGAAGACTATTACTGTAGAGGGCTGATTGCTCTGTCAGAAATTGATAAGTGCAAGGATCAGCCTGGTCTAAGCAAGGTATACAATTCTCCCTTAGAGTCTGATTATTTTACTGGATCAGAATCAGTAGTATCAACTTCAAGAGAAGTGGATGGTTCTGATTCTGAGGGGGATGTACATCAACTCATTAATGAGTATGGTGGGCTATTGCAAGCTCTGAAGAGGAGCAAGTTTCTTGTCAAGGAGCATGCTAAGGAAATTGAGTCTCTTAAGCAGGCTGCATCAGATTCAGCCATGTTGATAGATTTAAAACTGAAGGAGGTTGACAAATTGAAAAACATTACTATTATTCAGATGGGCACAATCTCTTTCAAGGAAAATCATATCAAGAAATTGGAGGCAAAACTTCAGCAAGAAAGAGAGTTAGTGCCAAAATTCTCTAAGCCAAAATCTATCTTGCCCTTAATAGACAATTTCATTTCTCATAAAGGAAAGACTGGTCTAGGTTTTAAGGGAAGAACTAGGGCCACCAATTCTCATAGAAAAGGTAAGGCCCCAGTTCAGCCACTAGCTAAAAAGCCCCTTATTTTCTTTAGGAAAGTGATGCAACCTACAAATAGGTATGATCATGATATTACTCATGGTAACTGTGAGTATGGAGATCTCATGGGCAAGGGTGCAAATGCCAATAGGTCAGTCTATAGGTAAGCCTATCAGGTTCAAAAAAAATTCTTGGGGTTTGCTGCTCCAGCACCTACACTTAACAGGACTGCTGGCAACAAAGTTGTGAAGACTGTACCTAAAAGAAGGTACAATAGATTTGAGTGTTGGTGTTGTGGCAAGGTGGGCCACTTTTCCATAGATTGCTGGTTCAACACAGGTATTAAAACCAAGAATAGTTTACCTATCAGAACAGCTACAGGATTTCAAACTAACAAGGACCTAGGACCCAATAATAATTTGGGTTATAAGGATAAGTGATTCTTTATTTGATGCAGGTGAATCCAAGTGGCCATACCCCTATATGGTACTTGGATAGTGGATGTTCCAGACACATGACTGGAACAATAAGAATGTTGAGGGACTATGTACCCATAGAGAATGGACCCAAAGTATTCTTTGGTGGATCAGAAAAAGGAATCATCAAAGGATTTGGTAACATTTCTAGTGATTCAATTACTATCACTAAAGTGGCTTATGCGAAGGGTCTAAAACATAACCTGATTAGCATAAGTCAACTTAGTGATCTAGGTTATGACATCTCTTTTCTCAAAGGGGAGTGCCAAATAAAGAGGTCAAGTGATCAAGAGATCATTTTGACTGGCACTAGGAAAGGGAATGCATATTGTCTTAACTTAGATTGTGAGTTTAACATCTCACCCATTTGTCTAGTTGTAGGAGAGAAAGCTTCACTATGTGTCAAATGGCACAAGAGGCTAGCTCATCTGAACTATAAGTCAATAGGACAGCTGTTCAGCATGGGGTTAGTGAGGAATGGTCCTCAAGTCAAGTGCATTAAAGAGAGTGTGTGTTCAGCTTGCCAAAAGGGCAAACAGTCTAAGTCCTCTTTCCATGCACTTGATACCAAAGATTCAATGAGATGTTTATATATCTTGCATATGGATTTGTTTAGTCCTATACAAGTTCATAGTCTTGGTAGGAAAGTATACACATTAGTTATTGTGGATGACTATTCTAGATTCACATGGGTTTTCTTATTGAGGCAGAAATCTGAAGCTCCTACTATTTTTCAGACCTTTGTTAGACAAATTCAGAATGATTTAACAATTCAGTGGTCAAAATCAGAAGTGACCATGGAACTGAATTTCAGTCTGAATGTATGATAAAGTTCTGTGAAGAACTGGGGATCCATCAAAAGTTCTCCTCACCTAGAACACCCCAGCAAAATAGAGTTGCTGAAAGAAAGAATAGGACTCTAATTGAGGTAAGTAGAATACTAATTAGTGACACTACTCTCCTTGAGTACTTCTGGGCAGAGGCAGTAAATACTGCATGTTATGTACTCAATAGAGCCTCTATCAATAAGAAACATAGGATGACTCCCTATCAGATTTTGAAAGGCAGAAAACCAAACATTTCCTACCTCATAATCTTTGGTAGCAAGTGTTATGTCCTAGTTAATGGTAAGCACTACCAAACTAAGTTTGTTGCCTAATCCCTAGAAGGGATATTTGTTGGGTACACCAATAATAGTAGGGCATACATGATCTACAACTTTACTACACAAGTTGTAGAAGAATCTATCCATGTAGTATTTGATGAGTCTAAGTTAATTAACAGTGAATTGTCTAGCTCTTCAAGTAGTTCAACAGGTTTAAAGGATAGGATGGACAAGCTGACTATCAATAAAGAAGCACCTGCTAGGATTGATGAAGAAAAGTATGCATGCTGTCCAGGGGGAGAATAAGACTCACTGGATGAAGAAGACAATGAGGAGCATCAGGTTGAGGAAAATTAAGAAGTCAAAGAGGTTGGCAGATTTCCTCCAGCAAGAAGACACCTAAAGGATCATCCAGCTCATCAAATCATTGGTGATGTAAGTCAAGGTATACTAACCAGGAGCAAGAACATGAACACAGTTTTATGTTCAAGTTTCTTGTCACAGATAGAACCAAGAAGTTTAAAGAAGCCATGCTAGACACAAACTTGATTGATGTTATGCAAGAAGAGCTGAATCAATTCAGAAGATGTAAAGTCTAGGAACTAGTTCCTAAACCAAAGAATCACAACATTATAAGAACCAAGTGGATCTATAGAAACAAACTTGATGAGAATGGCACTATAATCAAGAACAAGGCCAGACTGGTAGCAAAATGCTACAGGTAAGAGGAAGGGATTGAATTTGATCAAACCTTTTCCCCAGTGGCAAGGCTGGAGGCTATAAGGTTGTTCTTGGCCTATGCTGCCTATCAAGGGTTCAAAGTATATCAGATGAATGTAAAGTTAGAAATTTTGAATGGTGACTTAAAAGAGGAAGTCTATGTTGAACAACCCTCAGGTTTTGTAGATTCTCATTATCCTTATTATATATATATAGGCTTAGGAAAGCTCTATATGGTTTGAAATGAGCCCCTAGGGCTTGGTATGAAACCTTGTCTGCTTTTTTTATTGAGAATAAATTCTCTAGAGGAAAGATAGACAAAACTCTATTCTTTAGGGAATCTAAAGGCAAGATAATCCTAGTCCAGATATATGTTGATGACATTATCTTTTGATCTACTGAAAATAACCTTTGTAGAAAGTTTGCCAAACTTATGCAAGAGAAGTTTGAGATGAGCAGTATGAGTGAGCTGAAGTTCTTCTTGGGACTTCAAGTAAGACAGAATAATGATGAGAAATATAGAATGGACTCAGCCTCCACCATGAAAACTCCAATGGGAACAAGTATGCCTATAGGCAAAGATGAGACAGGGGAACCTGTTGATGAGTCTTTGTATAGAGGGATAATTGGCTCCCTACTCTACTTGACTGCTAGTAGACCTGACATCATGTATGCTACATGTGTCTGTGCTAGGTACCAAGCTTGCCCAAAGGAATCTCATTATACTGCAGTTAAGAGAATTTTGAGATATCTTAAGGGCACACCTAATCTAGGTCTTTGGTACCCTAAGAATAGTGATTTATTATTAACATGCTTCTCAGATGCAGACTTTGCAGGATGCAAAGAAGACAGGAAAAGTACTACAGGAACTTGTCAATTCCTAGGTGGAAGGCTGGTGTCATGGTTAAGCAAAAAGCAAACAGTGTAGCTATCTCAACTACTGAGTTATAATATATAGCTGCAGGCAGCTGCTGTGCACAGTTGATGTGAATAAAGCATCAACTTGAAGACTATGACATCAAGGTAAGTAGAATTCCACTATTCTGTGATTCTACTAGTGTTATTTCTATTGCTAAGAATCTTGTATCACACAGTAAAACTAAGCATATAAAAATTAAGTTTCATTTCATAAGAGAACACGTGGAGAATTAAGATATTAGTCTAGAATTTGTAAACACAAATAATCAAATTGCGATATTTTTACAAAACCTCTTGATGAAACTAAATTCAATTATTTTAAAATTGAATTAGGTATGTTGAACCTAGAATAGGTCAGCTCAAGCATTCCTAAGTAGAATATGTAAGCATAATATTTCTCAGGAAATTTGTCTAAGTACAAAGTTTGTGTCGACATAAGTAAATTGTGTCGACACACTCAGTATGTTGTGTCGACAAAGAAAAAGGATGTGTCGACACAGAAACAGTATCTGTGTCGATAGAAGAATAGGTGTCGACGCAACTATATCGAGACATGACCAGCCCGTGTCGACACTAACACAAGTATGTCGACACATAGATATGTCGACACATAGACATATAGACTAAAATTAAGTTTTGTCGTGACCTAAGTCTTTTATGTCGACACATGTACAACTATATTGACATGTATTTTTACTAAGTAAGGTGCGTCCTTTGACCTACCCTTTACCAGTAGACTATAAATAGGGGAAGACAAAATCTGGTCGACTACGCCTTCAAATTTCTCGACTCTAGACCTTGTGTCGACATAAATATTCACTTCTTTTCTCTTCTCTCTCTCCCTCTCGTCAATGGCGTCCCATAAGGATGACAAGGTGAATAAAGGTTATGAGCTTGTTCGTGGGGGATTCACGACAGCCTTACAAGACATCCAGGGTGTAATTACCCTAATTTCGGAAAATGGGTTTGAGTTCTTGGTCTCAGAACCAACAAGAATTTGGAAAAAGGAAGTACTGGATTTTTTTCATCAGCAACTGTGGACGCTGAAGGGAAGAAGATCAAAGCGACAGTTTAGGACTCCCGAGTGAAACTAATACTAAAGACAATCAGGAAATCACTCCAACTTCCCATGGTAAAGGATGTTGATGAAATAGTTCCATCCATGACTAAAGATGCACTAAGTTGGTGCGGGCTAAACCCTAATACCAAAGTTGCATCATCCATTACCCGGAAAGGGATGAATTCCCAAGGAAAATTTTTGTCTGAAATAGTAGGCAAGGTGATTTTGTGTAAGACTAGTGGACATGACAGAGTTTCAGTCTCCATGTTCAATCTAATGATAAGGGTCATATTCACTGTAAAAATAAACTGGGCATCAATAGTATTTGACAAGATCCAAGGAGTAAAGAAGCCAAATCTGGGAAGGATACTAAGCTTATGTCTAGCTTCTATAATACCAGATGTTATGAACCAACTACTAGGATCCAAGATCAACCATATGAGGAGAATGGATGTAAGAATTCTATCCAGATGGGATAGAGTATTGACCAAAGAGGTTTCTACTCCACAAAAATAGGTCAAGAAAGATAAGAAAAAGAAAGAAATTGTTCAGCAAGAAGAATCCTCCAGTGATTCTGAGGAGGAGGTAGTCTTCAGTTCAGATGAAGACCAACAACAAAAACAAGGTCAAGATCTAGAAGAGAGAAGTCAACACCCCAAGCAACAGATAGCCTCCACTCTAGGGGGGAGAACACCCTGAACCAGCAAAATAAGACACTGAACTATCTGAGCTGCATGCCCAAGGGGGAGGCATTGCTGAAGCTACTCTAGAGAGTGAGTATATTGCTGATATAGTGATGGACATTGTATCAGATATAAACAAAGAAGCACTAGAAATTGCTGAGAAGGAAGCACAAGATGTGCAGATAAAAGATACAGCTCAAGATGAGCAAGTAAGTATCTCCTTTATAGAGAAAGCCCTGGACAAAAATCTAGATGTCCAGGGAGAACCATTTATTTTCCAAACTAATCTTGTTCCTCCTATACAGATGCAGTAAAAGGTAACTATGGAAGAGTTGTTTCCTTATTTACTAGCTGCAAGGACTGAGGGGGAGCAATCACAGATAGAAAAGGAACTTCTAGGAACTGAGGGGGAGGAGCTACTGAATGCTCCTTCTAATAAGGAAACAGTTGATATAGAAAGCTCATCACAACCCTCTGATGATGAGGAAGCCTCTATGGCTAAGAAGAGGAAGATGGTTGCACTCAAGAAAAAGAGCACAGGCTATAAAATGGCCTTACAAACAGTCAATCGACCACCTGCTCCAAGCATGGACTTCAGTTCATTACTGGTCCAACTACAAGTCAAATTGGATGATCAAAGGCAGTCCTTAGAGAAATATGTGGATGAGTCAATTAAATAACTGCAGTTTTAGCTGGCTCAAGACATTAAATCAATCAGATTTGAAGTCAATCTGCATAAGAAAGAGATGATAGATTGCTTCCATAAGGGAGGCAATGTTGTAGTATATTTGGCTGAGCAACAACAGCTACTGAAGACTGAGGTTGAGGACATTGCCACCAAGAAAGGATATGTTTTATAAACTCAATTCAGGTCTAATGAAAATCTCAAAGACTCACATGAAGAAATTCTAAAAAAAACTGTGAAGTATTTCCACAAATTTGAAAATTGAAATATCAAAGCAAATACAAGAAGATCTAGCTGTTGTCCAAACAGCCATTGGAGCCTCTCAAAAGATCATTTTTGATTACCTGACTAAATTCAAAGCCTACTATCAAGAAGGTATAGAATATCTAGCTGATCAAATAAGGTTTCAAAAGAATGATCTAAGGGATCATATAGCTAGAGAAGTCATAAAGGGGGAGAGAATGTTAGTCAAAGCCAGCTATGACCATGCAAAATGGGTATCTAACACCATCAGATCTACACTTGGATTTCCACCCCTATGTGAGGATGATAATACTGCAGAGTTTGGAGTGCAACCTGCCTACATTGAAGGGGATCAACCAAAGGTTGCACAGGTTATTTACCCTCCAACTGATTTTGATATAGTCCAACAAGAAGTTCAGACAATGTATAGCCTTCCACAGGAGGCATAAAATATTATCATTGAAAAAGTAGACATGTCAGAGGCTGCCAAGGAAGCTCAAAAGGAAGCATAACTGCCCAAAAAAGGTTTAGAGAATATGCTGAATTGAAGCCTGATTTTGAGCAGTGGAGCCCTACTTCCAGGAATATTATTTTGACTGCTTGGAAAGATGTGAAGGACAGGACCTATGATAGGGGTAAATGGTATTCTGAGCAAGAGTGGAACAAGTATCAAGCCAGGCAAGAAGCCATTCTTCAGTATAGAAGGAGTGTAAAAGCTGGGAAGTTACCTGCTAATGCTCTGGAGCCTAGCAAGTACTTCCCTAAGCCTTTTCACTATTTTGAAAGGCAAAGGATAAATGATGAAGAACTGAAGAAGAATGATCTGAAAGGAAAGAAACCAGCTGATGATACTGAACCTAGTGTGCAGGCTAAGATCAGATCTGGGAAGGGAATTGTAATTAAGGAGCATAGTCTTTCTTAGGATAAATAGGATATTGTCTAGAACAATGTAATCTTTTGTTTTTTGTTGTTCTATAGAAAAACTTGTAAAATTGGAATTTGTTTATTAATGAATAAAATCAGTTTCAGTATTGATGTTATTTTTTATCCTGCTGTGAAATGAATGCACATTTTTGTGTGTGTGTTTTATTATGAGTGATGTATATCTTTGACTAAGGGTTATGACTTCTCCAGATAGGGGGAGATTGTTGGGTACACTGAAAAATATGTACCAGATTTGGAGAAGCTCATCTTACTCAATGATATACATCAATTTGTATTTGATGGGATGTTTGAGTTTCATTGTGCAGGTGTAAGGTTTGTAAGAAAATTCTCTAAGTACAAGTGTCGACACTTGTGAAGAATTGTGTCGACACCCAGAAGTTGTGTCGACACTAGAAGCAAGGCCTGTGTCGGCACCCAGGCATTGTGTCG
The DNA here is from genome assembly GCA_039513925.1 of Platanthera zijinensis. NCBI lineage: Eukaryota > Viridiplantae > Streptophyta > Magnoliopsida > Asparagales > Orchidaceae > Platanthera > Platanthera zijinensis. The sequence goes on from CM077079.1 coordinate 254,126,846, forward strand.
ACACCTGAAGAAGAAGTTGTGTCAACACCCAGAATTGTGTCGATACCTATGGCAGGAATTATGTCGATACCTAAAGCAAAAGCTGTGTAGACACCCAAGAGTTATGTCGACACCAGAAGAAACGCATGTGTCGACACTCAGGAATTTTGTCAACACCTGAAGAAGGTTTGTGTTGACACATAAGACTTGTGTCGACACACACTCAATGCCATTTGTCTGCATCAGCTATGTCAAGACCAGAAGCAGTTGTGTCGACACACAAGACTTGTGCGACACACACTCAATGACATCTGGACGACACTCAACGCCATCTAACAACAATAGTTATACTGAGTCTGAAGGCTTTTGTCGACACACAAGACTTGTGTCGACACACACTCAACGACGTCTCGACACACACTCAACGACAGCTGGACATACACTCAACGCCATCTGTCAGCATCAGTTATGTCGAGACCAGGAGCAGTTGTGTCGATACATATAAACAGAAGCTGTATCGAGTAGCAGAAGAATGATTATGTCAACACATGGAGTGTTGTGTCGACACCATCAAGACTTGTGTCGACACTTAGTCTATTTGTGTCGACACATGTGAAGCAGTTTGCTGAGTGGTTCATGCTGAGTTCTAAAGTCTTTGAGAAATCAACTGTCATGACTGGTGACTTGACAACTGTCATAACCACCAGGTCTGACACCTTTGTCAGAACTATCAGAAGGTTATTATAAACCGGATCAGTCGGAAATCATGAGGAAACTCTATATAAGGGACTGATCCTTGACAACCAGGAATAACTAAGAAAGTAATCAAGCAATTACGGGAAAGAGAGTTTGACAACAAGTAAATGGGAAACCTTTAAGAAGGTAGATCCAGAACAGTCTTTAAAAAAGATTCAGATCTAATTCTGAAACTAAGGATGGAGCTATCTGAAGATCAACTTCTACATCAAGTGAAGATCAACCTTATTTTGTTCAATCAAGAATCTTTGAAATAGCTAAGTCAGGTTGGATCTGAAGATTCAGTTTATTCAAGAACTGATCAAGAAGCTCACACCAATAGAGAGTTCTATCTAGTGAAATTTTTGTACCCTTTAAAACATTCAATTTTCTTGTAGGATCTTTTGTAAGATCTGAGTTGTAAGTCTGTAATTATAAAGGCTGAGGTAGGGCTGAGTGCCTGAGGTATAGGACTTGTGAAAGTCTGAGTTATAAGCCTAGTGATAAAGGCTGAGGTAGGGTTGAGGCCTGAGGTAGGATTCTTGAAAAGAATCTGAGGTAAGACTTGTATAAGTCTGAGCTGTAGGAACCAATCTGGTTCTGAGTTGTAAGATCTGTGAATCTGAGTAAGTGGAAGGAAGTTGGGCTGAATCCAGTTCTATACTGGATAGGCGAAGGGGTAAAGTGGATGTACCCATACCTTGGGGAACCACTATAAATCTGGTGTACTGTTCTGTGCTGTAATTGCTATGTTGTGATTACTGTGCTGAGAATTGTATTATCTGTGTTAAGTTAGAACAAGCTAATTGCCTAAAATTTCTTAAAGAAACTTAGAACCTATTCACCGCCCTAGGTGTCTAGGCTCTTGAAATCAAGTCTTTCACATCAGGCACCTGTCAGTTCTTGGGAGGAAGACTAGTGTCTTGGAGCAGTAAGAAGCAGACCAGTATTGTAATCTCGACAGCTTAGTCTGAGTATATCTCAGCAGGTAGCTGCTGTGCACAATTGTTGTGGATCCAACATCAGCTCCAACACTATAACCTTTAGAGAAGTAAAACCCCCATGTTCTGTGATTCTACTAGTGCAATATAAATTGCCAGGAATCCTATCTCTCATAGCAGGTGTAACACCCCAAAATGCTCAGGATAAAAAGTCAACCTGGCTGGACGACAAATGTTGAGTGGAGCTCGACGATAACCATCCAGCGGAGGTCAACGATAAATGTCGAGTAGAGCTCGATGATAAACGTCAATCAGAGCTCGACGATAAACGTCGAGCAGAGCTCGACGATAAACGTCGAGCAGAGCTCGACGATAAACGTCGAGCAGAGCTCGACGATAAACGTCGAGCAGAGCTCGACGATAAACGTCGAGCAGAGCTCGACCAAAATGTTGAGTAGAGATTGGGTGGTGTTACTTCCCCCGTCGACGAAATGTCAAGCAGAGCGTGACAAAATCCTGTGAGCTCGATGTTTTTCCGCGAGCTCGACGAATTGAGTTCGACGAATGTCGAAGGCGGTATGATCGTGATGTTTTTGGCTTCTGAGTGGCCTTTGAGCGACGGTTGACTTGTTATCTCAAATCTAGGCCATTGCTGCTGGATAGTGGGGAGATCGAGATGCTAGGGTTATACTCGAGCCCTCTAACCCGAGGGGTTTTGAGAAGAGAAATTAATTCTCTGTATTATCTTATTCAATATCGTTTCCTGGAAAAGCAGAAAATCGAGAAAGGGTGGGTGTTGGTCTGAGATAATTGCTTTGCTGAAGGAGATCCAGTGGGTTAAATCGAGATCTGAGGATAGATCTGTGAAGAGGAAGGCTGCGTGATTCTTTCCATTAGCATAGATTTTCTCCAATGGCACCAAAACAGCTTCCAAGGGTAACGATCTTCTGCTTGGACAAGTGAAGTCCTTTTTTATACATATGCATGGAATCCTCCACCAAAAGGTGGAAATCGTAAGTGATTCCTTTGGGGTTGATAGTTGATATCCCCTATTGGGTTTGCATTAGATCCGGAAATGTGTAGTACGAAATAGGTATATTGTGTGAAGCCCATCCGGACATGTTGGTCTGGATTGGTGATGTTTATTCTGCGAACTGGAAAAGACGCCGCGTATAAAACGTGTATTGTATGGAGTCTTAGTGGTTTGTCTGTGAAATAAAGTAACAGGAAGTATTGGAGGAATTATCTAGGAAATTTTATAGGGGATGTGAACTTGTTGTTCAGCCCTAAAGGTCGTGAGTGCCTTTCTTTGTGTGTTGAGCCATCGTGCTGCAACTATGAAAGACTAGTAAGCCGATCGGGCAAGGTGAAGTTGTAACCGACTCAGTTTAGGCTTGAAACTGACGATTTGAGCAACGAGAAAGGCTGATTTGTACCCGCATTATGGTTTTATAACTGGAGTGCTGAAGTTATTGGCGTTCGTTAGGATCACATAATGAGAGTCTTGGGCTATTTGCCATTAAGACTAAAGCCTCCTGCCGTGGCCGTTGAGCATGAATGCTCATTGTTTACCATCATGTCTGGGACCTCTGAACTGTGGTGGGACCCTAGTTTTTCGGTACACCAAGAATGGCCTGAGTGCACGGAGCGTCGGGCCGTCGTGCTGGCGTTTGTGATATATTGAAATGTGTGGTTGTGCACTTTCCTGGTATATATCTATTTGTAAATGCTATGCATGTAGGGATGTATTTCCTATGCCCCGAGCTAGGGGAAGGGTCGTTATAATTAGTTAGCTGAATGCTGACCGTTGCCTTATTTTCCACTGGTTGGTGGTTTGTCCCTATGCAGGTGCTGGAGAGCTAAGCGGGAAATAGCGGGCTAAAGCCCTCGCTGCTAAGCTGGCCCCCGAAGGTCAGGTTGTTTATATTTTTCATGTGTGTCCAGCCTGCGCGCCGATGTTTGCAATCCACACTTCTGAAGAAAATTGTAAGGCCATAAGGCCGTGGACTTTTGTGTATGTCAGTAACATTCCTATGATATATATAATTGTGGTAGTTTATATATAGTGGACATTCCTAGTTGTTTAGTTCAATTGTAACCCTAAAATCTTCCATTAGAATGCTCTGAGTTAAGACTCGTGTTAGCTTTTGATATTAATATGTAAAGTCGCCGACTGTTGTGTGGAATATGGCGTAGGGCCCCGGCCGGACCCTTTGTTATATTTCATGTGAAGGATGGAGGTGTTACAATTTGGTATCAGCTTGTTTGGTCTTCCTTCTCCGAATTCGTGGACGAATTCTTTTAAGCGGTGGTGAGAACGTGCATGTGTCGTCGTTATAACATAAATGAACTCAAGAATGCCCACTTAAGAATGAAAATACACCTGTTTGAGGAACCTGTGCATTCCTACTATTCGTGTTTGCCGTGTTTAGTGTCGCTAAATTGTATTTTGTACACATATAGGTGACAAGAAGTGGTGCGGGGCAGTCGGAACCGCAACATTCTGCCAAGAGTGCGGCACAAACTAAGGTGCCCACACCCCTCCTTCTGCCGAAATTTTATGCCTTATCACTAAGATAGTACTTGCGATAAAGAATGCACAGTAGACGGGGCAGGCAAGGCCTGCAATGGATCCCGTGCATGCTAGTGTGAGATAAGTGCTGGTTGAGGCTTTGGTTGATGAGCGAGTAGCTGAACTACAGTTGAAAAGGTTTATGAGTTTTAGCCCTCCTATGTTTACAGGGGTGGGTTCCCCAACGCAAACAAAGAATTGGCTTCCAAGAGTTAAGAGGATTATGACAGCAATCGGGACAGAGGAGGGACAGAAAGTTACCCTAGCCACCTTCCTTCTAGAAGGGGAGGCGCAGCTATGGTGGGATGAAATGGAGTTACATCACTTGGCCGGCAGACATTTAACGGAGATCTCAATCGAGGAGTTCACACGGTTGTTTTTGGTTAAACATCTGCTGATGACGCGGAGAATTGCAATGGAGATTAAGTTCCAATGTTTAACTCAAGGTGAAGGTAGTGTTGATGACTACTTACATGAGTTTACACATTTGGGATGGTATGCGGGCTCTATCTTCGCTGAAGAAGAGCGTAAGACCAGTAGGTTCTACGAGGGACTGCAAGATGAGCTGAGGTTGCTGCTCTCGAATTTGGTGAGCCAATGGTTTCAATCACTGGTGGATACAACACATTCTTTAGAGAAGGACATGAAAAGGGTACAAGGCAAGAGGGACTTGGCCGTGACAAAGCCCAAGTTCAAAGGGTCGCATCCTGAAAAGTTTGGGTACCGCAAGAGATGGGGAAAGAAGTCCAAGTCTTATGGACAGGCCCCTTCTTCTGTTGCTTCGGGGGCAACTTCTGTACAAGGACCATGTACTTGTTATACGTGTGGAAAGCCAAGACAATTTGCTCGAGACTGTCGTTATGGATGTCCAAAGGTTAAAAAGAAGTCGAGTACGATATACGCAAAAAAAGGAAAGACGGTGGTAGAGTCTTCTACATCGCAGGCGCAGCCCCGAGTCTATAACCTTGGACAACAGGAGGCCATCAAATAAGCCGATGTTGTCACAGGTGCGAGTAATATATAACTTTACATTATACCTTGTGATATGCTTGCTTATAATTTGAGTACTGTAGGTTTTGTCCTTATACTGGACCATCCGGCAAGAGCGCTGTTTGATATAGGTGCTTTGCATTCATTCCTATCTGAGGACTTTGTCCTACTGATCAGGGTGCCTACGCGTACCACAGCAGATAGTGTGAAGGTGTTGTTACCTAACAGATGTTTGATGTGTGTAGATAAGTCTTGTTGTGTTGAGGTGAGAATTGGAAGTCGGGATTTCATAGTGGAAGCATCGGTACTGCCGATATCAAAATTCAATGTGATCCTTGGTATGGACTGGTTTTCGGAGCAGCGTTCCTGTATTGATTGCAACTCAAAGGAAGTCACACTTGGAAAAAATACTGAGCTAGAGACGATATTCACCGGTATGCGAGGATCGAGCAAGATATTGATATCTGCTCTCCAGGTCGTCAAAGATGTGTTAAAGGGCGCGGAGTTATTCTTCACGCTTGTAGAGGCTGTGGAGCTTAAGTCCAGTGTGAGAGACATGTCGATTGTATCGGAGTACGCTGATGTGTTCCCAAAGGATCTTCTGGGTTACCTCCCCAAATAGAAATTGACTTCGCTATCGAGTTGGTGCCAGGTGCAAAACCTATGGACCGCTCGCCATACAGAGTAGCGCCAAAGGAAATGGCAGAACTCAAAGTTCAGTTGCAAGAGTTACTAGAGCAAGGTTATATACGCCCAAGTACATCTCCATGGAGCGCGCCGGTTCTTTTTGTAAATATGAAGGACGGTAGCTTGCGTCTATGTATTGATTATAGAGAGTTGAACAAGTTGGCAAAAAAGAACAAGTATCTGATACCACGGATTGATGACTTGTTCGATCAACTAGTTGGATCAACAGTATACTCTAAGCTGGATATGAAATCTGCCCATTATCAGTTGAGAATTAGGGAATGTGACATCCCCAAAACTACGTTTGGAACACGCTACGGTCATTATGAGTTCACGGTAATGTCATTTGGGTTATCAAATGCGCCATCGGTGTTCATAGACTTAATGCATCGGACTTTTAGGGAGTATATGGATCTTTTTGTGATTGTCATTATTGACGATATTTTGGTATACTTCCAATTCGAAGAAGATCATGCTAACCATTTACGGATGGTGTTGCACACTTTGAGATGAAACAAGCTCTACCCCAAGTTCTCTAAGTGCGAGTTTTGGTTGGCGTCAGTGGCCTTTCTTGGCCATGTGGTTAGTGGAGAGGGCATTGCGGTTGATCCAGCAAAAATAGTGGCAATACGGGAGTGGCCTGTACTTGCTACAGTAGCAGAAGTCAGGAGTTTCCTTGGACTGGCGGGCTACTAAAAGCGCTTCATAGATAACTTTTCGAGGATAGCCTTGCCTCACACCACATTGAAGAGGAAGGATCAGAAGTTCATTTGGACGCTGGACAGCGCATGAGCTTTTGAGGAGCTAAAGAGTCGTTTGACCACGACACCAATCTTATCTTCTCCATGTGATTCGGACGGTTTTGAAATTTACAGGTATGCCTCAGGGAGCGGCTTAGGTTGCGTACTTCTGCAATTTAGTAAAGTGATAGCTTATGGCTCATGCCAGTTGAAGGTGCATGAACGGAATTATCCCGTCCATGACTTAGAGTTGGCGGCGGTGATTTTTGCACTTAAACTGTGGCGTCACTATTTGTATGGTGTGAAAGTGGATATATTCACGGACCATAAGAGCCTGAGATATTTATTGGACCAGAAAGATCTCAATATGCGACAGCGGAGGTGGATGGAGTTCCTTGGAGACTACACCTTTGATATTCATTATATTCCCGGGAAGGGAAACGTTGACGCGGATGCCTTGAGTCGTAGGACTCCGGCAAGGGTCAATTGGTTGCAAAGGCATGATGAACGCCTAATTCAAGAGCTGTAAACTTTTGAGATTTCTTGTGTTGACAAGAATTCCACTGCAAATGCGTATCTGAACTTGACGAAGGTATAGTATGACCTTGCGGACAGGGTTCGGCGAGCAACGGAACTCTATGAGAGTTTACAACACTATACAGCGGAGGGGTCAAATTCCCAGTTCTTATTGGAGGACAGCCTTTTGCGGAAAGAAGATCAGTTGTGCGTCCCTATTGTGGGTAAGCTACGTGAAGAGTTGATGTACGAAGCGCACTTTACAAAATACTCTATTCATCCAGGGAGTACAAAGATGTACAAAGACATGGAGAAAATATTCTGGTGGCCAGGAATGAAGAAAGACATAGCACATTATGTTGCCAAATGTCAAACCTGTGCCTTAGTAAAAGCTAAATGCCAGAAACCTGGAGGTTTCCTAAAGTCTTTACCAATTCTAATTTGGAAGTTTGATGACATTTCAATGGATTTCGTGCATGGGCTACCGAGATCGCAAAGCGGGAACGATGCCCTGCGGGTGATTGTTGATAGGCTAACAAAAGTGTCACACTTCATACCAAATAGAAAGGATGATTCAGTGGAGAAACTGGGAAAGAATTATGTGGATAACATAGTATGATTGTACGGTGTGCCCCATAGAATCGTTAGTGATCGTGATGGGCGTTTCACTTTGAGTGATTGGAGGTTAATCCACCAACTATTGGTACCAAGTTACAATTCAGTACGGTCTTTCATCCTCAAACGGATGGTCAGACCAAAAAGACCAACAGGACGATGGAAGATATGCTCCGAATGTGCGACCTGGATTTTGGGAAAAGATGGGAGGATCATTTTTTATGGTTGGGTTCGCCTATAAAAATAGTTATCAAGCTAGTATTCAGATGGCACCCTTCGAAGCTTTGTACGGTAGAAAATATTGTACTCCGTTAGCTTGGGTGAAGACACGCGAATCAAAGTTTTATAAGCGGAAGTAAGTCGAAGATGCTAACTCGACAATATGCTTGATACGAGAGAGGCTATTAGTAGCTCAGGATAGATAAGCTAAATACTACAATGCCAAACATCGGAATGTGGAGTTTGCGGTAGGCGAGTGGGTATATTTGATAATCAAACCCTTCAAAGACGTGTCCAAAATACGACGCTTGAAAAAGCAGAGCCCGAGGTATCTTGGTCTGTTTACAGTGGTAGAGCGAGTTAGAGAAGCTGCCTATCGGCTAGTTCTTTCGGTAGAGCTGAGTGGATTACATGATGTATTTCATATCTCGGTACTACATAAAGCTGTGAAAGAGCCAAAGCAGGTGGTTGTTGTGGATCAAGTATCGGTCGATAGTGGGCTAACAACGAAAGTTAGGCCCATTCGGATCGAGGATAAGGAGGTTAGATAACTGCGGAACGAGACAATCCGGATGGTCAAGGTCCGGTGGGACAACTGTGGCCGGGAGTAATTGTCATGGGAGCGAGAGCAGATCATGGGAGATGAATATCCCGAGTTGTTTGTTTAAACTGTTTGTGTAGTTATTATAACATAAAATTTTGTGAATAAAAAGATGTTACAACCGTTAAATTATTGATCTCTTATTGTCCTAATTGTTGTGTGCTTATTTCGAGACGAAATTCGTTTTAAGGGGAGGGTTGTAACACCCCAAAACACTCAGGATAAAAAGTCGACCTCGCTGGATGACAAATGTCGAGTGGAGCTCGACGATAACCATCCAGCGGAGCTCGACGATAAACGTCGAGCAAAGCTCGGCGAAACATCAAGCTGAACTCGGTGAAACGTCGAGCTGAGCTCGGCGAAACGTCGAGCTGAGCTCGGCGAAACGTCGAGCTGAGCTCGGCGAAACGTCGAGCTGAGCTCGGCGAAACGTCGAGCTGAGCTCGGCGAAACGTCGAGCTGAGCTCGGCGAAACGTCGAGCTGAGCTCGGCGAAACGTCGAGCTGAGCTCGGCGAAACGTCGAGCTGAGCTCGGCGAAACGTCGAGCTGAGCTCGGCGAAACGTCGAGCTGAGCTCGGCGAAACGTCGAGCTGAGCTCGGCGAAACGTCGAGCTGAGCTCGGCGAAACGTCGAGCTGAGCTCGGCGAAACGTCGAGCTGAGCTCGGCGAAACGTCGAGCTGAGCTCGGCGAAACGTCGAGCTGAGCTCGGCGAAACGTCGAGCTGAGCTCGGCGAAACGTCGAGCTGAGCTCGGCGAAACGTCGAGCTGAGCTCGGCGAAACGTCGAGCTGAGCTCGGCGAAACGTCGAGCTGAGCTCGGCGAAACGTCGAGCTGAGATCGGCGAAACGTCGAGCTGAGCTCGGCGAAACGTCGAGCTGAGCTCGGCGAAATGTCGAGCTGAGCTCGGCGAAACGTCGAGCTGAGCTCGGCGAAACGTCGAGCAGAGCTCGGCGAAACGTCGAGCAGAGCTCAGCGAAACGTCGAGCAGAGCTCGGCATAAATGTTGAGCACAGATTGGGTGGTATTATTTCCCCGATCGACGAAACATCGAGAAGAGCTCGACGAAATCTTGTGAGCTCGATGTTTTTTCGTGAGCTCAATGAATTGAGTTTAACGAATGTCAAAGGCGGTATGATCGTGACGATATTGGCTTCTGAGTAGCATCTGAGCGGCAGTTGCCTTGCTATCTCAAATATAGGCCATTGCTGCTGGATAGTGGGGAGATCGAGTGGCTAGGGTTATACCCGATCCTTCTAACCCGAGGGGTTTTGAGAAGAGAAATTAATTCTCTGTCTTATCTTCTTCATCATCGTTTCCTGGAAAGCAGAAAACCGAGAAAGGGTGGGTGCTGGGCTGAGCTAATTACTTTACTGAATGAAATCCAGTGGGTGGAATCGAGATCTGAGGATAGATCTGTGAAGAGGAAGGCAACGTGATTCTTTCCATCCGCGTAGATTTTCTCCAATGGCACCAAAACGGCTTCCAAGTGTAACGATCTTCTGTTTGGACAAGTGAAGTCCTCTTTTATATATATGCATGGAATCCTCCACCAAAAGGTGGAAATCGTAAGTGATTCATTTGGGGTTGATAGTTGATATCCCCTGTTGGGTTTGCATTAGATCCGGAAATGTGTAGTACAGAATAAGCATGTTGTGTGAAGCCTATTCGGGCATGCTGGTCTGGATTGGTGATGTTTATTCTGCGAACCGGAGAAGACTTCGCTTATAAAACGTGTATTGTATGGAGTCTTGGTGGTTTGCCTGTGAAGTAAAGTAATAGGAAGTACTAGAGGAATTATCCAGGAAATTGTTTAGGGGCTGTGAACTTGTTGTTCAGCCCTAAAGTCCGTGAGTGCCATTCTTTGTGAGTTGAGCCATCGTGTTGTAACTACGAAAGGCCAGTGAGCCAAACGGGCAAGGTGAAGCTATACCAGCATCAGTCCAGGCTTGAAACTGATGATTTGAGAAACAGGAAAGGCTGATTGTACCGGTATTATGGTTGTCTAACTGGAGTGATGAAGTTATTGACGTTCGATAGGATCACATAATGAGATTCTTTGGTTGTTTGCCATCAAGACTAAAGCCTCCTACCGTGGGCCATGGAGAATGTATGCTCATTATTTACCATCATGTCTGGGACCTCTGAACGGTGGTTGGACCCTGGTTTTCTGGTACACAAAGAATGTGCCCTGAGTGCACAGAGCGTCGGGCTGTCGTGCCGGCGTTTGTGATATATTGAAATGTGTGGTCGTGCACTTTCCTGCTATATATCTATTTGTAAATGCTATGCATACAGGGATGTATTTCCTATGCCCCGAGCCAGGGGCAGGGTCGTTATAATTGGTCAGCTGAATGCTGACTATTGCCTTGTTTTCCACCGGTTGGTGGTTTGTCCCTATGCAGGTACTAGAGAGCCAAGCCAGAAATAGCGGGCTAAAGCCCTTGCTGCTAAGCTGGCCCTCGAAGGCCGTGTTGTTTATATTTTTCAAGTGTGGCCAGCCTGCGTGCCGATGTTTGTAATCCACACTTCTGAAGAAAAATGTAACGCCATAAGGCCGTGGACTTTTGTGTATTTTTGTAACATTCCTATGATATATATAATTATGGTAGTTTATATATAGTGGACATTCCTGGTTGTTGAGTTCAATTGTAACCCTAAAAGATTCCGCTAGAATGATCTGAGTTAGGACTCGTGTTAGCTTTTGATATTAATACGTAATGTCGCCGACTGTTGTACGGAAAATGGCATGGGGCCCCGGCCGGACCCTCTATTATATTTCATGTGACGGATGAAGATGTTATAGTAGGACTAAGCATATTTAGATTAGGTATCATTTTATTAGGGAGCATGTGGAAAAGGAAGACATCCATCTTGAGTTTGTCCACATAGACAAGCAATTGGTAGACATCTTTACTAAGCCACTAGATTAAGTCAAGTTCAACACCTTCAAGTTTGAATTGGATATATTGAACTTGGTATAGCTTCAGTTGCTCCATGTAATATTTCTGTTACAAAACTCACCCTTCTTGCAGGTAGATAAGTCTCTAAAATGGTATCAAGACTTTCAAGTCTGTCATTTGATATCAAGACTCTCAAGTGATATCAAGTGGTATTAAGAATAAGATGGACTCAAGTGTCCAGTAAAGAGAAGATTGCAGATGCTCCAATTGAGGGGGAGCAAATCCAGCAGTTGCAGGAATAAGTTTAGCTTCCTGTTAAGAGGCAGCAAACAGCTGCAACAGTGGATCAAAGATCATCACAGCTAATTAGTAGGTACTCAGGACTATGCACAGTTTGAGGGGGAGATCAACCCTAGTGAATGGCTGTTGCTGTGAAGTCATTACTGCTGCTGAAAAGATATATTGATGCAGGAGTAGAGGAAAAGCCATCACCTCCCTTACTACAGCTACATTCTGCATAAGCTTTAAGTGGTATAAGGAGTGGCATTGGCTCAAGTGGAATAATGTTAGCAGCTATCTCAAGTGGCTACAATGATGTGTTGTATTCGTATATCAACACAAAAGGTATGACTCCTAGTCAAGTAGTTTGATCACTAGGATAATTTCTCAACTGGTATAAACACAGGATTTTGGCTAGGATAGAGATATAAATTCTCTAGTGCATGGTCCTCTCACCTCCCTCATCAGGAAACCTTGTTTTTGAAGAAGCCATAAAGGGAGAGATTGGTGCAATATAACCCTAAAACCCTAAAGGGTTTAGAGCAATTATTGTGTAATTGCTGAGATGTGGGCAATACCCTAATACCCTCTACCATAAAGGGAGGAGTTAAGCAATACTGAGTAGAGCAATTGTAATACTGAGTAATTCCAATGGCATATCAAAAGGGGAGATGGTGTGCAATACATACCCAGGGAGAGATGCGGAAGCAATACTTGACATGACCAAGTCATGTTAAGTAAGTGCATGTTACTTGGAAACATTCAAGTAATATGAAGAGAGAAATGTTGAGCCATTGCATATTATGTTTCCACCCTCAAGTGGTTTGAGGAAAGTCCTCCACTTAAGTGTTAAGTAGTGAGGAGAGCTGTAAGCTACTTTGAATTTTAAATAGTATGAGAAATCTTACAGCTGCTTTTAAATTTATTTGCTTTATGAGAAAATGCTTCTTAGTATTTCTGTGTGTTCTGCCTTCTTCAAATAGGGGGAGATTGTTGGGAATATTTCCCTCAATGTTCCCTAGATTTGAAAAAGCATCACCATCAACACTAAGAGCATAGTTGTATTTGATGTTGGTTAAGTCCATCATGTGCAGGATGTTCCATAGAACAAGTTTATATAGGTTGTCTAAGTGTTTGTGATAGGTGGTCACAAGGTAGAAAGGTGGAGAGACAAAAAATTGTCTAAGTCCACAGGCGTTGAGTGAAGCTAGTTCACTCAATGCCAGATGCCAAGGAAAGATGCTGGAAAGACTGAAAATTGTCTAAGTCCATAGACATTGAGTGTAGCCAGTTCACTCAACGCCAGATTACAAAAAGCGTTGAGTGAGGGCAGCTCACTCAACGCCAAAAGAAGAAGGCATCGACGGAGCGATGATCAGTCAAAGCCTAAGGAGAGACAAAAAAATCTGTCTATGTCCAGATGCATTTAGGGAGGACAGCTCACTCAACACAAGCTCATCAAGAAGATTAACTAAATACAGAAGCATTGAGTGAAGCCAGTTAACTCAATGCCTCATCAGAAAGACAGGCAAATGCAGAAGCGTTGAGTGATGAAGGCTCACTCAATGCATTCATAAAGAAAGTTGCGACTAAGTACAAAAGCATTGAGTAAAGACAGTTCACTCAACGCCACAACAAGAAGGCAGGCATTCAAAGAAGCAGTTAAGTCTAGTTACGTTGAGTGATGAAGATTCACTCAACGCACTCAACGCCTGGCAGCGCAGAAGAAATTGGACAAGTCCAAAAGTGTTGAGTGATGAAGATTCACTCAACGCCCAGCTGGGCAGAATTTGGCCAAGTCAATTTGTCGTTGAGTGATGAAGGCTCACTCAACCCACTCAACGCCTAATCAGTAGAAAGATTGGCTAAGGAAAAAAGTGTTGAGTGAAAGCCAATCACTCAACACACTCAACGCCTAGAACTATAGAATTATTTGGCTAAGTGTTTTTGCGCTGAGCGAGGTCTATTCACTCAATGCACTCAACGCCTGGGATGAAACTGAGAATATGGCTAAGTCCACAGATGTTGACGTCAACATGAGTCATCAAAGTTTCAAATTATTGTGGGTAATCTATAGTAGATGACAAATGGCGCCGCTGGTCTACAGTATGACTTTTGCAGATAAGGATAAGTTGCAGCCAAAAACTTCAGTGGGACCCATAGGTAAAATAGACATTGGACGGCAGAAGATAAAAGGGATAAGTTCGGCGGATGCAAGGACAACTTTTAGGGTTTAACATTTCGCAAAGAGGCGGAACTTCATCGTCTTCTTCCTCGCCATTATTACTGAGCTTGAAGCTGAAGTTCAAACCCGCTAAAATTAAAAGTTCACCCAGTTAGATGTAGCTATCTTCATCTGCTACAATAAGTTCAGAAGTGAGTTCTTATAAAGAAGAAGTAGAGTTCTAATTTATGCAGTCAAGTTTAGCTGATTGAAGAGTATAAAGAACTGTCAAATCATTGTCTTCATCAGCAAGTTCAGAGACTTTGTTTCTAAGGTACTTCCAGCATAAGCAGCAGATTATTGAAGATCAATTTCTATTTGCTGAGAAGAGGATAGGGCTGAGTTAACTCAGCTCAAGAAGCAGTAGACTCAGAGAACTTCTCTTGAGCCATATCAACACCAACAAAACACTTTCTTTTCTGTAGGATCCTTTAGATCTGAGTTGTATGCCTATTTTATAAAGACTGAGTGTAGGATCATTTATTGATCTGAGTGGTAGGGCCTGTGTGCCTGAGGTAGGGCTATTTGCCAGAGGTAGGAGAGTCATGCATTCTCTCTGAGTGTATGGCCTTTGTGACTAAGTTGTAGGATCCAGCTTTGGATCTGAGGTAGATCCTTGTGCCTGAGCTGTAGGAGAGTCATTCACTCTAAGTGGTAGGTGATCTTTGGAACACTGAGTTGTAGGAGCAAGCTTGCTCTGAGGTAGGGCCTTGTGCATGAGGTAGGTCTTGAAGATGACTGAGAGAACCTGAGGGATCTGTGTTGTAAGATTTTAGGAGCTGAGTTTTGGAGAAGTTTCTTATCTAACACACTGTTAGAAAGGCGGGAGGGAAAGTGGATGTACCCATAATCTGGAGAACCACTATAAATCTAGTGTGTGTTGTATCTGTTCTTGAAAGAAAGCTAACTAAGCTAACTCAACACACCCAAAGTTAGGAAAAAATATAAATAGACCAAAAACCTATTCACCCCCCCACTAAGTATTTAGCTGCCTTGAAACTAAAGACTCCCAGTTAGCCAAATGATTGACACCAGCTGTGACATGATTCTTGACTTCGAACATATAATCATCCGGGATTTGGGTGCAAGCATCCATTCTCCTTTCAACAATCTTCATGTGCTCTTCCATGTTGGTTTTTGTCACATTATGAACCATTTGCATGTTTTCAGATGTAGTGCATTGGTTTTGTATGATATCATTTTGCCTCTACTAAATTTGTTAAAGTTGAAGTGCAGTATGATCTACAGCTGGAGCAGCTCTCATGAAGAATTGTACTGTGTTTTCTCTCAGTTGGTTGACTTCATATCTGATGGAAGTAATTTCAGTAGAAAGATCCTTCTTCAGTTCTTTGACAGAGTCATCCACATACATCTCTATCTTTCTTCTTTGCTCATCAAGAAGCCCTCTTAGTTGTGATAGAAAAGAGGTGGGAAACACATCATTTAGCTGAGTAGATAATGGATAGTTAACCTCTTCATGTCTCTACCTTACATCTCTCCCCATTTTAGAGTCAATTATTTCATATTCAGAGGAGTTATCTAGAATGTTAGCAATAAGGATAGACTCCTCTATATCATCCTCCTCAGCAAGTGTCCTGACATCTCCTTTTTTTCCTTTATTGATACTTCCACCTTAGCTTCAGCTTCTTGATCAGGGTGACTCTCCCCCTCAATAATATCACTAACTATATTGATCTCCCCCTCAACATGATCATCCTTTTCTAAGATATCCTCCTTAGTATCAGCACAGATCCTGTTCACAATAGTTATCACAAATCTTAACCATGTTCTATAATTGTGTCCCCTTCAAGATCAGTAGGAGACACTCCCTTAGTAACATCTTTGGCAACATGCTCAGATAAAATTGAGACATGAGTAATCACATCCCTTCTCTCAGAATCACTTTGAAAGTGAGGGATAGAGCTACTTTACACTAGAGGGGGTGAATAGTGTATATTAAAATCTTGATTTAGTTTTATAGAGGATTTCAAAAACTAGTGATATATATAAGCAATCACAACACACAAATAAAATGAATAGCAATCACAAAAGACACAAGGAATTTATAGTGGTTCCCCAATAAACTTGGGTACACCCACTCTTCTACCACCTTGGTAGGAATCCACTATAGGTTTTTGATCAGTTGTCCTGCCACCACAAGTTTTTGATCTGGTGCCCTGTCACCAAGAGATCTATTTTTATAAGGGAGATCTAGCAACCCTTTGAGCTTTTGATCAGGTGCTAAAAACTAACTTAAGTCTTTTGATCAGGAAACTTAGAAACCAAAAGGGTAACTTTTGAAGGGAGTTAAGAACCCTGTACACAGTTTATGAAAATAAACAAAAAGATTTATAGTGTCTTCTCTGTCAAGAATCTCTGAGAAGACTAGTGGATGTGGAAGCAGAAAGCTCTCCTTGATTTGAGTAGAGTTTATGATCAGGAGAGGGAGTCCTTTCTTTAGGATGTAGGCCTTCTTGTATTTGAGAGATTAAAGACTTTGCATAAGCAGAGATTGAAGATCTAATTTTGTAAGAGTGTATGTTGATCTCCAAGTCTCTAAGTCAATAAATCTAAGATTGTATATCTGAGTCTGTATTTTTGAGTGAGTAACCTTGGTCTGTAACCTTGAGGCAGCAATCTTCTGAGCATATATATAGATAATGTAGAGAAGAATTCAAACAATTGCATTAGTTGATTCTGAAACTTCTGAGAGATTTCCCAAGAATGGTAACTGCCTTGGAAATAGATCAGCCTTAATCTCTGTGATAAATCCATATTTAATGCTACCTCTAAACGGCTATATTCTTTAGAATATTTGGCATTAAATATCAGAGTTATAGCTGTATGTAATTAAGCCTTTGAAATTATTCTGCCTTCAGAATATAATCAGCCTGAAATTTGTTATGCCTTCTGTAAACAAAACTACCTAAAATACTACAGAGAATTAGTCGAACTCAGCAAGCATTTCGTCGACCCGAGCCTGGAGTTCGTCAAACTGAATCTGCTTATTCATCGACCTAAGCTCAGAGTTTGTCGAGCTGAGCTTGACTTTCGTCGAGCTAAGTTTCTGAGTATAGATCATAGTTCATCGTCCGGAGCTAAAAGTTCATCGAGCTAAACTCTGAGTTAAAACTCTGAGTTCATCGAGCTGAGCTCGGCGATCGTCGAACTACACTCAGCTTTCGTTGTCCTGAATTCTGCATTCGACTAACCGCATTTCTGCTAGAATTCTTCTGAGGCAATAACCCTGGAAATAACCTATGACCCTAGACTACACAAAATGGGTCAACTTAAACATCCTAATAATAATCCTAGACCAAATCAGTAATAGGGTTCCAACACACTTGAACTGGACAAGCGAGGTTCATAGGGTTCAGTACTCCTGTTGTCTGAAGAGATACTACTGGAGCTTTCTTCTACAACTGATTCAGCTTCCTTTTTCTTTTTCTTTTCAGACTGTTTAGGGTGATTGATTAGCATCCTATCCCATATTTCAAATATTTTGATGTCCATCTTTCTCATATGATGGATTTTTGCACCTAGCCTCGTATTCAAAATTCCTGAAATAGTGTTGAGGAAGAATAGAGACAGAATTCTTCCTATATTGGGCTCAGGTATGCACTCAATTACCTTATCAAACACCAAGTTGCCCCAATTAGTGTTCTTGGAGAGAATCACTATAGCCATTAGATCAAACATCTTTCTTAAAAAATTTTCATGAGACCCAGTCTTGTATATCAAGGCTTTTGCAATGATGTCTGTCAAGAATTTACCCTCCAAATTCTTGTCTTTCATGAGTATAGATCCACGGGTATACTTTGAAAGACCACACCATTTGAAGGTAGACTTTACATCTTCTTAAAACAGCTCATCTTCCTCTTCATTAGGGCTGAGCTTTGGGAGCTTTAGTGCCCTCCATATCTTCCTTGCTATGATTTTAAGCTTTTCTCCATTAATGAAGGTCTTGATTTTGGTAGAGGAAGAGTACACTTTGGCATTGGCAAGCAGTTCTAGTACCTATCTTTTCCAAATAGCATAGGGTTCTGATAGACAAAAGTCTGGTTCAACAGCTGATATAAGTTGAATGACAGATTGAATCTCCTCTGGAGCATTTATGAATCCATTTTGCATAAGTTCATAACCCTCAAACAAGAAGTCAGCACCCTTAGGAGGCATTGAATCTGAGAGATTGAGCGAGGATGAGAAGTCAATGCGAGAAATCTAGGGTATGAGATACAGAATTTCGAAAGGTCAATGGAATAGAAGAGTTTATTCTAGGCACGATTTATTTTATACCCTACTCTACTCGAGAAGGTGGAGAGGTGTGTACCTTATCATCATTTACAATTTTGTTGGATGACTATGATTTAACATGATAAATTTGATGCTTTCCAACCCATCAAAATATTTGCGTTGAACCCATTCGATGACAAAGGTGTCCACTCGATGCATGGACGTCTCACTAGACGCCGTATTTCTTACTTGACGCCGCATATTGACTCAATACCTGACACTTCATTCAACGCCAAGTCAGTTGACCTTTTTATTATTTATGTTCTCCTGCAAAATGATTAGTCTCCAAAAGAAAATATAGAAATTTCTAAATTTAATGATAATAATAGCTTATAGTCATGAAAATTTTCTATTTACTTCAAATTTTACATTCTTAATACAAACTTGAAGAAGTTAAACTTGGCTTCATCAAGAGGCTTAAAAAGATGTTAGCCACTTGTCTTTTTGTGGGAACAAACTCAAGGCTGATATCTTCATTCTCAACATGCTCTCTTATGAAGTGATATATTATTTCAATATGCTCGGTCCTGTTGTATGATACATGATTCTTATCTTTTGAAATAGTACTAGAAGAGTCACATAACATATGGGTTTTACTTAGCTGGATATTATAATCATGAAGTTGATGTTGGATCCACAAGAGCTGTGCACAGCAACTCCCTGCTGAGATGTATTCAGATTTTGTAGTGGAGATTGCTACACATGTTTGTTATTTACTGCTCTAGGATACCAGTCTTCTTCCTAGAAATTGGTAAGTACAAAAAGTACTATTTCTATCCTTTTTGCAACCTACAAAATCTGCATCTGAATAGTTTGTTAGTTCAAAATAATCATTCCTAGGGTACCAAAGGCCAAGATCTGGTGTGGCCTTACGATATCTCAAAATCCTCTTTATGGCTGAGTAGTGAGAATCTTTAGTGCAAGCCTAGTACCTAGCATAAACACATATAGCAAACATAATATCTAGTCAACTATCAGTCAAATATATGAGAGAGCCAATTATGCCTCTATACAAGGTTTCATCAACTGGCTTGCCACTATCATCCTTTTCTAATGACATACTTGACCCTATAAGAGTTTTTATGGTGGAGGCACTCCCCATTCAAAATTTCTTAATTAACTCCTTAGTAAACTTAGACTGAGAGATAAATAATCCATTCTCAGCTTGACTTGGAGACCCAAAAAATACTTAAGTTCACCCATACTACTCATCTCAAATTGCCTTTGAATAAGTTTAGCAAACTTTTTACATAGGTCATCATTAGTAGAGCCAAAAATTATGTCATCAATATAAATTTGGACTAGGATAATCTTACCCTTGACTTCCTTTAGGAATAATGTCTTGTCTATCTTCCCCTTGAGAATTTGTTTTCAATGAGAAAGCTAGACAGGGTTTCATTCCAAGCCTTTGGGGCTTGTTTTAACCTATGCAAAGATTTTCTTAAATGAAATACATGATTAGGAAAAGAAGGATTGATAAAACCTGATGACTGCTCAACATAGACCTCTTCTTTTAGGTCACCATTCTTGAAAGGTGACTTCACATCCATTTGGTAGACCTTAAATCCTTTGTAAGCAACATATTCAAGGAATAATCTTATGGCTTCAAGTCTAGCTACTAGTGCAAAGAATTGATCAAAGTCAATACCTTCTTTTTGCATGTACCCTTTAGCAACCAGTCTAGCTTTATTCTTGATTATGACACAATTTTCATCTAGCTTGTTTCTATATATCCAGTTGGTTCCTATGATGTTATGTCCCTTAGGTCTGGGAACCAGCTTCCAGACATTACACCTTTTGAACTGGTTCAATTCTTCTTGCATAGCCACTATCCAAAATGGTTTTATGTTGACTTCTTCAAACTTCTTGGGCTTTATCTGAGACAGGAAGGAGTACAAAGCTATATTGAGATTTCTGCTCCTTGTGGTCATACTTTGTCTTGCATCCCTAATTATCAATTCTCTAGGGTAGTCCCTTAAATGTCTACAGCTACTGCTAGCCTATCTACTGCTCCTTGAGTTTCATTTTCAGTGGGCCGAGGTTCTTCAGTCCCCAATCCTTATATAGACTGAATCTAGGGCAAACTGCGATTCCTTCTATGCTACTTAGCCAAAAGCGAATCTCGAGTCCTCAGGAGCCCTCTAAACAGAGCGATAAAACATCCCCTTGCAATATATTTAAGCATCAGCCTCGGGCGCTCACGCATAGTTAAAATCACAAGATCAACACGCTGTATCAAACATGCATGAAAGGCAAAATGCTTCCGATTCAGCATGACCCCCAAGGATCAAATAGGCGGACAACTCTGTAATGCCCCAAGAGATATATTTCGAGCAAAATACAAGCTAACGGGCTAATTCACTCCAAATACAGCAAGGGTAAAGCTCTAACAAAAGAAATACAGTATATACACGACGCACATACAATCAAGTAACCTCTCTACGTCACGTTAGCACCACCTTTCGAGGCATCACCCATTCATAGGATAAAATTCTCTCACATCCTTCATGCTACATAGAATCTCTCGCCAAGTGCAAGGCAGATCACAACAGTGCACTCACCTCTTTATGATGGACCAACCTCCAATGCAGTCATCTCGGGGTCCCCTTAACCCTCCGATATTGTTCCGTTAGAAGGGCCAGTAGTCGTGGAAGCCCGAGATTCTAAGGCGCTGATGTAATCCTCTTCCTTCGGCCACACCAACTCGACTTCTGCCTCGACTCTCGATAAATTTGGGCGTCAAGTCTTATGATTATTCCTCATAAGAGTAGAACTCGGGGCCTTTGGTATCTCCCAAACAAACGGGCCCCATGGAAAGAACAGACCCTGAGTCCTTCTACTTTTCGAGATAGGAGCAGGTCGCAAACCCTCCACCAGATTCCTCCCAAACATATGGACTCAATGCAGGGCAAACCGCGAGTCCATCTGCGCTACTTAGCAAAAACCAAATCTCGAGACCTCAAGAGCCCTTTAAATAGAGGGGTAAAACATCCCCTTGTAAAATATTTAAGCATCAGCCTCGGGCGCTCACACCCAGTGAAAATCACAAGATCAACACGTTGTATCAAACATGCATGAAAGGCAAAATGCTTCCGATTCAGCATGACCCCCAAGGATCAAACATGCGGACAACTCTGTAATGCCCCAAGAGATATATTTCGAGTAAAATACAAGCTGACGGGCTAAGTCACTCCCATTGCAGCAAGGGAAAAGCTTTAACAAAAGAAATAGAGTATATGTAAGGCTCACATACAATCAAGTAATCTCTCTACGTCAACGTTAGCACCGCCTTTTGAGGCATCACCCATTAAAAGGATGAAATGCTCTCACATCCTTCATGCTACATAGAATCTCTCGCCAAGTGCAAGGCAGATCACAATAGTACGCTCACCCCTTTTTGATGGACCAACCTCTATTGCAGTCAACTCGGGGTCCCCTTAACCCTCCGACATTGTT
Source organism: Platanthera zijinensis (assembly GCA_039513925.1). Classification (NCBI taxonomy): domain Eukaryota; kingdom Viridiplantae; phylum Streptophyta; class Magnoliopsida; order Asparagales; family Orchidaceae; genus Platanthera; species Platanthera zijinensis. The sequence goes on from CM077079.1 coordinate 254,148,595, forward strand.
CTGTTAGAAGGTCCAGTAGTCGTGGAAGCCTGAGATTCTAAGGCGCTGATGTCATCCTCTTCCTACGGCCACACCAACTCAGCTTCTGCCTCGACTCTCGATAAATATAGGTGTCAAGTCCTACGATGATTCCTCATAAGAGTAGAACTCGGGGCCTTTGGTATCTCCTAAACAAACGGGCCCCATGGAAAGAACAGACCCTTAGTACTTCTACTGCTCGAGACAAGAGCAGGTCGCAAATCCTCCAACAGATTCCTCCCTAGGATGGACCCCGATCTTCCTGAGATGCAAACAAACAAAGGTTCCCTTCCACCTCTGTCGACAATAGAATGGACCCCAAGTACTCCCAAAGAATGATCGGGAGAACGTCTCCCACTAATGTTATAATTCCCCAAGTTCCTAAAGCAGGAAATGGTTTCTGTGAGAAACTGTCCAATGGTAGGTTGTTATCGCCGACAGTAGTACCGTGCGAAGGGTGACAGAGATTTCGGGAAGCTATCGCCCAGCGGTAAAGATACCGCTAGTGTTCGTATGGTCTGTTTAGTTGGCGAAGCTCTCAGGTTGTGACCGTGCTGCGGTAGCAGTTATCGTGTGACGATAATGGAAGCGGCCGTGTTATAACCGACGTTAGATACCGCATGGCGGTAGTAACCTATCGCACGAAGATAGTCAGTTATAATGGCATGGATAAGTGTTGGCCTATGATTAGAGGTCTTGGGCGGTGGGCACACAAATTGATCCATCGATTGGGGTACCGCACGACGGTAGCTAGTTACCGCGCGATGGTAGCTCGGTTTAAAGCCTAGGTAGTGGCATTTTCACTTCATTTTTTTTCTGAGCCCTAATTCTGAGCGGCTGGAGAAAGGAGGAGGAGCGTCGGTCGAAGAGGTCTCGCTGCTGTTGGAGTTTCAGATTCCTAATCTACGAGATAAGTTTGGATCTACAGAGGCAAAGCCATAACAATCATTTCCATCAGGCTAGAATATCTCTCATGGCATCGAAACGGACTTCTAGGGTAACGATCATCTTCCTTAGACATGTGAAGTCTCTTTTTTGGCATGTGAGGGTAGACGCTCCATGAACACGTGAAAGTGGTTCTCCTGATGGGTAGATCCATGTATCCCTGTTAGTGTTGCATTTAGATCCGAAATCAAAGTACGAAATATGCATGCTGTGTGAAGCCCATCGGGACAGGTTGGTCTAGATTGGTGATGTTTGTATGTTATGTATGCCGGAGAAGACAATGTGATAATCGTATATATTTCAGATTTACGGGGTGTGTAGTTGGCTGGAGAAAGAGTATTGGGGGATGATTTATAGGAAAACACCCATTTAAGGGGAAGAGTCGATAGTCTATCCCCTACCGTGCGCCGGTAGCGCTACCACCGGCGGTAGCTCCAAGTGAGCACTATATTATTTTGTGAGGCCTGTCTTGTGGAGACCTAGGGGACCATCTTTTGGTGAGGCCTATCTCTTGAAGTTCTGGGGCCCAATGTGTGAAGCTGAAAGCCTGTGTGGCCCAGCTTAGGTGGCTGTGAGTGCTATCCTAGGATCATAACAGGGTTATGTATCATACGGATGAGAAAGGGGATGTTGACCCACATCGTAGCTACTGCGTGTAACACCTCCATCCGTCACATGAAATATAATAGAGGGTCCGGCCGGGGCCCCACGCTATATTCCACAAACAGTAAGTGGGGTTACAGGTTAAATATCTTACAACCAAACAAATCCTAACTCATAGCATTCTAACGAAAGCTTCATGGGTTAAATTGAACTCAATACATGTGAATGTCCACTAATATTTATAACAGGAATGTTTTACAAAATACACAAAAGTTTTGACCTTAAGTCCTTACAGTAATTCTTCAATAAGATGGTTTACGAACATTGGCTCGCAGATCGGCCACACATGAAAACAATAAAATTCTCCACTTGGCCTTCGAGGGCCGACATAACATCAAGGGCTGCAACCCTCTATTTTTCGCTCGGCTCTCCAGCACCTGCACAGGGACAATCCATAACAAGGATGGCAAACAAAGCAAAGGTTAGTTTTAGCTGACCAATTTATAAGGACCCTACCCTATACTCGGGGCAATGGTTTACCTTCCCTACATGCATAGAACCCATATATATAGATATATCACAAGAAGGCCCAACTCAAGCACCATTCAATATATAACAAACGTCTGAATTAACTAATAAATGTTCCGTGCACTCAGGGCACATTCTCCGTGTACTAGAAATACTCAGTCCCACTATCATTCAAAGGTCCAAGACATAACGGTCAACATTGAGCATTTCAGTCTTTTTGACACACAGCCTAAGACTCTCATTATGCGATCGATGAAGTCAATTAATTTAGGCCTACGAGTCTGACTAGCATAACACGGGTACAGTTCAGCCACAACTCGTTGCTCAAATCGCCATATCATTGTCAAAAGCTGGAACCTTCAGGGCCAATCGACATGACGCGGTTCAGCTTCCCCTTGCCTGTAATCCAAAACATAACCAACTTTATGTTCAATGGCTCTCACGGCCATCAAAGCTGGGCACCCAGGCTCACAACTCACCTGCTACCCATACGGTCTCCACGAGACAGGCATCGCAAGTACAATACAATCTGGGAGCTATCGCCAAAAATAGCCACTATCGCCCGACGTTAACAACAGAACACTTCTTTGTGTCTCCAGACTCTATCATAATTAGAATATCTTTCCATAACACAACTCTAGCATCCTGCAGTGCTAGAAAACTTGACTTTCACAAAGTTTAGCTCACACAGAGCTATCGCAAGCGATACTCACTATCGCCCGGCGATATCCACAGTTGTTAAAAAGCCATGGTATTTTCTGGGTATTTTCCTAGAGCGCCTCGAGAATAGCCTCCAAGCTTGTAAAGCTCAGCCTCAGCCTTCTTCTTCCTTTCTTCTAAGAGCTTGATGAGAGGGATGAGAGAGAATGAGAGAAAAGAAATGAATCTTCTCTTTACCTCATCTCTGGTTAAGCAGCCTCGGGAATAACCCTAGCCACACGATCCTCTCATTAATAGGAATGAAGGGCCACGATTTCAGCTGACAAGTCAAACTTATCGCTATCGTCGGATGATATTCGCTATCGCATGAGCAACATCGTTGGTAGCTGCTTTGACCCTAGTCAACAACGCTCTTCGTCCGCTTTTCAGCCATCTGACACGTATCCTGATATCGCCGAGCGATATCCACTATCGCCACATGATAGTCTACTCAACGATTCGTTGAGTGCGTCAAGTGAATTGAGTGTGTCGAGAGCGTCGAGAGTGTTGAGTGCATATAGAGCATCGAGTGGTATCACCAACAAAAACCGCTATCGCCTGGCGATAGCCACCTTTAGTTTTGTTTTCCAGTTTTTGGGGTGTTACAAACCTCCCCACCTTAATGAAATTTCGTCCCGAAATTTTATTCAGTTAAAGGAAAAATAGTACAAACTTTTATGACACCACTTTACAAGAAAAACTCGGGAAACTCATGTCGCATGGTTTTCTCATGCTCTCATGTCAGTTCTTCACGACCACAATTGTCCCAACAGACTTTGACCATCCCGATTTTCTTGTTTCGTAGCCGCCTGACCTCCGTATCCTTGACCTGAATGGGTCTAACCTTTGTCTCCAGCCCACCATCAACCGGTACGTGATCATCAACCACCACTTGAGTCGGCTCTTGCAAAGCTTTCCGCAGCACCGATCAGTGAAACACATTATGCAAACCACTTAGCTCTATTGAAAGAGCTAATCGATAGGCAACTTCTCCAACCCGCTCAACCACTTCAAACGGACCAAGATACCTCGGGCTCAACTTTTTCAAGCGCTGAATTCTGGACACACCTTTGAATGGCTTTATCCTCTGATATACCCAATCACCAACCGCAAACTCCACGTTTCGGTCCTTGGCATTGTAGTACTTTGCTTTCCTATCTTGGGAAACCAATAGCTGCTCTCGTATAATGTGTATAGTCGAATTTGAATCTTCGACTTCTTTACACTTATACAACTTGTATTCGCCTGTTTCCGCCCAAGCTAAAGGAGTACAACACTTCCTATCGTATAAAGCTTTGAAGGGCGCCATCTGAATGCTAGTTTGATAGCTATAATTATAGGTGAACTCGATCATACAGAGATGGTCCTACCACCTCTTCCCGAAATCCAAGGCGCACATACAGAGCATATCCTCCATTGTCATGTTGGTTCTCTCGATCTGACCATCCGTTTGCGAATGAAAGGTTGTACTGAACTTTTGTTTAGTACCCAACAACTGGTGGATTAGCCTCCATTCATTCGAAGTAAAACGCATATCTCTATCGTTGTCGATGCTACGGGGCACACCATGCAAACGTACTATGTTGTCAACATACAACTTAGCCAATTTTTCAACTAAATCGTCCTTCTTGATCGGTATGAAGTGTGATACCTATGTCAAACAGTCAACGATCATCCACACGGCATCGTTCCCGCTCTGTGATCTCGGAAACCCATGCACGAAATCCATAGAGATATCATCGAACTTCCACACTGGAATTGGTAACGACTTTAGGAAACCTCCAGGCTTCTAACATTCAGCTTTTACCAAGGCATAAGTTTGACACTTTGCCACGTAAAGAGCTATGTCCTTCTTCAAATCCAGCCACCAAGACATCATTTTCATGTCCTTGTACATTTTTGTGCTTACTGGGTGGATTGAGTATTTAGTAAAGTGTGCCTCATACATTAACTCCTCCCCCAGCTTACCCATATTTGGGATGCACAAACGACCGTTCTTTCTTAAAAGACCGTCATCCAAGGAGAATTGGGAATTTGACCCATTCGTTGCATAGTGCTTCATACTCTCATCGAGTTCCATTGCTCGTTGAACTCTGTTTGCGAGGTCATATTGCACATCTGTCCAGATCAAGCACGCAATTGTAATGGCATTCCTGTCAACACAAGAGATGTCTAAAGCCTCTAACTCCTGGATCAGATGCTCTTCATGCATCTGTAGCCAACTTTACGATACTGGAGTCCTACAACTCAAGGCATCTGCGACCACATTTCCTTTCCCGGGAGTGTAATGTATTTGGAAAGTGTAGTCCCCGAGGAACTCCATCCATCTCCGTTGTCGCAGGTTCAAATCCTTCTGATCTATTAAATACTTAAGGCTTTTATGGTCCGTGAATATATCAACTTTCATGCCATACTAGTAGTGACACCGCAGCTTAAGTGCAAAAATCACAGCCTACAATTCCAAGTCATTGACTGTATAGTTTCTCTCATGCACTTTCAACTGCTGCAAGCCATAAGCTATAACATTTCCGATTACAGAAGAATGCAGCCTAAGCCACTCCCTAAAGCATCATTGTGTATCTCATAGCCGTTTGTACCACATGGCAAACTCAAGATAGGCGTCGTAGTCAAACAACTCTTTAACTCCTCAAAAGCTCGTGTGCACTCAGGCATCCAAATGAACTTTTGATCTTTCCTTGTTAGTGTAGTGAGAGGTAAGGCTATCCGTAAAAAGTTCTTCACGAAGCGCCTGTAGTAACCTGTAAGTCCAGGGAAACTCCTGACTTCCGCTACCGTAGCCAACACAGACCATTCTCGTATCACAATTATCTTTGTCGGATCCACCACAATACCCTCTCCACTAACCACATAGCTCAGAAAAGCCACTGACAACAGGCAAAACTCACACTTTGAGAACTTGGCATAGAGTTTATTCCTTCTTAGGGTATGTAAAACCATCCTCAAGTGATTTTCATGATCTCCTTTTGATTGAGAGTATACCAGTATGTCGTCAAAAAAGACGATCACAAGCTAATCTAAGAACTCCCAAAAAGTTTGGTGCATCAAGTCCATGAATATCGTTGGCACGTTTGTTAGCCCAAATAACATTATAGTGAACTCATAGTGACCATAGCATGTACCGAACGTTGTCTTGGGAATGTCACATTCCCTAATCCGCAACCGGTAATAGCTAGACATTAAATCTAGCTTTGAATAGACAGTTGATCCCACCAGTTGATCAGACAATTCATCAATCCATGGAATCAGATACTTGTCTTTCTCCGTCACTTGTTCAATTCTCGATAATCAATGCATAGATGCAAGCTTCTGTCCTTCTTATTCACAAAGAGGACCTGTGTACTCTAAGGTGACAACTTGGACATATATATAGTCATGTTCTAGCAATTCTTGCAATTGAACTTTCAATTCCACCATCACTTTTAGCGCTACTCGGTACGGTGAGCGTGCCACAGATTTCGCACCTAGCACCAACTCAATAGCAAAGTCAATCTCTCACTAGGACGATAACCTAGGGAGATCCTTAGGAAAAACATCTGCATAATCCGATACAATAGGAACGTCACTTAAACTGGACTTCGTCTCAACAGCCTCCAATAGCGTGAAGAACAACTCCGCACCCTTCCGAACAGCCTTGACTACTTGGAGAGCAGACATTAATATCTAGCTCGATCCTTGTATACCAGCGAATTTAGTCTCTTGTTCAGTGTTCTGTCCCAATGTGACTTCCTTAGAGTTGGAATCTATACAGGCACGCTGCTCCGAGAGCCAATCCATGCTAAATATTACATCGAACTCATATATCTGTAACATCGAAGCTTCCATCCCAAAATCATGACTTTCTATTCGCACCTCAACACAGCAAGACCTATCAGTATGCATTGCGCATCCGTTAGGTAACAGCACCTTCAATATATCTTTCGATATAAGAGCAGGCACTCTGATCCGCGATACAAAGTCCTTATATAGAAACGAATGAGAAGCACCTTTATCAAACAGTGCTCTTGTCGGATAGTCCCAAATAAGGACGAAGCCTACATTCATCAAGTTATACACAAGCAATTCACAAGTTATAAGTATATAAAGGATGAAAACTATATACTACTCATACCTGTGATGAAATTAGCCTGTTTGATGGCCTCTTATTGGCCAAGATTGTAAACCCTTGGCTGAGATGGAGCATATTGAGATGCGGTGGACTCCACCGCCTTTCACTTCTCAGCGTAAGATGCTCATGCCTTTTTATCCACTATTGGAGGACCACCTCGACAATCTCGGGCTATATGTCCCGACTTTCCATAAGTATAACATGTACGCATGCTTTTCCCAGAAGTTGCTCCAGAAACAACAGTAGATTGAGCCTTCCCAAAAGACTTTGACTTCTTATTCCCCTTCTGATAGCGCGGTTTTGAAGCAATCAGCACTTTGAACTCGGGCTTTATCACAGCCAAGTCCCTTTTGGCCTGCACCCTCTTCATGTCCTCCAACAAACGAGTCGTATTAACAAATACTTGAAAACCTCGATTCATTAGACCGGAGAGAAGTAACCTCAGCTCATCCCATAGTCCCTCATAGAACCTGTTGGTCTTATGCTCCTCGTCCACAAACGTAGACCCCGCATAGCATCCCAACCTGTTAAACTCATCCAAGTAGTTATCCACACTACCCTCGCCCTGAGTCCAACGTTGGAACTCATTTTCCATAGCAATCTACTGCGACGAAGGCGGATGCTTTGCCAAGAATAATCTCAAAAACTCCTCCATCAAGATATCAGATAGTCCTTTACCCGTAAAGTGGTGTAACTCCAACTCATCCCACCAAATTCTAGTCTCTCCTTCCAACAGGAAAGTGGCCAAGGTTACCGTCTGCCCCTCCTCTGTTTTAATCGTCGTCAACACTCTCTTGACACGCGAAATCCATGCCTGCGTTGGGGATCCTGTACCCATGAACGTAGGAGGATTAAAACTCATGAAGTGCTTCAATTGCCTTTCAGTCGCTCTCCTATCAACCAAATCCTCAGCAGGCCCCTGCCTAACAGCTATAGGCCCGGCGACACCAACCCGTACTGGTACCATCGCAGGCCGCTCCTGCCCAGTCGGTTGTGCATTTATCATAGCAAACACTGTCTTAGCAACTAAGCATATCGTTTCTCCAAAAGGAAGAGGTGTGGGCATAGCAGCTGGTGCTGCACTTTCCATAGAACATTGTGGTTAAGACTGCCCTGCACCACTTTGAGTTTTCTAAAAGTGTAAAATACACAATTTAACGACCGCATACAAGGCACACCACGACTAATAGGAATGTACAGGTTCCTCACATATGTGTATTTTCATTCCTAAGTGGACATTCTTGAGATCATTTTGTTATAACGGTAAGCACATACATGTGCTCTCCATCCCTCAAAAGAATTCGACCACGAATTCACAAAAGGAAGACTGAGACAAGATGATACCAAATTGTAACACCTCCATCTATCACATGAAATATAACAGAGGGTCCAGCCGGGGCCCCACGTCATATTCCACAGACAGTCCGCAGGGTTACAGGTTAAATATCAGAAGACCAAATGAATCCTAACTCACAGCATTCTAGCGAAAGCTTCATTGGTTAAATTGAACTCAATACATGTGAATGTCAATTAATATATATAACATGAATGTTTTACAAAATACACAAAAGTTCTGGCCTTAAGGCCTTATAGTTATTCTTCAACAAGGTGGTTTATAAACATCAGCTCGCAGGCCGGCCACACATGAAAATAATAAAATTCTTTGCTTGGCCTTCGAGGGCCAGCATAGCATTAAGGGATGCAACCCCCTATTTTCTGCTCAGCACTCCAACACCTGCATAGGGACAATCCACCATAAGGATGGAAAACAAGACAACGGTATGCTTTAGTTAACCAATTTATCATGACCCTACCCCATACCCGGGGCAGCAGTTTACCTTCCCTGCATGCATAACAACCATATATGTAGATATATCACAAGAAGTCACAACTCAAGCACCATTCAATATATCACAAATGTAATATCCTGTCTCCCCATCCCGAGGCTAACCCGGATCTTATGCCCAGAACCGCCGCCTTACGGTGACACTAACGCACGGGTTAGTCGTCACCGCAAGACGCCGATTCTGCCGGCTAGTACGATCATAACCTGTCGGCCAATATGAGAATAAAAGCATAATAACAGAGTAAAAGCAGAGAAGTCCACAGCCACAGCACATATATATATCAAATGAAAATGAAATGTCAGTCCACAATGAGTACCACAAATATAAGTAAATAGGGCTTATGCCCAGTACATCATGATCAAATCTCTCTCTCACTAATAGCAGCGGAAGAACTAAAATCTCTCACATCAAACCTGTAGTCGTGCTCCAGTAGAAGTAGTAGAAGGTGCCGGTATCTGCTCCTCAAGTCCTGCCTCCTCGACGTGCTGGTCCACCTCCTCGAGCTCCTAAAATTGTAAGGTCACCGACCATTAGTCAAAAAGACTAAGTCGTATCCTCAACACCTCCTCCTGCAACTCCTAGGCACCGTGCGGGAGGACGAAGTGGAGGACAAGCAAGGGGTGACAAAGGCGGAGCAGGTGACAGGAAACTAAGCAGAATATGTAATCAAGTAAATAATAAAAGGTAACCTTCACTTATGCGGGTACGCATAAGCAAGGGGTCTTCTACAGGGCTCCCATTGTATAAAATGTCCCATACCATTTTATACAATGGGGTGTCAGGTGTCACAAGCAAATATATATATAAAAGGAAAGTAACCTCAACCTATAAACTTGCCCACTCAAGCTTATAGGCTAAGGGATCGTATAGCAGGTCCTAATGTATAAGCGTCCCATACCACTTATACATTAGGTGTCATAGGTTGTTATGAAGGTTAATGATATGCATCTATATGGTGGGAATGTTATGAAAATGCAATGCAACACACACACACAACTCCGTGATCACAGACCTTTAGTTCCCACTTTTCGAGAGCTAGCATCACTCTCAGGCACTACCGTTGTGGCTACGGCAGCAGCGGAGCGGGCGTCTCCGCCTTCTAGGCGGGTATACACACTACCAAGCCTAGACCTCTCTTGTACGCCTCTGTACACCGCCAGTGCAGTCTAGAGTCTCTGCGTACCACTTTGCTGACGACCTGTCAGTCTTGTTGGGCCGGGTGCGCGTTATTAGGAAAAGTCCTCCAGACTCCAGTATAAACATCCTACTGGTCCTTCTAACCCTCGCACCTGCCTGGTCCACCGTACTGTCGTCGGTGTGACGACTGGCCAGTACCGCATGGCCCGCCACTAGTATATGCACATGCAAGTATAGTATATTGAGCCTCCAGCTCGAAGGACTAACCAGTCCCAACTCTCTCCAACCCGTCACGGGTGAGTATGTGCTACAGAACCTCCAACCCTGCCCGGGTGAGTGTATATAAGCCAATCTCTTTCCTCCAACTCTGCACGGGTGAGCAAGTAGTCAAAAGACTCCAAGTCCCTCCAACCCGGCACGAGTGAGCACATGTCCAGTTCACTTAACCTATTAGACTACTCTTGCCTACAGATTATCATACTTAGAGTCTTAAGGTGAATCCCAGGACTGCCCAAGGTACGCCCAATGAAGGGGTCTCGAAGGCACTAGGAACTACGATGGGATGACAAGCCCAAAGTTCCCTTTCGCAAGGATAATTACTTTTAGTTGATGTCTACCCAAGATCCACAATCAACTCTCATTGTTACTTTAGGATTATTCTAATGACTTAAGGTATCATTATCGGAAGGGCGACGGTCTTCCGTCGGCCTCCGCTCTAGTGGTTACCCAAAGACTTGCACTTTACTCTCGTCACTAATATGACACTAACCACCAGGGTTATATTTCCAATCACATCTCAATTTCAATCGTCGATCTATCCCCCGGTGGGCCCTAAGCTATAACTACTTTTACTATGCGCAGCCCATGACCTAATGCCACCCCGAAATCGAACTTCTAAATCCTTGGGCCAACATACCCCAAATATTTATCCTAGGGTGGTATGGACTAATTAAATGAATGTATTGATTTTCATAATTTTCCTAGGTCATTAAGGTCTTTAATTAAATCCTTTAAATCATTCCCTAGGTCATTTTACTCATGAAGTGGTATCAATTAAAATCTACTGACCTAAAGGAATTTTCCTAAGTTGCATATGAGTAAAATATTACTGTCTACAAGATCTCATAATTTCCCTTTTTATATTTCTATTTATCCCATAATTAATACAGATTCCACATAATTATCATTTTCCAAATGAAGTATAAGAAATATATTAACCAAAATTCCAGGAAAATTACTGAGAATATATATCACTACTTTATGACTAATGGCAGAGTTGCATCAAATTCTACAGTGTAATGACCCATCAAATTCCATTCTTAATTAATTACCAAAATGCCATTATGCTAACTCAATATATTAAAAGTGCATCCAAAAATTCTGAAATAATTCTATGAGGCTAGTGTCACAATTATACAACTCTTAGAAATAAATGCACAATTTTCCAACATGTAATTCCAATAAATCATGAATAAATACTAAAAGGGTAAAAGAGTAAATTCAGTGTATTTTGCTCCAATAATTCTCAAACAGAGATATAAAAATTTTCCTAAGTCAATTAACACCTCATTATTGACTTGACAGATTTTGGGGATTTTCCTTTGTAAAAATCTATTTTTCCAATTTCTTTTCCAAAAGAGCTATCTTTTGATAATTCCAAATAATGGGATTTTTGATCCCAAAAATCCCATAATTAATTCTAGGGGGTTAGTTATACCCTAACTAATCCCTGGAACAAATTCCATGATTTTTGCATGCCTTAACTAGGCTAAATACACAATATTTCATTTCTTGCTAATAGCACCCCAAGGCTATAAGTAGCCAACACATGCAAGTGGGTTAACCCAACATGCAGTGACCCAAATGTGCTTAAATTTCTACCACTGGTCTATATGGTCCCTAAGGGCCAGCCACCAAAATTTAGGGCCATTTGGAGTTAGTTAACTCCAAGAATCACCTAGTTAAGCCCTAGGGGTATTTTGGTAATTTACCCATATTTTATTTTCCAATCAAGCCCATTTTAGGGCAGGGCCTAAATATGCCATGATTATACCTCTGACCAAAATCTCAGGTCAAGGGGACTTCTGGTTTGGCTTGGGCAGTCATTTAAAATTCTGCAAAATTACTATTTGCAGCCCAAGTCAAATCCTATTTCTCAAACTTGCATGTGAGATTCCTCATCATGCAGTGAATCAATTTAGCCCAAATTTTAACCATGGGTCTAATATAACCATGAGAGGGTGCCACCAAAATTTGGGGCCTATTGGAGTTGGATAACTCCAAAATTCACATTTATTTACTTTTGGGTATTTTTGTAAAAACTATAGCAAAATGTTCCCCAAAAATTCTGATTTTTGGGGAGGGCCTAGATAAACCTAAATGAGTAACCTAGCCCAAATTTCAGCCCATTTGGACCAAGGGTTTGGGCTGGGGAATTATTTCAATTTCTGTTCTACCCTAGGGGTAGTCCTAGTAAAATGGACCTATTGGGCAGATTACTTAACCAAATTTAATGAGTAATATGTCAAATCAAAGCTAACACAGAGATCTACATTATTTATGTTGGGCAAAAGTTCATCAGGTGGCTGTAAGGGCCTTATTATCATCATGCAAAGAGACTGCTAAAAACTTACAAAATTAACCACTATTCATACTCTTATTAATAACAGAATTAATAAAAATAACTAAAATGAATAAATCAGGCCAGCACGAATCTGAAAGCCGATTGGACGGCGCTGGGCTTTCTTCCTCATGCAGCATGCATGGCCAACCCGACGCAGGCCATTTTTGCGGGGCGGTTCCCGGCCATCGCCGGCGGCGGAACCTCCGGCCAAGCCCTTCCCCGGCTTCACGGTGGTCGGGGTTTGAGCTGGCCGGCGGCTTGGTGGCGGAGAGCGGCGGACAGCGGTGGCGCAGTCGAGCCAAAATGACTCCAGGCCGCCATTTTTTAAACAGAATTTCGAGCTTTTTGATTCCTAGTGTCGAGCTCGTTTGAGCTCGACCTCTAGCCTAGTGGATCTAGGATACTAGTACAATTGGAGGAGAAGGGATACAGACCATTGGCGATGGTTGTGGTTGAGGGTGGCGGCGGGTTCCCATGGAGTGAATATTCCGGCGATCTCCTCGGTTAGCCATGGCTGCAGCTGGTTCTCTCTCTCTCTCTCTCTCTGGGGTAGGGATGAAGTGGGAATGAGGGGATGGGCTCGGTTTGAGCTGAGATAAGAGTGGGGGGCGATTTCACCAAGGCATGGGCGATTTCACCAAGGTGGGCGATTTCACCAAGGTTGGGCTCGGGTTAGGTGTTTGGGAGTGGGCTCCACTGCTCCAGCTGGGTTAAGTGATCCCTAATGGGTCGGGTTCCATGGGTAGGAGCTGAATTGGGTGAGTGGAGAGAAGGGTTGGCTCACATGAATGAGATAGGAGAGAGGGGGGCTCGGTTTTGGGCTTGGGCTTGACCCAATGCTGCATGGTGGGTCCCCACACCTTCTAGTACACCTATATGGTCAGCCAACCAATCATGAGTTGATGGGATGAGCCCAAGTGGCCCAAACCAATTTCTTAACACTTTCTCTCTCCTATTTATCATCTTTTCTCTCTCCTAGGTAATTCCCAAAATTACCATTGCATGCCCCTATTTTTCTCTTCCATAGGGGGTATAGGGTTACTTTAGACCCACCTAGTGATTTTGGGTTGGTTTGGGTGGACCCAACCCAGTGAATTGGGCTAGGGCACCATTTTCACTCATTAGGTCAAAATGTTGACTTGACTCAACATGGGTCAACTATTTGACCCCATGGCCTACCTTAGGGTCCACTTAGATTATATTTAGGGTTAGGGCAATGTGGTGGGGTCATGGTGTGGCTAGGGTTTGTATTTAGCCCAGTTTGACCTAGGTTGACTTGGGCCCCATAGTGGGCCCCACATGGTCTAAATCCTCCTCCTAGGGTCAAACCTAGCTAAACCCTAGCATCCACCACATGCCTAACCCAAATCTAAGTTATTTGAAATTTGGGATGTTACAAACCCTATAAACAAAAAAAATAATTTCGTCCTCGAAATTTAAGTTCGGGCTACGGGGTTTCTACGACAGGCTTATAAAAGATTCGAAACGTAACTAAAAAGGAAATTATAAAACTAAGTTGTACCTGAGGAGAATAGCTCCGGGTGTCGCTCCATCATGAGATCCCTCGGCTCCCAGGTGTGCTCCTCCCATCCGTGGTTGGACCACAACATCTTCACGAGAGGGACCTTCTTCTTCCGCAACACTCGGACGGCGGTATCGTCGATCCGGACCGGCTCTAAACGAACTGATCGATCTGATGCTACTGACCCGTCGGTAGTATAAATATGCTGCTCAGGCCGAAGGAGTGCTCGTTGCAGGGAGGATACATGAAAGACGTCGTGCAGAGTTCCCAACTCTATCGGTAGCTGCAGTCGGTAAGCCAAGGGGCCGATCCGCTCCAGGATCAAGTAAGGCCCCATATATCTCGGACTGAGCTTCTTGTGTCTCCGCACCCGGGAAACACCGTGCACCGGACGTATCTACAAAAATACCTTGTCCCCTACCTGGAACTCCACCTTCCGATGCCGCGCATCGTAATACTTGGTCTGTCTACTCCGAGCCTCTAGCATCCGGTCCCTGATCAGTAAACTCTGAGCCTCCATATCATCTATGTACTCTGGTCCAAGTGCCCCGGGGGTCCACATCCAGGACCCAAGAAAGAGGTGTTCAACACTTCTTCCTAGGGTAAGCCTCATGGCTATTATTATGAGAAACCTATTAGGGTAACAATCCTCTTCCGAATGTACTTTCCTTATATTTCAGACTACTCTTCTTTCAAACTGTGAGGACTCATTTCCAAGTCCTCCGCCAATTAACAATCAGAATATTTCTCAATCGCAATTTAGATTGTAGTCCCTTACAACCACGATCACTCAAAATATATATAATTCAACGATCTCGTAAGTAGAAGTCTCTTCTATTCACGTCCCCTTAGATTATTACTTATCCACCAACGTGAACTTATGGTCACCAAAAGAGAATTCAGGCACACTAGACCAACACTATTATGTATATTAGCTAACCCATCTTCCGAGATCATGGTGTGATGGAAAATTATCATTTTGCTTTTCCCCAAATTTAAGACTTATCATAACTCAACCTAAAAAGTAATACATAATTCATAGTGTGTTCACCTTTTGAGCATACATCAAGCGATCATTATTGATATTGATGTTCATACAAATTACTCCCAATCGCTTTTCACACGTAGTATAATTCATAGCTTTACGAGTGTATCTTTTCAAAAATGGTGGGGTCTAGCACAAATCGATTTCGGCATAAAGAGAATCTTATTAATCACTAATTACTTCTCGTGTGGTTTCTCCGTATACGCCTTTGATAGTCAAGAACTATATATCATTGTCATGAATCCTCCTAACAGTGATTATAATGGTATCAACGTATGTATCTCAGTTCTTAACGCTATCCTAATTAATGGGCACATATAGGTGTACAATTTTAACTCATCATCCACCCCTTTTTCAATTTATTGAGTCCTTACATTTCAAATGTCATGCCACAAGAAATTAATCTTATCTACCAAAATATTATCTTATTTCAATTCTTAAGTTCCAAAATAATGACTTTTGCTTAATTGAGTCATTCAAGGTTATAGTTCATCATTATGATCAAGTAATCGACTATATAACGTAAGCGTGGGTAGTACTGATATTTCATCATTGTGTTTAATTCTCCAAATCTCAGCCCCATTTAGGATCAAATAAGGTAGTACTAAATCATGCATAACCATAGTAAAACTTAATTATTATATCTTAAACACAAGATGTTATCTTATCAAGATTTCTGATTATAACTTAAACTATCTCTCAAGTATAATGGTAGGTAGACCATTCAAATTGAAAAGGATTGATTCTTTGAGAGAACGCACCATCTGTAAATCATCATCGAACACTTTTGTTTTGGTTCCTGAGATCATCAGAGTCACCTCCGCACGATTATTCTTAGAGTATACATCCTTCAATTAAGTAAGATTCTTCACTTGATTCTCCGTTTGCTGGGGCTACGATACTCTCATTATTATAGACGTAATCGTTTAGATATTCAACATTTTCACTTTATGGACTCTCATCCTATAATAGTTAAAACTTGCGATCATTCATTCATATTAACATGAAGTTACTTTGTCCTAATATGTATGTTTCCAACCTAATGACTTGTGTATGTCAAGTAGGCATAGGTAGCAATGATCGATTGTTGTGTTTACTTCTTCCAACCTGTAACTATCAAAGTCACTTTCCTAAGAGTCTTAACTGTGCAAAAACCTTTTTGATTATTCTTCTTACTTGAACGCATCTTCAATTCGCACTGATTCTTCCCATGGTATATCTGAGTTCCTTAATTATGTGTTACATTGATCGGTTCGAGGTGTTAGAGCATCTCGGAACATACTTGTGGAGGCGATAATCAATCAACCCTTAATTGTATGTAAATCCGTCTACAACTCATACTGGTCCAAATTTGATCCTTGAACACAATTTCTTCGGTTTCACGTGTATATGTAATTGACTTATACCGTGTCGGTATTAAGGAAGATCACGAGTGCTCATTAGAATGTGGACTAAGTAGTTACTTACTTCCTTAAATTCGAAATTGGGAAACTTATTGAAGTCTTATACGGTCTCCCCTAGTTTCAAGGTCATATATACACGTCACTAAGCCACTCTTTATATATCTTTCAAGGAATTAAACTTAATGTTCTCCTTGTTCACTTACACATATGGTCTTGGAGTAATTATGAGGGTGGAAAGTCATTCTCGAAACATTCTACTTTCCTATTTCACTCGTGAATTTGTTGTGTTCACAACTTGTCGTTAATAGTCTATACTATTTAAGATAAATAAATAGTGTGAAATTCTTCAAGAGTCTTAACCTTCTAGGAAGGATTGATCATCATACCGGTCATGTATATACAAACCCACATCTTTACTTGAGCGATCTTTGAATAAGGCAAGTTTTTAGATCGCTACGCTTGCGACACATGCTTTATGAGAAAGGCTTAAAGAATTTCGAGTTGCTATCAATTTAACCCTATAAACAAAAGGTTAAGCCCCCATATATTTTGGTTAATTTCCTTTAACATTCACAATGTAGTCCTCATGTACATGCCTTAATCATTAAGGCTAACAATCTTTGGCATGGATTTCCACTTCAATTGATATGTTTTCTATTTTAGGTCTTCAAGGTTACCATACGACAATCTGTTCAAGGTCAACATGTGACCAAACAAGGAAGTGTCACTTCTAGAATTTGAATTCTAATTCGAACTTTGGTATTTATCATCATGATTGTCTTGACGTAATCCATTCATCAGTACTAGGATTAAGCTTATGAGTACCCTACTGTTCCACTAATAAACTTATGCACCAACTTCTCCTCGAAGCGGTCCTATCAATTTGAGTAAGAATTGGTAATATCACTCGATATGCAGAGAAGGGACATCGACGTTTAAGCCTTAAGCAGGGATTCGGGCCTAACTCATTGCTTAAAATGGACTGTTTTATGTGACTTTTTACACATGGGCACACCATTGCTTCCGCTGAATAGTTTGTCCGCAAACTACTCTCGAGCGGGGTGTTCCAGTGTTGTGGACTTCTTTCTCTAATGATCGTATTTTTCAAGTGATACCAGTTTGTAATATCCTGTCTCCCCATCCCGAGGCTAACCCGGATCTTATGCCCAGAACTGCCACCTTACGGTGACACTAACGCATGGGTTAGTCATCACCGCAAGACGCCGATTCTGCCGGCTAGTACGATCATAACCTGTCGGCCAATATGAGAATAAAAGCATAATAACAGAGTAAAAGCAGAGAAGTCCACAGCCACAACACATATATATATCAAATGAAAATGAAATGTCAGTCCATAATGAGTACCACAAATATAAGTAAATAGGGCTTATGCCCAGTACATCATGATCAAATCTCTCTCTCACTAATAGCAGCGGAAGAACTAAAATCTCTCACATCACACCTGTAGTCGTGCTCCAGTAGAAGTAATAGAAGGTGCCGGTATCTGCTCCTCAAGTCCTGCCTCCTCGACGTGCTGGTCCACCTCCTCGAGCTCCTAAAATAGTAAGGTCACCGACCATTAGTCAAAAAGACTAAGTCGTATCCTCAACACCTCCTCCTGCAACTCCTAGGCACCGTGCGGGAGGACGAAGTGGAGGACAAGCAAGGGGTGACAAAGGCGGAGCAGGTGACAGGAAACTAAGCAGAATATGTAATCAAGTAAATAATAAAAGATAACCTTCACTTATGCGGGTACGCATAAGCAAGGGGTCTTCTGCAGGGTTCCCATTGTATAAAATGTCCCATACCATTTTATACAATGGGGTGTCAGGTGTCACAAGCAAATATATATATAAAAGGAAAGTAACCTCAACCTATAAACTTGCCCACTCAAGCTTATAGGCTAAGGGATCGTATAGCAGGTCCTAATGTATAAGCGTCTCATACCACTTATACATTAGGTGTCATAGGTTGTTATGAAGGTTAATGATATGCATCTATATGGTGGGAATGTTATGAACATACAATGCAACACACACACACGACTCCGTGATCACAGACCTTTAGTTCCCACTTTTCGAGAGCTAGCATCACTCTCAGGTACTACCGTTGTGGCTACGGCAGCAGCGGAGCGGGCGTCTTCGCCTTCTAGGCGGGTATACACACTACCAGGCCTAGACCTCTCTTGTACGCCTCTGTACACCGCCAGTGCAGTCTAGAGTCTCTGCGTACCACTTTGCTAATGACCCGTCAGTCTTGTTGGGCCGGGTGCGCGTTATTAGGAAAAGTCCTCCAGACTCCAGTATAAACATCCTACTGGTCCTTCTAACCCTCGCACCCGCCTGGTCCACCGTACTGTCGTCGGTGTGACGACTGGCCAGTACCGCATGGCCCGCCACTAGTATATGCACATGCAAGTATAGTATATTGAGCCTCCAGCTCGAAGGACTAACCAGTCCCAACTCTCTCCAACCCGTCACGGGTGAGTATGTGCTACAGAACCTCCAACCCTGCCCGGGTGAGTGTATATAAGCCAATCTCTTTCCTCCAACTCTGCACGGGTGTGCAAGTAGTCAAAAGACTCCAAGTCCCTCCAACCCGGCACGAGTGAGCACATGTCCAGTTCACTTAACCTATTAGACTACTCTTGCCTACAGATTATCATACTTAGAGTCTTAAGGTGAATCCCAGGACTGCCCAAGGTACGCCCAATGAAGGGGTCTCGAAGGCACTAGGAACTACGATGGGATGACAAGCCCAAAGTTCCCTTTCGCAAGGATAATTACTTTTAGTTGATGTCTACCCAAGATCCACAATCAACTCTCATTGTTACTTTAGGATTATTCTAATGACTTAAGGTATCATTATCGGAAGGGCGACGGTCTTCCGTCGGCCTCCGCTCTAGTGGTTACCCAAAGACTTGCACTTTACTCTCATCACTAATATGACACTAACCACCAGGGTTATATTTCCAATCACATCTCAATTTCAATCGTCGATCTATCCCCCGGTGGGCCCTAAGCTATAACTACTTTTACTATGCGCAGCCCATGACCTAATGCCACCCCGAAATCGAACTTCTAAATCCTTGGGCCAACATACCCCAAATATTTATTCTATGGTGGTATGGACTAATTAAATGAATGTATTGATTTTCATAATTTTCCTAGGTCATTAAGGTATTTAATTAAATCCTTTAAATCATTCCCTAGGTCATTTTACACATGAAGTGGTATCAATTAAAATCTACTGACCTAAGGGAATTTTCCTAAGTTGCATATGAGTAAAATATTACTGTCTACAAGATCTCATAATTTCCCTTTTTATATTTCTATTTATCCCATAATTAATACAGATTCCACATAATTATCATTTTCCAAATGAAGTATAAGAAATATATTAACCAAAATTCCAGGAAAATTACTGAGAATATATATCACTACTTTATGACTAATGACAGAGTTGCATCAAATTCTACAGTGTAATGACCCATCAAATTCCATTCTTAATTAATTACCAAAATGCCATTATGCTAACTCAATATATTAAAAGTGCATCCAAAAATTCTGAAATAATTCTATGAGGCTAGTGTCACAATTATACAACTCCTAGAAATAAATGCACAATTTTCCAACATGTAATTTCAATAAATCATGAATAAATACTAAAAGGGTAAAAGAGTAAATTCAGTGTATTTTGCTCCAATAATTCTCAAACAGAGATATAAAAATTTTCCTAAGTCAATTAACACCTCATTATTGACTTGACAGATTTTGGGGATTTTCCTTTGTAAAAATCTATTTTTCCAATTTCTTTTCCAAAAGAGCTATCTTTTGATAATTCCAAATAATGGGATTTTTGATCCCAAAAATCCCATAATTAATTCTAGGGGGTTAGTTATACCCTAACTAATCCCTGGAACAAATTCCATGATTTTTGCATGCCTTAACTAGGCTAAATACACAATATTTCATTTCTTGCTAATAGCACCCCAAGGCTATAAGTAGCCAACACATGCAAGTGGGTTAACCCAACATGCAGTGACCCAAATGTGCTTAAATTTCTACCACTGGTCTATATGGTCCCTAAGGGCCAGCCACCAAAATTTGGGGCCATTTGGAGTTAGTTAACTCCAAGAATCACCTAGTTAAGCCCTAGGGGTATTTTGGTAATTTCCCCATATTTTATTTTCCAATCAAGCCCATTTTTGGGCAGGGTCTAAATATGCCCTGATTATACCTCTGACCAAAATCTCAGGTCAAGGGGACTTCTGGTTTGGCTTGGGCAGTCATTTAAAATTCTGCAAAATTACTATTTGCAGCCCAAGTCAAATCCGATTTCTCAAACTTGCATGTGAGATTCCTCATCATGCAGTGAATCAATTTAGCCCAAATTTTAACCATGGGTCTAATATAACCATGAGAGGGTGCCACCAAAATTTGGGGCCTATTGGAGTTGGATAACTCCAAAAATCACATTTATTTACTTTTGTGTATTTTTGTAAAAACTATAGCAAAATGTTCCCCAAAAATTCTGATTTTTGGGGAGGGCCTAGATAACCCTAAATGAGTAACTTAGCCCAAAATTCAGCCCATTTGGACCAAGGGTTTGGGCTGGGGAATTATTTCAATTTCTGTTCTACCCTAGGAGTAGTCCTAGTAAAATGGACCTACAGGGCAGATTACTTAACCAAATTTAATGAGTAATATGTCAAATGAAAGCTAACACAGAGATCTACATTATTTATGTTGGGCAAAAGTTTATCAGGTGGCTGTAAGGGCCTTATTATCATCATGCAAGGTGACTGCTAAAAACTTACAAAATTAACCACTATTCATACTCTTATTAATAACAGAATTAATAAAAATAACTAAAATGAATAAATCAGGCCAGCATGAATCTGAAAGCCGATCGGACGGCGCTGGGCTTTCTTCCTCATGCAGCATGCATGGCCAACCCGACGCAGGCCATTTTTGCAGGGCGGTTCCCGGCCATCGCCGGCGGCGGAACCTCCGGCCAAGCCCTTCCCCGGCCTCACGGTGGTCGGGGCTTGAGCTGGCCGGCGGCTTGGTGGCGGAGAGCGGCGGCGCAGTCGAGCCGAAATGACTCCAGGCCGCCATTTTTAAACAGAATTTCGAGCTTTTTGATTCCTAGTGTCGAGCTCGTTTGAGCTCGACCTCTAGCCTAGTGGATCTAGGATACTAGTACAATTGGAGGAGAAGGGATACAGACCATTGGCGGCGGTTGTGGTTGAGGGTGGCGGCGGGTTCCCATGGAGTGAATATTCCGGCGATCTCCTTGGTTAGCCATGGCTGCAGCTGGTTCTCTCTCTCTCTCTCTGGGGTAGGGATGAAGTGGGAATGAGGGGATGGGCTCGGTTTGAGCTGAGATAAGAGTGGGGGGCGATTTCACCAAGGCATGGGCGATTTCACCAAGGTGGGCGATTTCACCAAGGTTGGGCTCGGGTTGGGTGTTTGGGAGTGGGCTCCACTGCTCCAGCTGGGTTAAGTGATCCCTAATGGGTCGGGTTCCATGGGTAGGAGCTGAATTGGGTGAATGGAGAGAAGGGTTGGCTCACATGAATGAGATAGGAGAGAGGGGGGCTCGGTTTTGGGCTTGGGCTTGACCCAATGCTGCATGGTGGGTCCCCACACCTTCTAGTACACCTATATGGTCAGCCAACCAATCATGAGTTGATGGGATGAGCCCAAGTGGCCCAAACCAATTTCTTAACACTTTCTCTCTCCTATTTATCATCTTTTCTCTCTCCTAGGTAATTCCCAAAATTACCATTGCATGCCCCTATTTTTCTCTTCCATAGGGGGTATAGGGTTACTTTAGACCCACCTAGTGATTTTGGGTTGGTTTGGGTGGACCCAACCCAGTGAATTGGGCTAGGGCACCATTTTCACTCATTAGGTCAAAATGTTGACTTGACTCAACATGGGTCAACTATTTGACCCCATGACCTACCTTAGGGTCCACTTAGATTGTATTTAGGGTTAGGGCAATGTGGTGGGGTCATGGTGTGGCTAGGGTTTGTATTTAGCCCAGTTTGACCTAGGTTGACTTGGGCCCCATAGTGGGCCCCACATGGTCTAAATCCTCCTCCTAGGGTCAAACCTAGCTAAACCCTAGCATCCACCACATGCCTAACCCAAATCTAAGTTATTTGAAATTTGGGATGTTACAACAAATGTCTGTATCAACTGCCAAACGTTTTGTGCACTCAGGGCACATTCTCGGTATACTAGAAATATCCAGCCCCACCACCATTCAGAGGTCCAAGACATAACAGTCAACATTAAGCATTTCAGTCTTTCCGGCACACAGCCTAAGACTCTCATTATGCGATCGACAATGCCAATTACTTTAGTCCTACGAGTCTGATTGGTATAATGTGGGTACAGTTCAGCCATAGCCCGTTGCTCAAATCGCCATGTCATCGCTGAAAGTCAGAACCTTCATGGCCAATCGACACGATGCGGGTCAGCTTCCCCTTGCCCGATGTAATGTCGCTGCTTTTTTCGATGTTTATTTAAAATCCCTTTAGTGACGTTTTTTGACTCCAGGGCGTTACGTTGATACGTAGTTGGTGGGTACCACTATCAGAGCATGGCATTTGCTCATTAGGTATCCGAGGTTTTGGTAGCTTGGCTAATTCCTAAGTGTGGGTTTGCGATTTCCCTTGCCAGCCGGGTTTGTTTTGGAACACGGTGGAGCCTTTTTGAGATAATTGGTGTTTTGGGCTTCAGGGGAGTTTTTATCCGAGTTCGGTTTGTCGAATCTTAAATTCGACTTCGTCATTGGATTCGTTGCATCGATATTTAATTTTAGTGCGAATTTCGTTGAAATCCGAGTGGATTCAAGTTTTTTGTGATATTTGGATGTTTCATCATTAACAATTATATGATATTATATAATTATATAATATGAAATTATATCACTAGCTAGCTTAATA
Organism: Platanthera zijinensis; assembly: GCA_039513925.1. Classification (NCBI taxonomy): domain Eukaryota; kingdom Viridiplantae; phylum Streptophyta; class Magnoliopsida; order Asparagales; family Orchidaceae; genus Platanthera; species Platanthera zijinensis. The sequence continues at coordinate 254,172,052 of CM077079.1, forward strand.
TGATATTATATTATGTGATATTATAATATGATATTATATTATATCATGTGTATATTTTATTATATTTGTCTAAAAGATAATATATTGAATATATTATATATAATAATATATTATATAGATAAAAACCGATTACTATTCATTATCTTCCTTCCCAAGCTATCAGGCCGAGAGTGCGGAAGAAAGAGGGCGGCGGGTATTGTAAGGCTTTCAGCCACCACTTGTAGGAGCTTCGGTGCACGAAATCGTCATCGGAGAGTAGATCCGGAAAGCTCTCGCCGAGATCTACGCGTTGGTGGTAAGTAATTTGGTTTTCTTGGACTTTTGGGGTTAGGGTTTTCCACCTTGACCCTCTTTTGTCATAAAAAATTTCAGGAATTTCTTCTTGTGTTTCTGCGGCCCGATCCGTAAGGAGGAGTACTGGTGTTGCCGGAGTTCGGCAAGATTTGAGGCAAGTGATGGTTTTCCCCCTTGCTAATCCTTTACTTCCTGTTATCTTATTTCCTTCCCTGTACAAAAATTAGGATTAGGGTAGGGTTTGGCCATATAGGCTTGTTGCTTAATGCTAAATTTTCGGTCAAGGACCATTTATCGTATTTGATCGTTAGAATGAGTAAGATTCGCCGTCTCTTGGCTGTCAGTGTTTGAACTTATCGATTTTTACCAAATAATCTGAGTCAATTCATCTTATTTGACTGTTAGTCTAGGCAAAATCCATCGAGTGTCGGGATGTCTGTTAATATGTCTAAATTCAGTTTATGTAGCTATTAGTCTAAGTCAGGATTAGTGTAGAAGGCTGGGCGTTGAGTTGTTGAGAGGCTAAGTAAAAAAAACGTTGAGTGTGTTGGATACACTCAACGTGGCATTGAGTGGGTTGAGAGGCTAAGTAAAAAGCATTGAGTGTGCTGGATAGACTCAACACAGCATTGAGTATGCTGAGAGGCTAAGTAAAAAAGCGTTGAGTGTGCTGGATACACTCAACGCAATGTTGAGTGGTCTGTGAGGCTAAGTCAAAAGCGTTGAGTGCGTTGAGTGCGTTGAGTGTACTCCACACGATGTTGAGTGTATAGCCCTTGGCATTGAGTGCATTGAGTGTTCAGTCTTAGGCGTTAAGTGTTCAGCCTTAAGCGTTGAGTGTACTCAACGCGGCTTTGAATGAAGGCAATATCGTTGAGTTAATTGTTAGGCGTTGAGTGTACTCAACGTGGCGTTGAGTGTTGTGCCTTGGCGTTGAGTGTGTTTACTGAGTCTGGTTTGGCATTGAGTGAATGTGTGCTAGCGTCGAGTGGACTCAGAGCTTTTGTTTAAGCATCATATGGACTCAATGCGGCGCCGGGTGAAGGTAATTCGCTAAGTAAAACTATTTGGCGTTGACTGCGCTGAATGCACTCAATGCGACATTGAGTGTAGGCTAGGCATCGAGTTGACTCGACGTTTTCCTGCAGACTTGATAATTTGTGGCCGAATTGTAACTAATTTGTTGAGTTTAGCCTTGGTCCGATTTCTGGGATTTACTTTCCCCCTTGTTATTTTTGAAGATGCCCAGTGTTTTGGTTATGGTTTGTCTATATTGGTAGTGGATAAAGGACCACCAACTTAAAGCCCTTTGTTTTGGTGAATTATTGCCCGGTATAGGTATGTGACTGCTGGTGTTTTGGAAAGGTTCCCACCACTACAGGTGTTGGTTTGTCCCCGGTTTTGGGTGTGTCAAGGTATAAGACCACCTTTCCTTGGGCCCTTGTGAAGTTTTTGTTATTGGTGTGTTGGGTAGGTTCCCACCACCGCAGGTGACAGATGGTCGGTGTTTTCTTTTGTTCACCAAGTTATGGGCTAATTAATTCTTTACTTACAGTTATTTCATTGCATGTTCCATAAACCATAGATCTTTATAGCACTTGGTTTAAATTCCTTATTGTTGAGCTCGTAAGTTATTCTTTTCTCACTATTCTTGAATTAGGGTTGGTAACCCTTTATTCCTTTGGTTTATTGCTAACCTTTTGAGCTGTGATCTCTACTTGCATTTTCTTTCTTGCTGAGGTGTTCTTTCTTTGGATGCCTCAGGTTTGGAGAAGTAGCTGGTTGAGCGGCTAGGGTTGGTTTTTGGTTGGTTCTCTGCAGTTGTCTCTATTCCTCACAGGTTGTGAGGTAGTGTGTTGTTTTATTATTGTTTAGACATACGCATCTTTTAGTGGGTTCGTGTCAGGTTTTTGACGCCCACTGGATTTTTGTATTATGTTTAGTACTTGCTAGCTACTAAGTGTTTTTTTGTATGACTTATTGTATTTACTTGCTCTCTGGAAAGATTTTATGCTAGGTTGCATGTTAGATATTTTAAATTATAAAAGTATTACTTCTATCACCTCATACATGCCATATTTCAAAACTAGCATCATTATGTTTGGTGAACGTAAAAGCTATTTTCATACTTATACTAAATCAACAGTTGTGCATACCAGAGTTGTCCTATATGGATGTTTTTGCACATGTACAATGTCAATTAATGTAAACAAAGTATTTTCCACAGTATAAACTTATATTTTAAGTTGTGGACTAGTTGATCCACTGAGCCGAGGGATACGACCATCCAAAACTTAATTTAAAACAAGCTTTATTCACATTATAATTTGGTATTTTCATAACTTGTGTAGAGTTGGAGTCTTGCCTGAGCATTTGCAATTATCCCCTGCACGACGCGACATCACAGCGCGTGTTTTCTCTTACTCTAATATACATTTAAATTCGGAGAAAATGCGGGTTGTGATAGTTGGTATCAGAGGGATGGGTTGTTTGGCAATTGATCGAACAACCATCTCAGGTTATTTTTAATTATCTTATTCCATTGCATACACACACCGATGTGTCATCAGTACGTCTTGGCTAAAGCATGAACACTACACTCATAAGCACGATGAGAAGTGTACGGGGAATATTATGTACTATGGGATGCATAATATGTGTTTGTATAAGAATTCTCATAGGAGGCAACATGTGATTGTTATGTAGTATGGGATGCATAACAATCATCACATGAATGCACATTAAATTTTTCTTTTCGTTGCATGCGATATTATGTAGTATGGGATGCATAATATTTCATGTATACGCCGCTCATAACATGCACTAAGGATTTTATTAGATTGCATAGCACAACATGCATGGCATAGCATTGCATTAGCACATATGCTAAGCTAAAGGTTTACATGATGAAATATATACACACATTGTTTTGAGTCAAGAAAGAAATTCATGTATTCATGGTCTATGCACATGGGTCTGTGGGATGATAGTATATCATCCTAAGTTAAGCATGACATCATTAATGAAATTCCCATAGCAAGTTAGTAGCTTGAGCAATTATTTGTACATGTATTGTCTGAACTAAGTTGTGTAGTTCTAGCGGTAAGCTAGGTGTTGATTAGTTGTTTGTTGTGTTATAAGAATGTCGAAGCGTCCTGTGACGAGGTTGACTCCCCAGTCTAAGGGCGAGTCATCTGGAGCTCAGAATGAGGTCGTAATAGAAGGAATGCGATAGAGTAATGCGGTTCTGTCTAGGAAAATGGTGTAGATGCAATCGCAGATCCAAGCCTTATTGATTGTTATGTCAGGACGACCACTTAGAGTACAGGACCCTGTTGTGGGTCAAGCTATTCTGGTTCCTCCTGCTTCTCTAGTTCCCCCAACTGTATTGCCACCAGAGATGAACTATATCTCTCATTTTCAGCGACTAGGACCTCCTACCTACGATGGTAGAGCGGATATCATGGCTTTGGACGTCTGGATTGTCCCAATCGAGTAGTTATTCTCTTACTTAGGGGTTTCTGCCGACAAGAGAGTGATGGTCACTTCCTACCAGCTAAAGGGTTTGGTTAAGAGCTGGTGGTTAAGAGAAAAGGAGAACTTGAAGGACCGATGTTCGTGGGAAGCCTTCAAGGAGTTATTGTTGAGAAAGTTTCTGCCATCGGTCGAGCAAGACCGCTTAACGAATAATTTTCTGCACTTGAAGCAAAGGCAAATCACAGTGAGTGAGTATGAGGTGGAGTTTAGTAAGTTAAGCCGGTTTGCTCCGGATCTAGTGTCCTCAAAATCTATTAGAGTTAAGCATTTTTTGGGTGGTCTTTGGAGTGACATCCAGCAACTGTCTAATGGTTATGGGTCTGGAAGTTATGCTGAAGTTGTAGAAACCGCCTTAAGGGTCGAAGCAATCGACAATGTGAAGAATCGAGGCCAACAGATGAGAAAAGATTAGAGGAAGTCTGATGAGTGTAAGAACTCTAATGAATCTAGTTATATTTCAAGGAAGAGAAGCAGGGAAGTGTGCAGTTCCTGTGTCCGATCAAACCATCCGTTTGAGAAATGTTTAAAGAGATTGGGAGCTCAGAAGTGAGAGCAGGTGTATGCGATTCAGAGCACTCCCAAAGGAGAACTGGTTTGTGCTTTGTGCAAATGGAAGGGGCACGATACTGGCCATTACTAGGGTAAGGATATGGTCTGCTATCAGTGCGAACAGAAGGGGCATTTCATGTCAAAGTGCCCACAGTCTCAACCCACACTGCATCCAGTTCAACTTCAGACCTTGTCGCTACCACAATATTTGGACAAAGGGAAGGTCAAGCTGAACGTGGTGTCTATGAAGGAAGCACAGACATCCACCCAGGTGATCTCAGGTCAGATTCTAACCTAGTTTGGTTTCTTTTTAGCTCATAGTTGTAGTTTCGATGTTTTTCGGTTAGTTATGTATGTGATTTTATAAGGAAGTTTAAGGTAAAGAACCGCTGGGCACACGTTCTTTTCAATTTTGGTGTTACCCACTTGTTTGTGGCTTGTACCTTTGTGGAGCGCCATCGTTTGACTCTTGATAAAGTTGGCAATACTTTTCGTATCAAGTTTCCCTCTAGTGATTCGGTGGTGTCGGACCAGGGTATCCTGGGTTGTCTGATTCTTTTGGGTGATTTCTTAGTTATTGCTGATTTGAAGGTGATAGACCTAAAGGACTTTGATGTGATCTTGGGCATGGACTGGTTATCCATATATAATACAGTTATCTAATGTTAGGTCAAGCATTTGGACTTCAAGATGGACAACGGTCAACCCAAGAGTGTTTATGGTTATTCGCGCCAGGATTCCCCGATTATTTTTGTGGTATGTGCTCGGAAGCTTTTATATTCCGGTTGTTTTGCTTACTTGGTTTCCGTTTTGGGAACTATTAGTGGTTTGGCACGTGTCGAGGAGGTTCCGGTGGTGTGAGAGTTTCCTAACGTCTCTCCAGATAGTTTTTTTGGTCTTCCACCTGAGAGAGACGTGGAATTTGTTATAGATCTTGAGCCGGGTACTCGTCCGATTGCTAAGGCACCATACCGTATGGCCCCGCGTTAGCTGGAAGAGTTGTGTACCAAGCTAGATGAGTTATTGCAGTTTGGTTTCATTAGGCCGAGTTCTTTGCCTTGGGGTGCTCCCATTTTGTTTCTAAAGAAAAAAGGATGGGTCTTTAAGGCTGTGCATCGATTATCGAGAATTGAACAAGGTAATTATCAAGAACAGGTATCCCTTGCCGTGAATAGATGATTTATTTGATCAGTTGTGTGGTAGTGTAGTGTTTTCGAAGATTGACCTTCGTTCGGGATACCATCAGTTGAGAATCCAAGAGTCGGATGTTCCGTGGACTGCTTTCCATTCTCGGTACAGGCATTTTGAGTTCTTGGTAATGTCTTTTGTATTGACGAATGCACCCTCTGCCTTTATGGACATGATGAACCGAGTGTTTAAAGATTTCTTGGATTAGTTTGTGGCTGTTTTTTATTGATGATGTCCAGATTTATTCTCGGAGTACTGAGGAGCATGCCCAGCACTTGCGTTTAGTTCTGTCTTCTATGAGAGAGCACAGGTTATATGCCAAGTTGAGCAAGTGTGAGTTTTTGTTACCCCAGGTTTCTTTTTTGGGTTATGTGGTTAATAAGGATGGTATTTCTGTTGATCCAGAGAAGATTATGGTTGTGTTGGATTGGAATAGACCTACCACACCAAAAGAGATAAGAAGTTTCCTAGGGTTGGTAAGCTATTATAGAAAGTTTGTGGAAGGATTCTCTATGTTGTCTGCGCCGCTGACTAAGCTTACGCAGAAGAATGCATCATTTATCTAGAGCGATAAGTGCAAAGAAGCTTTTCAGGAATTGAAATAGAGATCGAGCACTGCTCTAGTTTTGTCTTTGCCTACCGAAGGAGTAGAGTATGTCGTTTATGTGGATGCATCACATGTCGGGTTGGGATGTGTCCTGATACAAGAAGGTAAAGTAATTGCGTATTGGTCGAGATAGTTAAAGATTCATGAAAGAAACTACCCTACGCATGATTTGGAATTTGCGGCTGTGATTTATGCTTTGAAGCTTTTGAGGCATCTGTTGTATGGTGCCTTGTTCAAGATCTATACGGACCATAAGAGCTTGAAGTATGTCTTCACTCAGAAGGAGTTGAATTTGCACAAGCATAGATGGTTGGAGTATGTCGCGGACTATGATGTTGACATTTTGTATCATCTAGGTAAGCCTAATGTGGTAGTTGATGCCCTGAGTAGAAAGACTGCACAAATCTTTGGACTTTCAGTGGAATCCTTGGTAGAAGAATTTTTGTTGATGGATATAATGGTTGGGAGTAGCGACTCGCCCAATAGTTTGGAAGTGTTAGAGCGTTCTTGGATTACACTCACAAGGCTGCATCAAAAGGATGATCCCAATTTTAAGTACCTCCATAATAGAACTGAGAAAGGGGAGCTACCAGACTTTTCAATTGATGATGCGGGTACTTAGAAGTACTGCGACAGATATTTCATCCCCCATGTTGAGAATATCCGAGTTAAGTTGTACAGTGAGGGGCATGGCTCTAGTGTTGCCTATCATCATGGTTCTATCAAGATGTTCCGAGATCTGAAGCAGATTGTTTGGTGGTATGGTATGAAAGCTAATATAGCCAGGTTTGTGTCTGAATGCCTCACCTATAAGTGAGTTAAGGATGATCATAGAAGGTCGGGTGGCAAGTTGATGCCTTCAAAGTTTCCAGGTTGGAAATGGGAGAGTATTTCCATGGAATTTATTAATGGTTTGCAGAGATCTCCCCGAGGACATAATTCTGTTTGGGTTATAGTAGATAGACTGATGAAGTGTGCTCACTTTATGCCTTTCAAGATTGATTACTCCAAAAATAAAATATCATAGTTGTACCTGGATAAGGTTATCAGGCTACATGGAGTGTCGGTGAGTATTGTATCGGATCGAGACTCCAGGTTTACGTCTCGCTTTTGGAAAAGTTTACAGGAAGGGTTGGGTACCGATCTGAGGTATTCTACCGCTTATCATCCACAGACCAATGGTCAGACAGAGAGAGTAAACCAGATTGTGGAGGATATGATCAGATGTTATATCTTGGACCACGAGGGAGCGTAGGATGAGTGACTCAGAATGATAGAGTTTGCTTATAATAATAGTTATCAAGAGAGCTTGCAGATGACCCCGTTTGAGGCTTTGTATAGGAGACATTGCAGAACTCCCTTGTTTTGGGCTGGAGTTGGTGAAAGACCGTTGTTGGGCCCAGAAGCATTGGAAGAGATGAGTACTTCTATGACGCATATTCGAGAGAAGCTTCGTATAGCTTAGGAGCGTTACGAGAAGAATGTCAATCGGCGTAGGATTGGTCTGGAATTTGCTGTTAGGTACATGGTGTTTCTCAAAGTTTATCTGATGTCTGGTGTTAAGAGGTTCGGAAAGGACCACAAGTTGGATCCTAGGTATGTGGGACCTTTTTAGGTTGTTGAACACATCAGAGTGTCAGCCTATAAGCTGGATTTGCCCGCAAGTTTTCCTGGGGGTGCATGATGTGTTTCACGTGAGCTAGTTGCGGAAATGTGTGCTTAGTGACCGACAAGTTCTTGATTCTATGCCCCAGTTGGAGCCTAATCTTTCCTATGTTAAGGTGCATGTTCGCATTCTGTATACTCAAGATCGGGTGTTGTGAAGGAAGACCATACCCATTGTTAAAGTTTTGTGGCGGAACCAAGACGTGGAGAGCGCGACTTGGGAATTAGAGTCAGCTATGAGGGAGGATCATCCTCATCTGATCTCCTAGTTTCTTTTGGTATGTGTTTCTATTATATAATCTTTGATTATTTTCCTTCTATAGTGGAATCTTTTGTGCGTAAAGTTTCGGGACGAAACTTTCTTTTAGGGGGAGTGGCTATAACACCCCTGCTTTTTTCGATGTTTATTTAAAATCCCTTTAGTGATGTATTTTGACGTCAGGGCGTTACCTTGATGCATAGTTAGAGGGTACCGCTGTCGGAGCATGGATTTTTCTCATTAGGTATCCGAGGTTTTGGTAGCTTGGCTAATTCCTAAGTGTGGGTTTTCGATTTTCCTTGCGAGTCGGGTTTCTTTTGGAACTCGGTGGTGCCTTTTTGGGATAATTGGTGTTCTGGGCTTCAGGGGAGTTTTTACCCGAGTTCGGTTTATCGAATCTTAAATTCGACTTTGTCATTGGATTTGTAGAATCGATATGTAGTTTCGATGTGAATTTCTTATAAATCCAAGTGGATTCGAGTTTTTTGTGTTATTTGGATGTTTCATTATTAACAATTATATGATATTATATAATTATATAATATGATATTATATCATTCACTAGCTTAATATGATATTATATGAAGGATCAAGCGCATACCCAACTGCACCAAAAGCCCGGACTGTTGGAGAGGGTGCTACTTAATTTTTTATATAAGTAGCAGAGCGCCACGGGTCAAGTGAAGGAACGCCGGACCCAACAATCCCCCCCCCGGCGTCCAGCACAACCCGTCAGCTCAGAGGTGGGGTTACCACATGGCCCACACGGCTCAGAGGTGGGGTTACCACATGTCCACGGTTGCCTGACCCACCGGACCCACACAGGTAGAAGGGAAAAATCAGGATTTAATAGCGCCCCCCCGGTCTTGAACCCATGACCTCCTCTGATACCAATTGAAGGATCAAGCGCATACCCAACTGCACCAAAAGCCCGTATTGAAAGTTAGGTGATAAGATCTAACAGCCTCTAGAGGGGGGGTGAATAGAGTAAGTTCAAATAAATTGATATATTTAAAACCTTTAGATTTACTTAGTGTAGGTAGTGAGTGATGCAAACAGATAAATATATTTAAAGTAAAATCACACAGCACACAAGCAAGAAGAAAAGCAATCCACAGAAGACACAAGGGAATTTATAGTGGTTCCCCAAACTTGGGTTGTCCACTCTTCTATCACCCCTTGATAGGAATCCACTGCAGGATGCTTGATCAGGTGTCCTGGGCACCACCAGATTTTTTGATAAGGTGTCTTGCCACCACTGATTTTGACAAGGTCTCAGCTAACCAAAAGGTAACTTTTGAAGGGAGTTAAAACCCTGTACAGAAGAGGTAAGGTAAGAAGGGTTGAGTTTGCTTCTCTGTCAACAATCAGAGAGAAGCTAGTGGATGTAGATGTTGTCAAAGCTCCCCCTGAGATATAGAAGTTCAGGTAGAAGAAGCTTTGCACAAGGGTGACAGGCTCTTCACTGCTTGTCCTTCTTCAGCAATAGATGACTCAGAAACTGAGTGTTTGATGTCTGAAGGTAGAAAGCAAATTGAGAAGAGTTGAATGCAGAGGCAGAAGAGGTTTCAGAGAATGTTGATCAAGATGTTTCTCTGAGTGTAGTTCTTCTCTGTAAATTCTCTGCAGACCGATTTCTTGAGAGAGAGATGAAGATCGATGTTCTCTGTGTTATCAGAATGAATGTTCTTCCTGTTCTCCTTGTCTCTCTCGAATAGATCTCTGAGTAATGGGATTATTACCCTTTTTTTGATTGATAGCCGTTGGCAGGGCATTTAATGTATTCCATAACTGTCCATGCCTAGAAGGAAAGCCTTAATTGATTTCCATTGAAAATTCCTTGAGATATGGAGCAATTAAGTCTTGAAACGGCCAGGGGATCTCTTGCAATAACTGCTTGAAAAATCTCTCATTTGAATTTCAAATGTCGACAGACGGGAGAACTTAAAACGTCGAACTCATCCTGAAGCGTCGATCTGAGCTCGACTGACCGTCGATCAGAGAGTAAAATTGAAGCAGAGAGATACACGCCAAAACGTCGAGCAGAACTCGACGTTACGTCGAACTGAGAACGACGCTGCGTCGAGCTGCGATCGACTGTGCGTCGAGCAGCGGTCGACTATGCGTCGAGCTGAGGACGACTCTACGTCGAGCTGGGGTCGACTCTCCGTCGAGCTGAGCAGAACTAAATCTCAAATAACCTAAGTTCTAAACTCACACTCAATGACCTATGCTATACAATTAGGTCAACATCCTTAGCATAGTTATCCTGACCCAAATATAAAAAGGGTGTTCCAACAATCTCCCCCTATTTGGATTAGGATTACTATTCACATGAATTTAAGGAAATTAAAAATGCATACAGACATTTGAAATACTGAAAATCAAGAACACAGATGGAAGCAGGAGCAGATAAGCAACTATCAAAAATGTTTATGGCAGTAGCATAGAAGATGAGCCATCTTACATTTACTTCTTCTTAGGCTCTTCTTCAAAGCCTTTCTTGAATTTGATTTCCCTTTGAGGGTTGGCAATGTCTTTCTTTGATCTGTAATCTTCAGAAGTCCCCAATGAAGTTATGCTCTTTCCAGAGGGAGGAACAGCAGCAGGATGTAACTCCATGTATCTATCAGCATCAAAGAATTTGCTAGAATGATATTTGTCTAATTCCTGTCTTCTTTGGTCTGACATTGTGCTTATGTTGGATGTGTCCAGTCCCCTTTCTTTGTTCTTCTTAATTAGGTCTAGGGCAGCAATCTCAGCCATCCTAGCCTTCCATGCAGTAGGGTTGTTAACTGGATCATCATATGGAATAGGAGGCTCATACTTATTACTTTGATCTGAAGGAATAGGTTTCTGCCTTACACCCTCATTGAGCTTAAAGGGAAAGGGACCAGTGGTTGAAGCAATGGTCTTTCCTTCCCTTTGATAAGGTTGGGGTCTGGCTTGACCTCTAGCTTGATTACCTCTAGAAGATCCTTTGGATTGATTTCCTCTTGATTGATAACCTCTAGATTGGCCACCTCCTTGTCCTCTCCTTGACTGATAAGTCTTGCCTTGGAAGGAGGATGTTGGAGGTTTGCTTACGGGGTTAGCACTGCCTCCTGCACCTGGAGAAGGAGGAGGTGGAGGAGGAGGAAAGTCAAAAGACTTGGAATCTCCTTTCTTGAACTTCTTTTTCTTTCTCATTGCCTTGAGCTGATTTTTAGAGAACTGCATCCATGGCTCAGTAATCTTGCATTTGTGCTGTATGTAATAAGGGATGTCATGGTCAGTAGCCCTTTCCATTGGAACTCTCTTTAGAGCTTTGCTTCTAGCTTTCCTCTTTTTAGCAATAGTTGCAGAAGAGTCATCAGAGCTAGTTGCAAACTCATCAGAGGAGCTGCTTTGGATATGATCATAGGGATCATAATAATCATCTTTTGATGCACTTTCTGAAACAGAAGGAGGAGCATCTGCCAGTGTAGATGACTTATCTAGCACTGCAGGGAAAGAAATGGTTTCAGGAGCAGCAGGCACTGAATCAGCTAAGTCACTCAAGACTTCAGAAATCACAGCCTCAACAGAAATGGCTGGATAACTTTCACTAGCAGGAGCTGAGGCTACCACTGCATCAGAAACAGAAGAAACAAAAGAACTGGCAGGAGCAACAGCTACCACTGCCTCAGAAACAACAACTTCAGCAGGAGCAAGGGCTTCCACTGCATCAGAAGTGTTAAGAACCTTATCAACAGTCATGTTATCAACAGACTGATCATCATCAATAATATCAACAGAATCAGAACAAATATGAGCAACAGACTCATTTGCAGGAGCATCAGCTACCACTGCATCATCTTCAAGAATCATCTTATCACAACCAACAACAGCAGCAGCAAAGGGAATGATGGCCCTGGACAGATCTTCAGCAAGCAGTAACTTGTGAGAGCTGAAGGATCTTCTGAAAAATGATGCTGGTACTGTCACAATAGAATCTTCAACTGGAGGTGGACTGAATTCTCTATCTGCAATCTGAACATCTGAAACAAGCATCTCTTCACAATCAACAGAAGGCAGCTCTTCTTCTACCAAAATCTCCCCCTGCCTAGATTCAGTAGCAACTGATTCTAGGCCCCTAGAAGAAGGGCCAGCCACAGCAGGAGAGAGGGAAGAGAGCTTTGAAGAAATAGAGTCCAAAGATCTGATTATTGGAGCTAGGGAAGCATCCAATAAGGAGGACAACCTTGGAGCCAAGAGCTCATAGAGCTTATTAGCCAAGGGAAGCAGATCTACTTGCTCAGACTGTTGAGCAGAGGTAGAGGGGAGAGAAACAGATGCAGCAGGAGAAGATGATGGTATAGAAGGAAGAGGAATGGAGGGTTCAATAATGGAGGACATGATGAGGTCTGAGAATGAGGGCTCAGCAATGTTATCATGTGAATCATCCAAGAAGGAATCATCTTGATTGATCTCAATGTCCATTGGATGGAAGTAATGAAGAGGATCAAATACTTCAGAAGTGGTGGTAATGGATGGACGAAGAGAAGATGCAATAGTGTCAATGGATGATGTTTGCAAAGGGGATGAGAGCTGAGAAGTTGATGGAGTGAAGGTGGTTGGAAAGCTGAATGAAGGAGAGATGGTGATTGATGGCCTGGCTTCTTCTACTAGGTCAGTTGACTGAGGGTGAGTGGCCACAACAGCCCTTGTTTCAGTAGAGGATTTCATTGCTGCAGCAGCCTTGGGATTTACAATCTTCCTGTCCCATTTTCCAATCAGGGCACAGGTCAACCTCTTTGAAGCATTAATGTGCTTGGAGGTTACCAGAAGCTGTGGGCAGACATGATGAAGCAACAATCCCAAAGTCCTTCCAAAATGAACATAGGTCTTATTGACCTTTTTCTTCACTAAATCAAACAGTAATTCTCCCCAATTTAGGTGCTTTTTATCTAGGAGGGCAGCCATGATGCAGAATTGTTGCCTGGTAATAGCATCATGTGCTGTCCTCTTAGCACAGATGACCTTGCCTACCACATCAGCTAAAAGCCTAAATTCAATGGCAAGATCCACTTTCAGCAATTTGGAGGCATTCTCAGAAGAATGACCCATTCTGTCTAGCATTGCAGCATACTCCTCATTTGACAATTCCAAGCTGTCATTTCCATTCTCTAATTCAAAAGCTTCAGTAAAAGTAGCAGGAGATATTGATACCTGAGTTCCAGAAATAGAACCAGTAATAGTGCTCTCATCTGTATTAGCTGCTGTATATATCCACTCTTTAATTTCAGTCTCTGCCATGGGCATTCTTGTTGACATAAACTTCACTAGTTTCTGTTCTTTAAATAGCTCCAGGATATCCAGAAAATTCTGTGAGGAACCTTCAAAGGAATCCAAGTCGATGTCGAAACCATAATCGAACTTCATTGCCGTCAATATGTTTGCTGGAATCGCCATTATCTGCAGAATACCTCTCAAGAACAAGTGTAAAAGCTTTGGAGGGAGAATGTAGTTGCAGGAAATACGAAAGCGCAAATGACATCGACGCCGAGAAGATGATTTTATACTAGGGTTTGACGCAGAAAAGGGAATAACGTCGAGCTTAGTTCGACGCTAAGAGGCTCTAGGGGAAACGAAGAGACTCGATGGCGTTCAGCTGAGTTCGACGTTCGACGTTTTGAAGGTCGACGGTCGACGCTATTAGGGATGCTGAACGTCGAGCTCTGGTCGACGTCAATTAACGTCGTCGACCGAAACAGAAACTTAACAAACTCTAGACAGAGTCGATCTCTGGTCGACGCAAAAGATGAGGTCGACGGTCGACGCTATTTAGCGGTCGACGGTCAGTCGATCTCCGGTCGACGTTTTCAAGTGAAAAGCGTCGAGCGTCGAGCAGAGTTCAGACAGAACCTCTAGATCTAACAGCCTCTAGATCCTTAAGGAAGAGATACATTTGCCTAGATTTTGTTATTTTTATGGTTTCAAAATCTTGTAAATTAATTTATGCTATCTCCATCTATCATTCCCAACTGATTAAGGAAGAAGAAGTGTTTCTTTTCATCCAAAGGTTTGGTGAAAATATCTCCCCTTTGTAAATCAGTAGAAATATACTCTAGTGCTATTTTATTCTTTTCTACATTATCCCTTAAGAAATGATGTCTGATCTCTATGTGCTTTGTCCTACTATGGAGAACTGGATTTTGAGCAATACAAATTGCACTAGTATTATCACAAAGAATTTTTGACTTCTCTAAGTTGTAACCATAGTCTAGGAGCTGGTTTTGAATCCACAATATCTGTGAGCAGCAACTTCCTGCAGCCATGTATTCAGCTTCAGCAGTTGATGTAGACACAGATGTTTGCGTTTTGCAAAACCAGGAGACAAGTCTATCACCCAGGAATTGACAAGTTCCACTGGTGCTTTTCCTGTCTACTCTACATCCAGCATAATCAGCATCTGAAAATCCAGTGAGATCAAATCCTGAATCATGTGGATACCAGAGACCTAGATTTGGACAACTTTTTACATATCTAAGAATTCTCTTAACTAATGTGAGGTGTGACTCTCTAGGGCTCACTTGGAACCTAGCACATACACATGTAGCAAACATAATATCTGGTCTGCTAGCTGTAAGATATAAAAGAGAGCCAATGATTGCTCTAAAATTAGTCTGATCAACTGGTTTACCAGATTCATCAGCATCTAAGACAGCATTAGTAGGCATAGGTGTTTTCATAGAAGATGCATCTGACATACCAAATTTCTTAACCAATTCTTTTGCATACTTGGTTTGAGAGATGAATATGCCATCAGCATGTTGTTTGATTTGCAATCCTAAGAAAAAGGAAAGCTCACCCATGCTACTCATTTCAAACTTTGAGTGCATAAGTCGTGAGAACTTTTTGCATAAGCTTGTATCAGTAGACCCAAATATTATATCATCTACATATATTTGTACTAGTAGGATATGGGACTTATGGGTTCTAATAAAAAGAGTTTGGTCTACTCTACCCCTTTTAAAATCATTCTCAAGCAAAAAGGAGGCTAAGGTCTCATACTATGCTCTTGGAGCTTGCTTGAGGCCATATAAAGCCTTATGTAATTTGAAAACATGTTCAGGAAGGGTTGAAGAGATAAAACCTGGAGGTTGCTTGACATAGACTTCTTCCTTGATGTCTCCATTGAGAAATGCACTTTTAACATCCATTTGGAAAACTTTGAACTTCTTGTGTGCAGCATAAGCAAGGAAAATTCTTATGGCCTCCAACCTTGCAACTGGTGCAAAGGTTTGGTCATAATCAATCCCTTCTTCTTGACAATAGCCTTGAGCAACAAGCCTTGCCTTGTTTCTCACAATGATCCCTTGATCATCTAGCTTATTCCTGAAAACCCACTTAGTTCCAACAATTTGATGGTTTCTTGGTTTTGGAACCAATTCCCATACTTTGTTCCTTTCAAACTGGTTTAGTTCCTCTTGCATTGCAATGATCCAGTTTGGATCTTGCTCTGCATCTTGAATAGTTTGAGGCTCTATTTGGGAGAGAAAACAGGTGTGCATCAGATGTTGATTTATCTGATTTCTGGTTTGCACACCTTCTGAAATTTCTCCAATCACTTGGGAGATTGGATGATCTCTTATTGTTACTAAATCAACAGTGGGTGTTGATTGTTCACCAACCTGTGTTGTTGTTTCCTCTTGTGGAACAACAACTGGCTCTCCATTTGGTTCTGAAGTTTGATCTGTATCTTCACTCTTATTGCTAGCAGCTTCTTGTTGAGTTGTTGAAGATAGATTTCCCTCATCCATGATGGTTAACTGATTAATATTTTCAGCTAATGATTGTACCTGTAAGTGATCTATGGTAGAAGAATTCTTCTCCTTATAAGACATATTAGATTCATCAAAGGTAATATGCATGGACTCTTCAATTTTATGAGATGATTTGTTATACACCCTATAAGCTTTGCTGTTCAAAGAGTATCCCAGAAACACTCCTTCATCAGCCTTAGCTTCAAATTTTGCTAAATATCTCTTGTCATTATTGTGAATGAAACAAATGCAACCAAAAATTTTGAAAAAGCTAACTTTAGGTTTCTTCCCTTTGAGCAATTCATAAGGAGTCTTATCCTTTAGTTTATGTATCAGGCTTCTATTCAAAACATAATTGGAGGTGTTCACAGCCTCTGCCCAAAAGGTTAGAGGAAGATGAGCATCTGTCAATAATGTTGTGGCTGATTCAATTAAGGTTCTATTTTTCCTTTCAACTACCCCATTTTGTTGAGGAGTTCTAGGAGCTGAGAAAGTGTGCCTGATCCCTTCATTCTGACAGAACTCTTGCATAAGAAGAGAATCAAACTCTGTCCCATGATCACTTCTGATCAGGGCTATATGAGTATTGAACTCAATCTGTATGCTCTTGAGAAAATCTGTCAAAATTTTGAAGTTATCAGACTTCTTTCTTAGGAAGAACACCCAAGTGAATCTTGAGAAGTCATCTATAATCACTAAGGCATAAGATTTCCCCCCTAGACTTTGTACTGTAGTAGGTCCAAAAAGGTCCATGTGCAACAGATACAAAACCCTAGGTGAATCACTCTTGTTAAGTGATTTGAAAATATTTTTAGTTTGCTTTCCTAGTTGGCAAGCCTTGCAGAGTCCTTCCTTCTTGTAGGGACCAGAAGGTAGTCCTCTAACAAGGTTGAGTTTAGACAACCTAGCAATAGTTCTAAGGTTAACATGTCCTAATCTTTTATGCCAAAGCTCATTTGGCTTACTAAGGGAATTAAAAAGGCATATGTCTACTTTAGAAGAATTAAAATCTACTAGGTATATGTTATCTTGCCTATTTCCAATCAACACAATATTATTATCTAGAGCAATATTACATACTAGATCAGTGAACCAAACCTGATAACCAGCATCAAAAAGTTGACTGATGCTGATTAAGTTGTGCTTCAGTCCTTCCACATAGGCTACCTTCTTGAAAGTGATTGAGCCTATTTTGACTTGACCATATCCCTTGGTTTGTCCAAAATTGGAGTCACCAAAGATTACTCTTGGTCCAAGCTTTGCTTTGAAGGATGAAAGATTGCTTTTGG
Organism: Platanthera zijinensis; assembly: GCA_039513925.1. Lineage (NCBI taxonomy): Eukaryota > Viridiplantae > Streptophyta > Magnoliopsida > Asparagales > Orchidaceae > Platanthera > Platanthera zijinensis. The sequence continues at coordinate 254,189,227 of CM077079.1, forward strand.
TTCCTATCATATGTTTGGAGCAACCACTATCCAGGTACCAATGCTGGTTCACCACTGGATAGCTCTTCATCTGCACATGTAACAGCTTAGTTGTTTTTCACCCAGTTCACCTTGGGTTGAGGTTGATAACCAATGAAATCAGAAATGAATGACATTTCAGGCTGACTCTTATAGCCTTCAGGATGATATCTCCTAGGAGGAATCACCCATTCAGCATAAGGGTTAGGCTGAGATGTAGGATACTTGATATTCAATTTAGATTTATCCTGTGCAGACAACCCAGAACTCTGAGCTCTGTTCGACGCACGTCGACCTAAGTTCGACGCTGAAGTTTCAGGACGTCAAGCTCCATTCGACGCTTGAACAGGCCTACTTTCAGGGACAACAGCAAGTCGACCTGAGTTCGACGTGTGTCGACCTGAGTTCGACGCTTCAGCAAGGTGTTGCTGATTCTTGTTAGAACGGCGTTGAGCTCTGGTCGAAGGACGTCGAGCTCTGTTCGACGTTTTCTGTTGAACTTGAAGTTGCTTAGGTAGATCAGAATTTTTTCTGGCTACTTCCATAATTCCTTTACCCTTGTTACTGGTAAATTTTATGGGAGTTGTTAGCACTATAGGTTGGCTTGGAGAGGCACCCAAACCTAGTGAACCACTCATTCTTGAGTTCACTGTGCTTGTGATGTCTATTAGCTTGAGGCTCCTCCCATTGAGAGTTTCCTCTAGCTGTTTAGCCTTGGATAGCTCACTCTTTAGTGAAGCTATCTCCTCCCTACAGCACTCTAACTCATCAGAGAGCTTGAGATTATTTGCACTTAATGTGCTGTAATCAGACAGTTGACTTCTAAGAGAATCATTTGTCTTCTCTGCTGTCAGCAAGTCTATGCACATTGATTTAAATCTAAACTTGAAATCATCAGAAGAAAAATCAAATGAGTCAAGTACCTGATCTTCACTCAATTCCTGATCAGTCACATATTCAGATTCATGCTCTGAATCTGAGCTGCTTTGTGATGCATTGATTGCCATCATGCAGAATCCTTTTTCTGTGGCATCATCCTCATCATCACTTGTGCTGGATGATTCTTCAGAATCTTCAGTATCACTCCAAGTTTCTGCAACAAATCCTTTCCTTGTATTTTTGGTGTTGTTGGAAGAGGATTTCTCATAATATTTCTTTGAATCTTTCTCTCTTTTCTTGTCTTTTCTTTCTCTCTTATCTTTCTTGTCTTTGCCTTGATTCTCAGGACAGTTTGGTGCAATGTGTCCTGGTTTCCTGCAGCCATAGCAAATAATTTCTTTATTATTAGATCTATCATACCTTGGCTTGTCTTGGTCCTTAGAAGACCATTTTCTGAAATTCTTCCTAGCCATCTTGTTGAATCTTTTGGCTAGTAGGCTTAGAAGTTCTTCATTGACTATCTCCTTCTCTTTAGGTACTTCCTCTGACGCTTTGAGAGCTATTGTCTTCTCCACTTTGGGTGCAGGAGAAGATGTGTTTTGCTCCCCTTCTCTTGTCTTGACAAATTGCTCATAGGACTTGAGCTTGCCTAAGAGAGCTTCAGTGGATAGCTCAATTTGACTTCTGCCATCTTTGATTGGCCAGATTCTTGAATCCCAAGTGCTAGGTAGGCACATGAGAATTTTATCATTTATCTCAGTGAGAGATATATCCTTGTCCAGAGTTTTCAACTCACTGACAATGAGACTGAATCTGTTGTACATGTCAGCCACAGATTCAGCTGGAGCCATTTTGAAGTTCTCATACTGTGTTATCAGTTGAGCTCTTCTATCCTTTCTTTCATCAGCTGAACCTGAGACTATTTCAGTTAATTTGTCCCAGATTTCCTTGGCAGAATTGCATTCAGCAACTTTTTTGGAATATGTCATCAGACATAGTTTGTGCCAATATGTTCATTGCTTTTGCATCAGCAACTTTCCACTTCTTTATATCAGTGTCTGTTCCTGCAGGAGGTGGAACAGCTGAAGTACTTGTTGAAGTAGGAGGTCTTGGACATTCTGTTAAGACACAATTAAAGATATCTTCATCAAAAGAATTCATGTAAAGTTTTATCCTTGCTTTCCAGAGTCCAAACTTGGAAAGATTGCACACTGGAGGTCTTGTGCTTGCATACTCCTTGTTTTGTGCCATGAGTTTTATAAAAACAATTTATAACAAAACAAAATAAAGTAACCACTCTATAGGGATTGATCTTATCAAAGATCTTTGTGGTCCAGGTGTTAGCCTGAAGTAAAGACCAACCTGCCTCTGATACCAATTGAAAGTTAGGTGATAAGATCTAACAGCCTCTAGAGGGGGGGTGAATAGAGTAAGTTCAAATAAATTGATATATTTAAAACCTTTAGATTTACTTAGTGTAGGTAGTGAGTGATGCAAACAGATAAATATATTTAAAGTAAAATCACACAGCACACAAGCAAGAAGAAAAGCAATCCACAGAAGACACAAGGAAATTTATAGTGGTTCCCCAAACTTGGGTAGTCCACTCTTCTATCACCCCTTGATAGGAATCCACTGCAGGATGCTTGATCAGGTGTCCTGGGCACCACCAGATTTTTTGATAAGGTGTCTTGCCACCACTGATTTTGACAAGGTCTCAGCTAACAAAAAGGTAACTTTTGAAGGGAGTTAAAACCCTGTACAGAAGAGGTAAGGTAAGAAGGGTTGAGTTTGCTTCTCTGTCAACAATCAAAGAGAAGCTAGTGGATGTAGATGTTGTCAAAGCTCCCCCTGAGATATAGAAGTTCAGGTAGAAGAAGCTTTGCACAAGGGTGACAGGCTCTTCACTGCTTGTCCTTCTTCAGCAATAGATGACTCAGAAACTGAGTGTTTGATGTCTGAAGGTAGAAAGCAAATTGAGAAGAGTTGAATGCAGAGGCAGAAGAGGTTTCAGAGAATGTTGATCAATATGTTTCTCTGAGTGTAGTTCTTCTCTGTAAATTCTCTACAGACCGATTTCTTGAGAGAGAGATGAAGATCGATGTTCTCTGTGTTATCAGAATGAATGTTCTTCCTGTTCTCCTTGTCTCTCTCGAATAGATCTCTGAGTAATGGGATTATTACCCTTTTTTTGATTGATAGCCGTTGGCAGGGCATTTAATGTATTCCATAACTGTCCATGCCTAGAAGGAAAGCCTTAATTGATTTCCATTGAAAATTCCTTGAGATATGGAGCAATTAAGTCTTGAAACGGCCAGGGGATCTCTTGCAATAACTGCTTGAAAAATCTCTCATTTGAATTTCAAATGTCGACAGACGGGAGAACTTAAAACGTCGAACTCATCCTGAAGCGTCGATCTGAGCTCGACTGACCGTCGATCAGAGAGTAAAATTGAAGCAGAGAGATACACGCCAAAACGTCGAGCAGAACTCGACGTTACGTCGAACTGAGAACGACGCTGCGTCGAGCTGCGATCGACTGTGCGTCGAGCAGCGGTCGACTATGCGTCGAGCTGAGGACGACTCTACGTCGAGCTGGGGTCGACTCTCCGTCGAGCTGAGCAGAACTAAATCTCAAATAACCTAAGTTCTAAACTCACACTCAATGACCTATGCTATACAATTAGGTCAACATCCTTAGCATAGTTATCCTGACCCAAATATAAAAAGGGTGTTCCAACATTATATTATGTGATATTATATTGTATCATGTATATTTTATTTTATTTGTCTAAAAGATAATATATTATATAGATAAAGACTGATTACTATTCATTATCTTCCTCCCCAAGCTATCAGCCCGAGAGTGCAGAAGAAAGAGGGCGAGGGGTTTTATAAGGCTTTTGTCCATCACTTGTAGGAGCTCTGATGCACGAAATTGTCTTCGGAGAGTAGATCCGGAAAGCTCACGTCGAGATCTATGCATTGGTGGTAGATAATTTTGTTTTCTTGGACTTTTGGCATTAGGGTTTTCCACCTTGACCCTCTTTTGTCCTAAAAAGTTTCAGGAATTACTCCTTAGGTGTTTTTACAGCCCGATCTGTGAGGAGGAGTGCTGGTGTTGCCGGAGTTCAGCGAGATTTGAGGCAAGTGGCGGTTTTCCCCTGCTTATCCTTGACTTCCTATTATCTTATTTTCTTTCCTGGACAGTGTTGGGTTTTGCTAATCGTCACAACATTTGTGCGCAGAGGAATAAGAAAACAAGGAAAACCCAAAAGTAAATTGTGGATCTTGCGATAACGATTAATCAAGAAGTAATGAGCAATAAATAAATTATACCTCTGCGGGATTGAGTAATTACTCAACCTATGTGCTCTGATTGATTCCAAAGAACGGTAATGGCTGGAGTTCCGAGCGTAGAATAATGTCCACGCCTCTACGAGTTTCCACACGAGCATGGAGAACCCTAAACTCTTGTCACACAAGATATAGGTCGGAATGAGGCTTGCCCTCAACGTCTCCAAGGATTACTAGATCCGTTTAAGGAGAGGCGGCAACGATGAAGATGAAGCCTTGGAAACACTTTCCTACAGCGGCTAAGGACGGTGGACAGCCGGCCAAAACAAGCGGCGGTCGGCGGAAGCAAGCGGCGGTCGGCGGAAGCAAGTGGCGGTCGGCGAAATCGCGGGAGCGGAACACTTCCGTTGCGAAGAAGAAGCCCTCCGGAAATTAGGTTTGGATGAAAAGTTGACCTTTCTCGATTCAACCGTAAACTCATATATACCTTGAACCGAACCGGCTAAAGCCAGCAAAGAACCGCTGAACCAGACCAAGAAGGAATAAACCAATCGAAGCAGAATTCGGCGAGTATTAACTTGATAATCGACGAATCGACGAGTGATAAATTTGACACTCGACGAATCGGCAATTGCTCACAATAATACTCGACGAATCGGTAAGATGACACGACGATACTCTCCGAATCAGCGAGTATTACTTTAATACTCGACGAATCGTTGAATGGTCACCACGACACTCGTCGAATCCAGCCCATTTGTCGAAACCACTTACCCATACTCGACGAATTTCCCTTAGCTCGTGCCGACTTCATTTCGATCAATCCACATTCACAATGCAGGTCCCGAAATGACATTCCACCATGTCCAGATTGTCATAATCTTGGTCCTTCACTCATGTAACACATGAGCAAGGCCAACACAAACCTATCCAACTTATCCAAAGCTCTTATGTGCAACCCCATAGGCAACCACATTAGCTTTGCTCGGATGGTATTGAATCTCCACATCATAATCTGCAACATATTCCAACCATCTTTGTTGGCGCAAATTCAATTACTTTTGAGTGAAGACGTACTTCAAACTCTTATGATCGGTGTAAATCTTGCACAAAGCGCCATATAAAAGATGTATCCATAACTTCAAGGCGTAAATCAAAGCTGTGAATTCAAGATCATGCATAAGGTAATTCCTTTCACGAGTCTTTAACTGCCTCGACCCATACGTTATCACTTTACCTTCTTGCATCAACACACACCCAAATCCAACGTGCGATGCGTCCACATTCACAACATACATTATCCCTTTGGTAGGCAAGGTCAACACCAGAGCTGTGCACAATCTCCTCTTCAATTCCAGAAAAGCTTCCTCGCACTTATCGCTCCACACAAAAGTTGCGATCTTTTGCGTTTGTTTAGTCAAAATGCAGACAATGTAGAGAAACCCTCTATAAATCTCCTATAATATCCTGCCAACCCTAGGAAGCTTCTTATCTCTTTGCGAGTGGCAGGCCTATTACAATCCATGACAACAGCTATCTTCTCAGGGTCCACAGAAATTCCATCATTATCAATCACATGGCCCAAAAAAGAAACCTTAGGGAGCAAAAACTCGCACTTAGCTTGGCATACAACTTATGCTCCCTCAAGGTAGACAAAACTAAGAGCAAGTGATGAGCATGCTCTTTTGCACTGTGGGAGTATACCATCACATCGTCTATAAACATAACCACAAAATGGTCCAAGAAATCCTTAAATACTTTGTTCATCATATCCATGAAAGCAGAGAGTGCATTGGTCAATCCAAAAGACATCACCAAAAACTCAAAATGTCCATATCATGAACGAAAAGTAGTCTGCGGAATATCTATCTAGCGAATCCTCAACTGATGGTAGCCTGAGCGAAGATCAATCTTTGAAAACACAGAGCTACCACGCAACTGATCAAACTAATCATCAATTCTTGGCAGAGGATATCTATTCTTGATGGTCACCTTATTAAGCTCTATATAATCGATGCAAAGCCTCGTCGATCCATCCTTTTTCTTTACAAACATCACAGGAGCACCCTATGGAGAAGAACTTGGCGTAATAAAATTATTCTGCAGCAACTCATCCAATTAGATATGCAGCTCCTCCAGCTCACGCGGGGCCATACGGTACGACGCCTTAGCAATAGGACGGGTACCCGGCTCTAAATCTATAATGAACTCCACGTCTCTCTTGGGTGGAAGACCAGGAAGATTATCAGGGAAAACATCAGGAAACTTGCGCACAACAGTAATCTCCTCAACTCGTGGAAAACTACAATCGATCGCCAACACCGACACCAAACAAGAAAAACATCCGGAATATACTAGCTTCCGAGCATGTACCGTAGAAATAATCGAAGACACTTGGCGCAAAAAACCATAAACGCTCCTGGGTTGACCGTTGTTCATCTTGAAGTCCAAGCGCTTTACCTTGCACTGAATGACCGCATCATACTCGGACAACCAGTCCATGTCCAAAATCACATCAAAATCTTTCAAGTCTATCACCTTCAGATCAGCAATGGCTAGAAAATCCCCAAACTGAATTGGACAACTCTGAATGCCTTGGTCTGATACCACTGATTCGCTAGAGGGAAACTTGATACAGAACGCATCACCAACAAGATCGAGGGTCAAATTGTGACGCTCTAAGAAGGTTCAAGCCACGAACAAGTGGGTAGCACCAGAATCAAAAAGAACACGCGCCCAGCGGTTCTTGACCTTAAACTTTCTTATAAAATCGTATACGCAACTAAGGAAACGTACGTCGAAACTACAACTACAAACTAAAAGCTAGAACTAGGTTAGGATGTAACCTGAGATAACTTGTGAAAACGCCTGAGCTTCCTTCAAAGACATCACGTTCATCTTGCCTTTCCCATTATCCAATAGCTGCGGCGGCGGCAAGGCCTAAAGTGGAACCGGTTGTAACAGAGGCTGAGCCTGCGGGCACTTCGACTTAGCATGTCCTTTCTGACCACACTAGAAACAGGTCTTGTCCTTATGCCAATAACGAGTAGCGTCGTGCCCCTTTCGCTTATAAAGAGAACAAACTGAATCCCCTTTATGAGCACTCTGAATCACATTACCTGTTCCTTCTTCGGAGCTCCTAATCTCTGGTAACATCTTTCAAAAGGAAGGCCTGGCCGGCCACAGAAACTACATATCTCCTTGCTTCTTTTCCCTAAAGCGGTGCTGGATTCTTGGGAACTCTTACCCTCACCGGTCTTCCTCTTATCATATCTCATTTGTTGACCTCGATTCTTGGCATTGTCAATCCCCTCAACCTTCCGAGCAGCCTCCACAACTTCAACATAGCTTTCAGATCCATAAACACTAGCTAGCTGCTGGATGTCGTTCCTAAGACCACCCAGAAATCGTTTAACTCAGTTTGAATCTGAAGACACCATGTCCGGGGTAAAACGAATCAGCTTTCTGAACTCCACCTCGTACTCGGTAACAGTACACTGTCTTTGCTTTAAATGTAGAAAATCGTTTATCAGACGGTCTCTCTCGACCGAAGGTAAAAACTTCTTCATCAGCAACTCCTTAAAGAATTCCCATGAACATCCATCCTTAAGATTCTTTTTCTCTCTTAGCCACCAATTTTTAGCAAGTCCCTTGAGTTGATACGCAGCGACCATCACCCTTTGGTCCACTGAAACTCCTGAGCAAGAAAACAACTCCTCTATGGCTATTATCCAGTCATCCAAATCCATAAAATCTGCTCTACTATCATAGGTAGGGGGTCCTAGTCTCTGGAAATGCAAAATAAACGTCATCTCTGGTGGTAACAACACCGGGGGCACCAAAGAGGCAGGGGGAACAGGAATAGTGTGACCCACAGCTGGGTCCTGCACTCGTGGAAGCTGTTCTGACACAACTGATAACAACGCTTGGACTGCATTTGCATCTCCACCATCTATCTAGACAAAGCCTCATTACTCTGTCACAGACTTTCAATCAACGCTTCGCTCTGCGCACCTGAATATTTGACCTCCGACTGGGGAGTCTACCTAGTCGCCACACGCTTAGGCGCCATCTAAACAAATAACGAACATCTAGTCAAAACCTAGCCCAACCGCTAGCACTAAACAACATAGTATAGACAAAACATACTTAAGTACTTGCTCATGCTGCTAACTTGCTCTGGGATTCTAATTATGATGTTATGCCTAGACTTAGGATGTTATACCATCATCCTTCTAACTCATGTGCCTAGACCATGAATGCATGAATTCTTATTCTTTTTTTGACTCAAAACCATGTGTGTACATATGTCATCATGTAAGTCTTTAGCTTGGCATGTGTGCTGATGCAATGTTATGTCATGCATGTTGTGCTATGCAATCTAAAAGGCCTTAATGAATGTTATGAGCGGCATACACATGAAATGTTATGCATCCAATACTACATAACATCGCATGTAATGAAAAAAGAAAACGTGTTAATGGGCATCCATGTGATGGTGGTTATGCATACCATACTACATAATCGTCACATGTTGCCACCTATGGTGGATCCATATACAAACACATATTATGAATCCCATACTACATAATATGCCCTGTATACTTCTTATCATGCTTATGAGTGTAGTGTTCATGCTTCAGTCAAGATATACTGATGACACATCGGTATGTGTATGTAATGAAACTAGACAACTAACACAGACCTGAGATAGTTGTTCAACCAATGGTCCAACAACCTATCTCTTTGATACCGACTATCACAACCCGCATTTTCTCTGTATTAAATGATATATTAGAGTAAGGAGAAAACACGTGTTGTGATGCCACGTCAGCAGGGGATAACTGCAGATGTTCAGGCAACACCTCAACTAAACACCTTTTAGAAAGATTTATGAGTTATTTGACAAAAAATCCAGTTTTAAGTTAAGCAGTTAGTCATATCCCTCAGCTTAGTGGATCTACTAGTCCACAAGTGAAAATATAGTTATACGCTGCGGAAATACTTTTATTATGTTGATTTAACATCCTACGCGAGCATAAATATCCCCGAAGGATAACCCGAGGCATGCAAGACTCTAGATTTATTATAAGTATATATAGAAGTAGTCTTTGCGTTAGCTTAGAAAATAGTATCTTGGTTTTGGAAAGATGACATGTATGAGATACTAGTAGTAATGCTTTTATAAGTTAAAATACCTAACATGCAACCTAGCATTAAACACTTCCCAGAGAACAAGTATAAACAACCACAGAAAAGGCAACTCAGCACCTTAAAATAGTACTTAATATTTCAAAGAAAACCACTAGTGGGCGTCGACATCCTAACACGAACCCACCAAAGGTATGTATGTCTTTACTAACAAAGGAATCTCAACACTACCTCACTATAGTGAGGAAAATCTCTACAACACAGCAGTCCACTAGCAAACTCTCAAAACTAGCCACTCAACCGGCTACTGCCCTGAACCTGAGGCATTCAAAAGAAGAACACCTCAGAAAGAAAAATACAAGTGGCAAAGGAAAGTAATCAGGTAATAAGTACAAGCAAGAAAAAGGTTTACCAAACCCGAGTACAAGAAATGTTGAAGACCACAGCTGGCTAGACAAATAAATATAAATACAGTAAAAGTCTGTAAATAAAGAGCTATTTGGATAAATGCACCATGTGCGGAATGAAGCCATGCTTCGACAATACCTGTCAGAATTAGTATTTAAAACATAGACTAATCTAAGAAGCAAACTGAGCACAAAATAGCTCGAAAACATGAACCATTAACACTTGGTAAAATATCAACCGGGCCGGAGTCGGAGACCAATTGTCCCATACCAGACTCCTAAACCCAAATGTCTCAAAAAAAGAAGGCCCTACGGGGGTGACCATTTGTCCAAGCCCAAACCAACAGTCCTCAAAACAGAGACCAAACAACTACCAAGTGTAATACTCCACAAACCGACATCCAGTATGCGGTCCTTTATCCACTACCAACCTTCACAGCCGAAGAAACATCAACCTAACCAAAACCCAAGTCTAAATCCAAAGAAAAACTTAAACAAGTCCTAAAACCACTAGAAGGACCATACACGACGAATCGGGCCAAAACAGCGAAAAAATTCTAAGTCCTGGCCAGATTCGGTGAGTATACCCGACGATCTACCTTGATACACGACAAATCATAAGTGATATACGGTGAATTCTTCTATACTAGGCGAAAATGACTAGTAATACTCGACGAATTTCTCTTATACTTGCCGAATTTCCCTTGGCGACAGAACTAAACTCAGCGATACTCGACGAATTCGTCGAGATTACTCAACGAATTTGCCTTAAGATCAAAAATCACTCAACGCTCTCAGCGCTACTCCTAAACCACTCAACGCCAAGTCCTTTACTCGACGAACTCGACGCCAAACTAGCCTTACTCGATGAATTTAACTTCACTCAACATCGCGCTAGTCGACACTCGACGAACCCAACTTCACTCAACACCGCGCCAGACAACACTCAACGAACCCTACTCCTTGATATTTGACGAAAAGGACTTAAGCAAAAAAATATCCATACTCGACGAATTCATCGAGATTGCTTGACGAATTTACCTTAAAGAATTTCTACCCCAAATTCATACTCGAAGAATTTTACCCGGTATATATGCCGATTATCCTTGGGCTGGACTATGATACTCGACGGAAATTCCTTAGGCTGTACGCTATACCCAACGGATTCCAAGCAAAAACTTTAGACTATTCTAAGGGCTCTTTTCAAGACTAAGTCCAATATTCTTGCAACCTTTTAAGGAGAAGAAATGAATAAAAAAAAGAAAGGGGAATAAATGGTTATAAGAATAAAATCGCCACTTTCCTCAAAACTCCGAAAATCCGCCGCTCTGCGACAAGGATCAGGCGCCAAAGGTCTTAAGCAGTGTTTCCTGAAACATTTGGGAGAAAAAGGAGGTCAAAATCACAAATCCTAACACACAAAAAATTGGAGGAATGGGGAAAACTTACCACGATCGCGTAGATCTCAGTGAGATCTTTCCAAATATCTAATCTATTGACAAAACCGACCACCAAATTGCTAGAAATCGTTGGTCGAAGGTACGTGAAACGTCGTACTCCTCCTCTCTTGGAAAAAAGGCGACGGCTCGGGATGGGGAGACAATGAATAGGGTTTTGACGCGACCCTTATAATCGGTTATTTATACATATAGATAAATAATTATATTATTATATTACAATTAATAATAGATAACCCAAAAACGACCCAAAATCCAAACCAACTCGGAATCTAACAAAAAAACACGTCGTAGCTAAATACCGATGCTACAAATCTAATGGCGAAGCCAAAACACAAGCATTCCCAAAAGGCTCCACCGAGTCACCAAAACAGATCCGGCTCGCGATTGAATCTTGCAAACAGGCAAAAACCCATCCACACTGAAAACCTAAAGAGCAAAAACCACGCTCTGACAACGGCACATGCCAAACACTCGCTGACGTCAAAATTACGTCATTACGGGAATAAAATAAATACCGAAAAAATCAGGGGCGTTACACAATGGATATTCTACAAGGATACAAACAAAGCAAATTAGTACTACATTTCAAAATATATTTTTCTCTTTCGATCAGGACTTTAATCAAAATAACTCTCACTATTTTTATCAAATCGATAACCCATGATATCAATTCGATGAGTTCATGCGAGTAACTCTCTTAGTGAACAAGATCCTTATTTCACTAACACTATGAGTCAGCTTTGGATTTTCTCTCACAATACAGCTATTTAGGTAGGCAACACTTGCCAATTGCATCATTATGAAACTCCTGTATGGCTGGTGAATAACTTTTTATTATCATCCATCATATGGTGTATGCCAACCCAATGTCTCTGGGCACTCAACCTTTGAGGTCACCCAGTTAAGCTTGACCCGATGTTGACAGTGGGATATCACAATTATCCGCACACACTCTCACCAAGATAGACTAATGCACCTTTCTTTGGCAAGCCCACACTTCATCGATCGAGGCAGGAAGAGTATCATCCATCGGAAGGCATCCAAATACTTAATATTGCTTAAGGGATTTTTGATATTCGATTAACTCTTTAATCATGGTTAATATTTAACCATTGTGCACATCCTTACATACAACATCATAATCAAAATGTATCCCAGATGTGCACAAGAGCATCATCAACACTTGATGAGCCAGGCTAAATCTGAACATCCAAAACACTTCTAAATCCTCAGATTTACATGCATAAGACATGAGCAACACCAACTCCACTTACACAGTTGACAAGCTCGACTCTCTATGTGAGATTCAAAATCTAACACACTTGGTTTCATAAACAAACTAGAGGGACGGTTACTGTTATGTAGTAACAAAGATATCACAACGAAATCATATGCGTTCCAAGGGGCAGCACCCCTGGCGGTGGTCTCGCTTACCGATTAGCGAGCGGGGTCAAGGGGTAGAGCCCTTGCGGGGTGTGGGGCAAGCGCCCTGACCAATTTTTGAAAAACTACCACCAATACCACACAAATTTCATCAACACTTGATGAAAATAGGAATAGACCTGGGCATTTAGAACACTTTTAAAATTTCCAGATCTACACGCAATGGATTTAGCAACTTCTGAAACAATGATCATCGCATAACCTGCCTTTGATACCACTATTGGGTTTTGCTAATCATCACAACATTTGTGCGCAGTGGAATAAGAAAATAAGGAAAACCCAAAAGTAACTTACGGATATTGCGATAACCATTAATTAATAAGTAATGAGCAATAAATAAATTATACCTCTTCAGGATTGAGTCAATACTCAACCTAGGTGCTCTAATTGATTCCAACGAATGGCAACGGCTGGAGTTCCGAGCGTAGAATAGTGCTCATGCCTCTATGGGTATCCACACGAGCACGGAGAACCATAGACTCTTGTCGCACAAGATCTAGGTCGGAAAGAGGCTTGACCTAAAAGTCTCAACGGATTACTAGATCCGTTCAAGGAGAGGCGGCAATGACAAAGATGATGCCTTGGAAACAATTTCCTGCGGCGGCTAAGGATGGTGGACAGTTGGCAACAATAAGCGGCAGCCGGCGGAAGCGATCGACAGTCAACGAAATCGCGAGAGCGGAACACTTCCGTCGCGAAGATGAATCCATCGAGAAATTAGGTCGGGATGAACAGTCGACCTTTCTTGGTTCAACAGTAAACTCATATATATAAGTTGAACCGAACTGGCTAAAGCCAGCAAAGAACCGTCGAACCGGACAAGAAGGAATAAACTAGTCAAAGCAGAATTCGGCGAGTATCAACTTGATAATCGACAAATCGGCGAGTGATCAACTTGACACTCGATGGATTGGCAATAGCTCACAACGATACTCGACGAATCGGTAAGAGGACACAACGATACTCGACGATTTGGCAAGTATTACTTTAATACTCGACGAATCGTTGAATGGTCATGACGACACTCGTCGAATCCAGCCCATTCGTCGAAACCACTTACCCATACTCGACAAATTTCCCTTAGCTCGTGCCGACTTCATTCTGGTCAATCCACATTCACAATGCAGGTCCCAAAATGACATTCCACCATGTCCAGATCATCATAGGCTTGACCCTTCACTCATATTGCATATGAGCAAGGCCAACACAAACCTATCCAACTTATCCAAAGCTCTTATATATAACCCCATAGGCTCATACTGCATTGGCAGTGAGGCTACATGCTTGATCACTTCCAGATCATCATGGTAGTACCAACATACACAAATTAGGATTTGGGTAGGGTTTGTCCATATAGGCATGTTGCTTAATGCTAAATTTCCGGTCAAAGACCATTTATCGCATTTGATCGTTAGTATGAGTAAGATTCGCGGTCTCTTGGTTGTTATTGTTTAAACCCGTCGATTTTTACCAAATAATCTAAGTCAATTCGTCTTATTTGACTGTTAGTCTAGGAAAAATCTGTTGGGTGTCAGGTTATCTGTTAATCTATCTAGATTCAGTTTATGCAGCTATTAGTCTAAGTCAGAATTAGTGTAGAAGGCTGGGCGTTGAGTGGCTGAAAGGCTAAGTAAAAAGCATTGAGTGTGCTGGATACACTCAATGCAGCGTTGAGTGGGCTGAGAGGCTAAGCAAAAAGCATTAAGTGTGTTGGATACACTCAACGTAGCGTTGAGTGGTCTGTGAGGCAAAGTCAAAAGCGTTGAGTGTGTTGAGTGTACTCAACGCGGTGTTGAGTGTACATCCCTTGGCATTGAGTCCATGGAGTGATCAGTCTTAGGCGTTGAGTGTTCAGCCTTGGGCATTAAGTGTACTCAATGGGTCTCTGAATGAAGGCAATATCGTTGAGTTAACTGTTAAGCATTGAGTGTACTCAACATGGCATTTGTTGAAACACCCTATTACTAATTTGGGCAAGGATCACTATGTTATTAGGAAATTGGTTTGACCTAGTTGTATAGTTGAAAAGGTAAACTTAGAATGAGTCTAAGGCTTAGAACTTAGGTTTGGAGCTTCCCCAAAGACCATTCAAAGATCAGGATTCATTGCTGAGACAAAGACAATTTTCGTCGAGCTCAGGTCGATGAAACGTCGAACTCAGTTCGACATTCTCTGAGCTCAACTCTGCAAGTCGTCGAACTCCGGTCGACAATCTTCGAGCTCAGATCGACGCTCTGTCTTCAGCTATTTTCCAAGTCACTGAGCTCAGTTCGACGATCGTAGAGCTCAGGTCGACGTTTTCTGTCTCTAGTATAAATCCAATCTCTGAGCTCAGTTCAACGATCGTAGAGCTCAGGTCGACGATTTCTATGAGAGATCGACGCTTTCAGAATTCGAATTCAAGAACAGTTATGGAATTCTTTCAGACTCATTAGGAGTTATTTACTGCATTTATTGCAAAGGATTTTCTAGCCGTTTAAAGCAATCTAATGCAAGTTTCAAGGAAGACTAAAAGGAATGTTACTTAGGACTTTCCCCAGAGACAGTTGTCATTTATGGAAGTCATTTATGACTGAGTAACGACCATCTAAGTAAGAATTTGATATACTCCTTCAGAATATGTTTTTGAAAATATAACAGATCAATACAATTATAGAGACAAGAGATATACAGCAGAATTAGATTGAAAGAGACACAGAAGAGTGAACAATAGAAACTCTCTGATCAAGAGTTCATCTTCTGAGATTTACAAATTTACTGAATCCCAAATCTTCAAGAACACAAGAAAGTTTTCTGTGGAGGAAATATTCTGCTACTCAACTCCTCCAAATCATCAAGTGTTCAAAAGCTTCAACATCAAGAACTTCAGACATCAAACATTTCAGCATCTGCTGAAATCATCAATTGCTGGAGATCTGAAGCAACTGAAGAACTATCACCCTAGCAAAGCTCACCTTCCTGAACCCTTACAGATCTCAGGGGGAGCTTTGACATCATCATCCACTTGTCTTCTCTAAGACTGTTGACAGAGAAGAACAACTCAACTTTTTCTTTCTTTTTCCTTTCCCTCCTGTAAAAGGGTTTTTCAAAACTCCCTTCAGAAGTTCTGAGACTAGTTTCTGAGACCTTGTCAAAACTCAGTGGTGGCAAGACACCTTATCAAAAAATCTAGTTTTGGTTTTTAAGCACCTTATCAAAAGCTCATTGGTGCCCAGGACACCTGATCAACTATTCCTGCAGTGGATTCCTACCAAGGGTAGTAGAAGAGTGGATGTACCCAGGTTGTTGGGGAACCACTATAGTTCCTTGTGTCATCTGATTGCTGTGTGTTTGACTTTGTTGTGTGTTGTGTGTTTTCTTAGCTCTTGCTTTAGTTTTTATTTCATAACAAGCACGTTACACATATACATAAATTAAGTCTTCCATTGCTTTATATTTTTAATTGTAAATTGTTTTAAAAATACTCTATGCACCCCCCCCTTCTAGAGTTAAGGTAGATCTTTTCCTCACTTTCAATTGGTATCAGAGGGAGGTTGGTTATTCAATATCTGAATCTTCAACAGATTGGTTGAACAGGCTAACACCTGAACCAAAAGATCCTTGATAAGATAAACCTTCTATAGAGGATAGTTATTACTTTTTGTATTATATTTATTTTCAAACAAAACCATGGCACAGAACAAAGATTATGCTAGCACCAGACCTCCAGTGTGCAACCTCTCTAAGTTTGCACTTTGGAAGGCAGGGATTAAGCTTTACATGAATTCTATTGATGAGGACATTTTTAAATCTGTTTTGACAGTTTGTCCAAGACCCCTAGTGATCACAAGTACAAGTGTTGTTCCACCTCCTTCAGGAACAGATGTAGAAATAAAGAAATGGAAAGTTGCAGATGCAAAAGCTATAAAAATCCTTGCTCAGACCATGTCTGATGAGATATTCCAAAAGGTGGCTGAATGCAGTTCAGCAAAAGATATATGGGACAAGTTATCTGAAATTGTCTCAGGATCTGCTGATGAAAGGAAGGACAGGAGATCCCATCTCATATCTCATTATGAGAATTTCAAGAAATGTGAAGCTGCGTCAGTTGGAGATATGTACAACAGGCTCAGTCTAATAGTCAGTGAGTTGAAAACATTGGATAAGGAGATCACCCTAACTGAACTAAATGACAAGATCCTAATGTGCTTCCCTATCACTTGGGACTCAAGGATCTGGCCAATCAAGGATGCCAGAAGCCTAACTGAGATTACTACTAAAACTTTGTTGGGCAAGCTCAAGTCTTATGAGCTAATCATCAAAAACAGAGAGGAAGAACAAAAGACTACTTCTCCAGCCATCAGAAAGGAAAAGACCATAGCATTCAAAGCTACAAAAGATTTGCTTGAAGACAAGGTCACGGGCAATGAAGAATTGATGAGCTTGTTGGCCAAAAGATTTTATAAGATGGTCAGGAAAGATTTCAGAAAGAGGTCATCCAGAGGGCATGAGAAGCCAAGGTATGACAAATCAAATAATAAAGAAATAATCTTTTTTGGATGCAGGAAACCAGGCCATATTGTGCCTGACTGTCCAGAAAATCAGAATAAGGACAAGAAGGACAGGAAAGATTGGAGAAAAGACAAGGACTCCAGGGGAAACAACAGAAACAAATCCTCCTCCAACAAAAATAAACATACAAGGAAGGGGTTTGTAGCTTAAAGCTGGAGTGATACTGAAGAAGAATCAGAAGCCTCATCAAGCTCAAGTGATGATGAGGATGATGCTGAAGAAAAGGAATTTTGCATGATGGCTATCAATGCCTCTCAGTAAAATTCTGATGCAGAACAGGGATCAGACTCAGAATCTGAAACTCAAACTGAAGAAGACCAGGTAATTGACTCCTTTGACTTTGACTCAGAGGAATTTAGGTCTGAATTTAAGGCACTTTGTTTAGACCTGTTAAAATCTGAGAAAGAGATTATCTCTCTCAGAAATCAATTGTCTGAACATAGCACCTTAAAATCAGACAACCTCAAACTCTCTAAGGAATTAGAATCTTGTAGGGAGGAGATAGCTTCACTGAAAAGTTAGTTATCCCAGGCAAAGAAGTTTGAAGAATCCCTTAATGGGAGAAGCATCAGACTGATGGACATCACAAGCAAAGTGAACTCAAGATTCAACAGTACACTGGGCTTGGGTTCTTCATCCAGCCAACCTATAGTATTAACAACCCCAATTAAATTTATTTCTGATAAAGGAAAGGGTGTTGTAGAGGTAGCTAGGAAGAATCCAGATTTACCTAAGGAAAATCAAGTTCAACAGAAAATGTCGAACAGAGCTCGACGATCATCGAACAAAGCTCGGCGATCCAAGGCTGGATCGTCGAACTCAGATCGATGACTTCTGAACTCTGAACTTTTGTATAGTCGATCTTCGAACGGAGCTCAACGATCTGACCCAAGATCGTCGAACTCAGGTCGACGATCGTCGAACGGAGCTCAGAGCTTTGAACCTTCTTTCAGAGGTAAATCTCAAGTCAATCCTAGAAGTCCCTCATCCCAAAGCTTCAACCCTTATACTGAATGGATAGTACCTCCTAGGAGATACCATCTTGAAGGATATAAGAGTTAGCCAGGGATGTCTTTCATTTCTTAATTTAAAGGTTATCAACCTAGACCCAAGGTAAACTGGGTCAAAAACATATAAATTGTTTATGTGCAGGTGAAGACCTATCCAGCAATGAACCAACAATGGTATCTGGATAGTGGGTGCTTAAAGCACATGATAGGGAGTAAGGACAATCTCACATCCTTCAAAGCCAAACTTGGACCCAAAGTGATCTTTGGAGATTCAAACTTTGGTCAAACAAAAGGATATGGTTCTGTTCAGATTGGCTCAGTCACATTCAAGAAGGTGGCTTATGTGGAAGGACTGAAGCACAACCTAATCAGCATCAGTCAACTCCGTGATGTAGGATATCAAGTGACATTCAATAAATCCTTATGCCAGATCAAGTCAGAGGATAACACAACAGTGTTAACAGGTAAAAGGAAAGGTAACATTTATCTTGTAGATTTCCTTTCAACCAACATAGATATCTGCTTATTTAATTCAGTCTGCAAACCAAATGATTTATGGCATAAGAGACTAGGACACTTAAACCTTAGAACCATTGCTAGGCTGTCCAAGAACAACCTTTTTAGAGGACTACCTTCTGGCCCCTACAAGAAGGAAGGACTCTACAGGGCTTGTCAATTAGGCAAGCAAACTAAAAATAGTTTTAAGTCACTTAATAAGATTGATTCACCTAGGATTTTGTACCTGTTACACATGGATCTTTTTGGACCCATTAGAGTATAAAGCTTAGGAGGGAAATCTTACACTTTAGTGATTGTAGATGACTTCTCTAGATTCACTTGGGTATTCTTTCTGAGGAAGAAGTCTGATAACTTTAAATGTTTGACAGATTTTCTCAAATGCATACAGATTGAGTTCAATACTCACATTGCCCTGATCAGAAGTGATCATGAGACAGAGTTTGATTCTCTTCTTATGCAAGAGTTCTGTCAGAGTGAAGGGATCAGGCATACTTTCTCAGCTCCTAGAACTCCTCAACAAAATGGGGTAGCTGAAAGGAAAAATAGAACCCTAATTGAATCTGCCACTATATTATTGACAGATGATCACCTTCCTCTATCTTTTTGGGAAGAGGCAGTGAACACCTTCAACTATGTGTTGAACAGAAGTTTGATACATAAGCTGAAGGGCAAGACTCCCTATGAATTGCTCAAAAGGAAGAAATCTAAAGTAGACTATTTCAAAATTTTTGGTTGCATTTGTTATATTCACAATAATGACAAGAAGTATTTAGCAAAATTCCAAGCTAAGGCTGATGAAGGAGTGTTTCTTGGATACTCCATGATCAGTAAAGTTTATAGGGTGTATAATAAAACTTCTCTTAAAATTGAAGAATCTGTTGTATCTTTTGATGAGACTAACATGTGTTACAAGGAGAAGTCTACTTCTACCATAGAACCATTGCAGGTACACTCTCTTTTAGAAAATTTGGACAGGTTACACATTGTATAAAAGGATTCAGTACATTCACCTATCCAACAAAGAGCTGAAATCAGTGAAGATGAAGAGTATACTCAACATCTTGATGTTCAACATCTTGGAGAAAACCATTCTGAAGAGCCAGTTGTTGTTCCACAAGAGGAAACAACAACACAGGTTGTTGAACAATCAACACCCCCTGTTGATTTAGTAACAACAAGAGATCACCCAATCTCCCAAGTGATTGGAAACATCTCAGCTGGTGTACAAACCAGAAATCAGGTCAACCAGAACCTGATGCACACCTGCTTTTTATCTCAAGTTGAGCCTCAATCCATTCAAGATGCAGAACAAGATCCACACTGGATCATTGCTATGCAAGAGGAACTACATCAATTTGAGAGGAACAAAGTTTGGGAGCTAGTACCAAGGCCTAAGGATCACTCAATTGTTGGAACAAAGTGGGTGTTCAGAAACAAGTTGGATGATCAAGGAGTTATTTTAAGGAATAAGGCAAGGCTAGTTGCTCAAGGCTACTCTCAAGAAGAAGGAATTGACTATGACAAGACTTTTGCACAAGTTGCAAGGTTAGAGGCCATAAGAATATTCCTTGCTTATGCTGCTCATAAAGGATTTAAGGTCTACCAAATGGATGTGAAGAGTGCATTTCTTAATGGAGACATCAAAGAGGAAGTCTATGTTAGACAACCTCTAGGTTTTATCTCTCCAACTTATCCTGACCATGTTTTCAAATTGCATAAAGCATTATATGGTCTCAAGCAAGCTCCCAGAGCATGGTATTAGACCTTAGCATGCTTTCTTCTGAAAAATGATTTTATAAGGGGTAGAGTAGACCAAACTCTTTTTATTAGAACCCATAAGTCTCATACCATACTAGTACAAATATATGTAGATGATATTATCTTTAGTTCTACTGATTCAAATTTGTGAAAAACGTTTTCCAACCTGATGCACTCTAAATTTGAAATGAGTAGCATGGGTGAGCTTTCCTTCTTTCTAGGATTGCAAGTCAAACAACATGCTGAAGGAATATTTATTTCTCAAACCAAGTATGCAAAAAAATTGGTTAAGAAATTTGGTATGTCTGAAGCATCTTGTATGAAAACACCTATGCCTACCAATGCTATATTAGATACTGATGAACATGGTAAACATGTTGATCAGACAACATATAGAGCAATGATTGGCTCTCTATTGTACCTTACAGCTAGTAGACCTGATATAATGTTTGCTACATGTATATGTGCTAGGTTCCAAGTAAGCCCTAGAGAGTCACACCTAACATTAGTTAAGAGGATTCTTAGGTATGTGAAAAGTTGTCCAAATCTAGGACTCTGGTATCCAAAAGACTCAGGATTTGAATTAACTGGATTTTCAGATGCTGATTATGCTGGATGTAGAGTAGACAGGAAAAGCACCAGTGGAACTTGCCAGTTCCTTGGTGACAGACTTGTCTCCTAGTTCTGTAAGAAACAGACATCAGTGTCCACTTCAACTGCTGAAGCTAAATACATGGCAGCAGGCAGTTGTTTCTCACAGATTCTGTGGATTAAAAACTAGCTCCTAGACTATGGCTATAACTTAGAAGGGTCAAAAACATTTTGTGATAACACTAGTGCTATTCCTATAGAACAAAATACAGTCCTCCATAGTAGGACAAAACATATAGAGATTAGGCATCACTTCCTAAGAGACAATATAGAGAAAAATAAAATTGAAATTTAATATATCCCAACTGATTTGCAAAGGGGAGATATTTTCACCAAACCTTTGGATGAAAAGAAACACACCTTCTTCCTAAATCAGTTAGGAATGTTAGATGGAGGAAGTTTAAAATAAATCCCAAGATTTTTAAATCTAAAAACAGACCAAGACTAAGCTAAAAACTTATATTTTCTAGTGTCTGTAGGTTCTGTTTTATCTCTGAACTGCGCTCGATGTTTTTCCCAAAAATCGTCGAACGGAGATCGACGCTTTCCAATAAGTATCGACCGGAGTTCAGCGTTTTCCAGACAGCGCTAGGCTATCTTATTCTGGTCAACGATCGTCGAACGAAGTTCGACGCTCTCCAATGTCGTCGAACGTAGATCGAAGATATTGTAGACTCTTCAGATTCCATTAAGAAGCCCAGATCGTCGAACGGAGTTCAACGATCCTTCCTTTCAGGCGTCGAACCCTAATATAAAAATCATTCTTTCGCCATCGTTCTTCTTTTGCGCTTTCATATTCTCTGCAATTTCTTTCTTTCCCTCCAAACTCTACTACACTTGGTCGTGTTTGTTAATTTTTGAAGGTATACAATGGCCGTTAACGTTGCCGCTCTCGCTAAGATGAAGTTTGATACTGGATTTGATATCGATATGGATTCGTTTGACGGGAGCGATCAAATATTCAAAGACATTCTGGAACTATTCAGAGAACAACAGTTGGTGCATATTATGTCTACCAGAATGAAGATTGCGGCAGATGAGATAAAGGAATGGGTATTTACAGCAAATAATCTGGATCAAAATACTATAGTCGGTACTATAAGCGGGACTCAGGTATCTTTATCACGTACTCTCCTAAGTGAAGTATTTCATTTAAGTACTGGAGATGATTCTACTGAAATGTCTGGAGAGGAATTTGATTTAATGTTGGATAGAATGGGTCACTCTGCAGCTAACCCTAACAAATTATTGAAGAAGAACCTCTCTATTGAGTTTAGATTTATGGCTGATGTTGTGGGGAAAGTGCTTCTGGCAAAGCACTCAGCTCATGATACCATATCCAGGTATCAGTTCTGTTTGATGGGAGCCCTGGTAGACAAGAAACACTTGAATTGGGGAGAAATTTTCTTTGATCTGATAAAGAAGAAAATAAACAAGAGCTTTGTGAATTTTGGGAGGATTTTAGGGGTATTCTTGCACTCCAGGTGCCAAGAACTGCTATTATCAAATGGGATGCACATCAATGCATCAAAAAGACTGACCTGTGCCCTATTTGGTAAGTGGGATAGGTAGATAATAAAACCATCCAGGACTACCATGGCTTCAGGCACAAGGACTCTTGCAGTCACTTCCCCTCAGGCCTCTGCCCTCATGGAAGAGTTGCCTGCCTCCACCTCTTCTCCTCCTTCTCCACCACTTGTTTCTACCTCTACCTCCACATCAACCATCTCCACATCCATCTCTTCCCCCATTACCATTTCTTTACCAATCTCACCTCCAGCGACCTCAGAACAATTCCATCCACTTCACTACTACCCACCTCTTGACATACCCTCTTTCAACATCTTGGAAGACTCCTTTATGGATGATTCCACTTCCTCCCCTACTGAGCCTCCTTCTACCTCTTCATACCAACAGCTCCTTCATGACATTCTCACTCAACCATCCTTCACACCATCCATCTCCACACCCATATCATCTATCTTCACCATCCCAATATCTCAACAAACCATCCTACCATCCACAATACCATCTACCACATCTCATCCATCACCAGCCCAAACCATTCCCTCCTCCACCTCTACTCAAGTCACACTTGAGCAAGTGGATCTATCAGCCTTGGCAGATAGGCTATATGGGATACTGGCCCCCAAGCTAGTAAGCCTGCTAGAGACCACCATGGCTCCACTCCTGAACTCAACAAAGGAGCTATCTGACAGGCTAAACTCTCTCCTCTCCTCAGGCAATCCCTTCTATGGGGTGCCTTGATCTAGTCATCACTGAATCAAGGCAGGGGGAGATGCCCTATGAAGCTGAGGTAATGTCTACTGCTCCAGGTGATCTGTTGCTGCCACAAATCTCCACTGCTGCTCCAAAACCAGTACTCATAGTGGACCTCAAGTCACTGTTGTATGCATTTGATCTTCACAGAAGCTTCTTACCAACTCTGGGAGTTGAAGACCTCACTAAGGCCATTGTGCCTATTACTTTTTGTGATCCCAGCCTGATCATATCTTATATAAATTCTCTTAAGGCTGTGGAAGTTTCTGATTGTGTTGTTGCTGTTGCTGCTGCTGAAGGTGCTGAATCTAATGATATTGATATGTTGCCTGCTGATCCTTTTGATGCTGCTGCTGCTGTTGAACTTGCTATTTTTCTAGAAGAACCTGTTGTTTCTGAGGTTCCTGCTGCTCCTGCTGCTCCAGAAGTTCCTTCTGCTCCTGCTGCTACTACATTTGATCCTGCTCCTATTCTGTCTGCTGAGAAGTATAAACAAAGAGAAGAGTATATCAAAAGCATTGATGATCTATATGACAGACCCCAGAGTTCAGAAAGTGATCAATTTAACACATACTCTGATGATTCTGCTGGCACCATCTCTAAGAAAAGGAAAGTAAGAAGCAAAGCAATGATGAGAGTTCCCCCTGCTAAGGCCAAAGATGTAAATGATATACCATACTATACTTTGCATGATTGTCAAATAACAGAGCCTTGGATGCAATATTCTAACAATTAGTTAAAGGCTATGAGGAAAAGAAGAAAACTTGACAAATATGAGAAAGGATCTTCTCAGTCTCATCCTCCTCCTCCTCCTCCTCCTCCAGATGCTGGTACTGGTGGAGGATCTGCTTCTCAACCTGGATCTGCTTCAAAGCATAGTTCTTCTCAATCTTCTCAAAGATATAAACCCAGAGGTCAACATCAAAGAAGCCATCATTCTAGAAGAGGTCAGTTCAGAGGAAATCAGAGAGAGTACAGAACCTATTCAAGAAAACAAAGGGAATGACAAGGTCCAATTGATTCTACTCAAGGTCCTTTCCCTTACAAGCTTAAAGATTCAGTTGTCACCAGAACTCCTACTGATTCAGAATCTATCAATAGATATGAACCTCCAGTCCCTTTTGAAGATCCTGAAAATAACCCAGTGTCTTGGACTGCCATAATGAAAGAGATTGCTGCTCTAGATCAAATGAAGAAGGCCAAGGAGCAAGGTAAAGACATTTCAAACATTACAACCCTATCAGAACAAAGAAAGATGGAACTGGAGAGATATGCTTCAAGAAAGTTCTTTGATCCAGAAGATTACATGAAGCTGCACCCTGAGGCTGTAGTCCCAAGGCCAAGATCCCAAACATCCTTAGGTGCAGATGATGACAGAAGATCAAAGAAAGATGCTCTCAATCCTAACAGAGAGATTCTATTTAAGAAAGGCAATGAGAAGAAATGATTTCTGTAAGCAGACAGTACATCTATATCTCTGAATATTGTTGATATTCTATATGAGTTCTGCAATGCTGCTATGTTTTTCTTCTGCATTGTTGGTTTAGCTTTTGTTTTTATATGTATGTTTTTGTATTTCCTATTGTGTCCTGTAAATAGTAATCCTAACCCAAATAGGGGGAGATTGTTGGAACACCCTATTACTAATTTGGGCAAGGATCACTATGTTATTAGGAAATTGGTTTGACCTAGTTGTATAGTTGAAAAGGTCAACTTAGAATGAGTCTAAGGCTTAGAACTTAGGTTTGGAGCTGCCCCCAAGACCATTCAAAGATCAGGATTCATTGCTGAGACAAAGACAATTTTCGTCAAGCTCAGGTCGACGAAACGCCGAACTCAGTTCGACGTTCTCGGAGCTCAACTCTACAAGTCGTCGAACTCCGGTCGACGGTCTTCGAGCTCAGATCGACGCTCTGTCTTCACCTATTTTCCAAGTCACTGAGCTCAGTTCGATGATCGTAGAGCTCAGGTCGACATTTTCTGTCTCTAATATAAATCCAATCTCTGAGCTCAGTTCAACGATCGTAGAGCTCAGGTCGACGATTTCTGTGAGAGATCGACGCTTTCAAAATTTGAATTCAAGAACAGTTATGGAATTCTTTCAGACTCATTCAGAGTTATTTCCTGCATTTATTACAAAGAATTTTCTAGCCGTTTAAAGTAATCTAATGCAAGTTTCAAGGAAGACTAAAAGGAATGTTACTTATGACTTTCCCCAGAGACAGTTGTCATTTATGGAAGTCATTTATGACTGAGTAATGACCATCTAAGTAAGAATCTGATATACTCCTTCAGAATATGTTTTTGAAAATATAACAGATCAATACAATTATAGAGACAAGAGATATACAGCAGAATTAGATTGAAAGAGATACAGAAGAGTGAACAATAGAAACTCTCTGATCAAGAGTTCATCTTTTGAGATTTACAAATTTACTAAATCCCAAATCTTCAAGAACACAAGAAAGTTTTCTGTGGAGGAAATCTTCTGCTACTCAACTCCTCCAAATCATCAAGTGTTCAAAAGCTTCAACATCAAGAACTTCAGACATCAAACATTTCAGCATCTGCTGAAATCATAAATTGTTGGAGATCTGAAGCAACTGAAGACCTATCACCCTAGCAAAGCTCACCTTCCTGAACCCTTACAGATCTCAGGGGGAGCTTTGACATCATCATCAACTTGTCTTCTCTCAGACTGTTGACAGATAAGAATAACTCAACTTTTTCTTTCTTTTTCCTTTCCCTCCTGTAAAAGGGTTTTTCAAAACTCCCTTCAAAAGTTCTGAGACTGGCTTCTGAGACCTTATCAAAACTCAGTGGTGGCAAGACACCTTATCAAAAAATCTAGTTTTGGTTTTTGAGCACCTTATCAAAAGCTCATTGGTGCCCAGGACACCTGATCAACTATTCCTGCAGTGGATTCCTACCAAGGGTGGTAGAAGAGTGGATGTACCCAGGTTGTTGGGGAACCACTATAGTTCTTTGTGTCATCTGGTTGCTGTGTGTTTGACTTTGCTGTGTGCTGTGTGTTTTCTTAGCTCTTGCTTTAGTTTTTATTTCATAACAAGCACGTTACACATATACATAAATTAAGTCTTCAACTGCTTTATATTTTTAATTGTAAATTATTTTAAAAATACTCTATTCACCCCCTCTAGAGTTAAGGTAGATCTTTTCCTCACTTTCAGCGTTGAGTAGGGCTAATCACAAATAGTATAGTTCGCGAATAATTCGGGATTCGATTCGATTAAAATTCGTATTTTTCGAATTCGAATCCGGATTTGAATCCGAATTCCATATTCGAATAGTTTTCGAATCAAAATCCAAATAATTTTCTCCCTATTCGGAGGATTCACGAATAGTTCGCGAATACTGGAATATATATTTTAAAAATTTAATATATGTAAATAAATATTAAATATAGTTATATTTTAATATTATATTAAATTAAATATTATAAAATTTAAATTCAAATTCGAATCCATGTTTGAATCCGAATTCAAATCCAAAGTCGAATCCAATATTTCATGATGAATCTGAATCCGAATCCGACACCGAATATTCGATCGAATCCGAATCCAAATCTATGCATTCTTTGTCAAATTTGGATTCGATTGAAGAGTTTTTCGGTTCGATTCGGTTCGTGAACACCCCTAGCGTTGAGTGTTGTGCTTTGGCATTGAGTGTGTTTACTGAGTCAGGTTTGGCATTGAGTGAATGTGCTCCTTCGTCGAGTGGACTCAGAGCTTTTGTTTAAGCGCCGTGTGGAATCAACGTGGTGCCGGGTGAATGTAATTCTCAATGTAAAACTATTTGGCATTGAGTGCGCTAAATGCACTCAACGCGGCGTTGAGTGTAGGCTAGACGTCAAGTTGACTCGACGCTTTTCCCGCAGACTTGGTATTTTGTGGCCGAATTGTAACTAATTTATTGAGTTTGGCCTTGGGCCAATTTCTGGGATTTACTTTCCTCCTTGTTGTGGTCGGAGAAGCCAGTATTTTTGTTATGGTTTGTCTATGTTGGCAGTGGATAAAGGACCACCAACTTGATGCCCTTTTGTTTTAGTGAATTATTTCCCTGGTGGGTTTGCCCGGTGTGGGTATGTGACTGCTGGTGTTTTGGGTAGATTCCCACCACCGCAGGTGCCAGTTTTTCCCCGGTTTTGGGTGTGTCAATGTATAAGACCACCTTTCCTTGGACCCTTGTGAAGTTTTTGTTGTTCGTGTGTTGGATAGGTTCCCACCACCGCAGGTGCCGGATGGCCGGTGTTTTCTTTTGTTAACCAAGTTATGGGCTAATTAATTCCTTACTTACAGTTATTTCATTACATGTTCCATAAACCATGGATCTTTATAGCACTTGGTGCAAATTCATTACTGTTGAGCTCGTAAGTTAGTCTTTTCTCACTATTCTTTAATTAGGGTTGGTAACCCTTTATTCCTTTGTTTTATTGTTAACCTTTTGATCTTTGATCTCTACTTACATTTTCTTTCTTGCTGAGGTGTTCTTTCTTTGAATGCCTCGGGTTTGGAGAAATAGCCGGTTGAGCGGCTAGGGTTGGTTTTTTGCTGGTTCTCTTTAGTTGTCTCTATTCCTCACCGGTTGTGAGGTAGTGTGCTATTTTATTCTTGTTCAGACATACACATCTTTTAGTGGATTCGTGTCAGGTTGTTAACGCCCATTAGATTTTTGTATTATGTTCAGTACTTGCTAGCTGATAAGTCTTTTTCGGTATGACTTATTGTATTTACTTGCTATCTGGGAAAGTTTTATGCTAGGTTGTATGTTAGATATTTTAAATTATAAAAGCATTACTTCTATCACCTCATACATGCCATATTTCAAAACTAGCATCATTATGTTTGGTGAATGTAAAAGCTATTTTCATACTTATACTAAATCTAGAGTCATGCATATCATGAGTTGTCTTATATGGATGTTTTTGCTCATGTAGGGTGTAAATTAATGTAAACAAGGTATTTTCTGCAACATAAATTTATATTTTCAGTTATGGACTAGTTGTTCCACTGAGTCGAGGGATACGACCATCCAAAACTTAACTTAAAACATGCTTTCTTCACATTATAATTTTGTATTTTCATAACTTGTGTAGAGTTGGAGTCTTGCATGAGCGTCTGCAGTTATCCCCTGCAGGGCGTCGCATCACGGCGCGTGTTTTCTCTTACTCTGATATGCATTTAAATTCCGAGAAAATGCGGGTTGTGACACCCGTAATCCAAAACATAACCAATGTTATGTTCAATGGCTCTCAAGGACATCAAAGCTGGGCACCCAGGCTTACAGCTCACCTGCTTTCCACATGGTCTACACGAGACAGGCATTGCAAGTATAATATAATCAGGGAGCTATCGCCAGAGATAGCCACTATCGCCCGACATTAACAACAGAACACTTCTTTTTGTCTTCAAACTCAGTCATAACTGGAACATCTTTCCAGAACACAACTGTAGCATCCTGCAGTGCCAGAAAACTGGACTTTCACAAAGTTTAGCTAACACAGAGCTATCGTCAGCGATACTCACTGTCTCCCGGCGATATCAATAGATATCCAAAAACTGTGGTATTTTCTGGGTATTTTCCTGGAGCACATCTCAAGTACATCCTGCTACTGAATTTATAGACACAACCCCTCAGACTCCATAAACTGCCTGTTTACACTCAGAGTTTTCTTCGGCATACAAATTAAAACATCACCAATCCAGACCAACCTGTCTGGATGGGCTTGACACAACATGCCTATTGTGTTTCGAGTTTCGAATTCTATATGCAAAACTACTCGGGGATATCATGTATCAACCCATCAGAATTCCCTTCACTTTTCCATCTTTTGGTGGGGGATTCCATGCATATGAAAAAGGAGGACTTCACTTGTCCAAGAAGTAAGATCGTTACCCTCGTAGATCATTTTGGAGCCATGGAGAAGTCTTCTATCCGGATGGAAAGGATTGCCTCGCTTTCCTCTTCACAGATCTTGCTTCGGCTCTTGATTCTGACCACGGAATCTCCTCCTCCAAGATTGCAAAGCTCAGCCTCAGCCTTCTTCTTTCTTTCTTCTAAGAACTTGATGAGAGGGATGAGAGATAATGAGAGAAGAGAAATGAATCTTCTCTTTACCTCTTCTTTGGTTAAGCAGCCTCGGGAATAACCCTAGCCACACGATCCTCTCATCAATAGGAATGAAGGGCCATAATTTCAACTGACAAGTCAAACTTATTGCTATCACCGGGCGATATCTGCTATCGCCTGGGCGATATCATCGGTAATCTCTTTGACCCTAGTCAACACCGCTCTTCGACCGTTTTTTGGCCATCTGACACGTGTCTCGATATCACTGAGTGATATCCACTATCGCCACGTGATAGTCTACTCAACGATTCGTTGAGTGCCTCGAGTGTGTTCAGTGCATCGAGAGCATCGAGTGCGTTGAGAGCATCGAGTGGTATCGCAAGTGATAGCCGTTATCGCCTGGCAATAGCCACCTTTAGTTCTGTTTTCCAATTTTTGGTGTGTTACACCACGCCTGATGATTTGAGCATGGGAAATAGCTGAACTGTACCCAACCCTATGTCAATCGACCTGTAGTGAGTCAAATTTTGGATCTAGGATCACCATGACTTGGTCGTAGCCATTGGGGAGTTGTCTTTGACTTTGGCCCTGAAAGACTGAAAAGCTCAAACGTTGCTGACCGTCACAAAGAATGGAGGTGTGACCCTTGAGGTCTTGTGCACGGAGAATGTGCCCTGAAAGCACGAGGCATTGGATGGCTTTGCCAACATCTATGGCTTATGGTTCTTAATTTGCACGTTCTAATTGCCATTTTATGTGTATACTAATGCCCGCAGGGAAGGAGCACCACCACCCCGAGTAAGGGGTGGGGTCATTATAATATTGTCAGCTAATGCTGACCGCTGCTATGTTTGCCACCATTGTGGTGGAATGTCTCATGCAGGTGCAGCGGAGTTAGACGGGAAATAGCGGGCTGGAGCCCATAGTTGCTAAGCTGGCCCTTGAAGGCCAAAGAAAATTACCTGTCTTTATTTATCGTTCATGTGTGGCCGGTCTGCGTGTTAATGTATATAAAACAATATTATTTGAGAAAAACCTTGTAAGGCCTTAAGGCCACAACATTTGTGTATTGTACTTTCATTCCTATCTAGTTGTGTGGACATTCGAATGGTTGGGTTCTTATAAGCATTGAATTAACTTCCACTAAAATGTACTCTGAGTTAGGATAAACGTTTGCGGATTATAGTCTCAATAAGTAACTCCACTAACTGTCCATAGTATATGACATCGGGCCCCGACCAGACATTCTATTATACGCTATGTGACGGATGGGGTATTATAATTTGGTATCAGAGCCAGGTGTCGGTCTTTCTCATTCGAATTCATTGGCGAATTCTTTTAAGGAGTGCAGAGCACATGTATGTGTGTTACCGTTATAACATGAAAGAACCCATGAATGTCTATTTAGGAATAAAAATACACATGTTTGAGGAACCTGCGTGTTCTTATAATTGCTTTTTGGCAATTTATTTGTCGCCTAATTGAGTGTTTTATGATTATAGGTGATTAGGAGTGGTGTGAAGCAGACACAACGTCTGCACTCTGTGGAGATTAGTTGATGCAACTTGCGTCGCCTCATTTTTATTATTTTTATCGCACATGTTGTTTATTATTGTAGCACACGCTTTCACGCATTTTCTACTTGCAGTTGTATCACGCACGCAATTAGCGCATTTTGATGTAATTTTGTATCGCGCACATTGTTCGCGCAATTTTTTTTTGGCGCGTTGGTGTGACCGGCCAACGTGTCCTTAAATGCATAGGTCTGTTATTAACTATCATTTTATATATTTCTTAAAACTTTGATTAGTTTAAAATGAGTCTCAAAGTGAATTCCTAAGGCCACCTAACCTAAGCCTATTTACCAAACACCTCACTTGAAACCCTAACTCCCCCTATAAAAGCAATCCCCCTTCCCCCATTGAACCTGGCTTGGACAAATCGAAACTGAATCGGGATTATTTTCCTGGCTCGGTTTCTCCTCCAGTCGCACAACCGATACCTCCTTCTTCTTGCTCGATAGATCTTCCCAAAGCCACCGCCTCCTCCGACGACTCCAACGACCCTCTTCCTTGACAGAGGCTCCGGCTCCATCTTCTCCTCTGTCGACTCTAGCGCCCTCTTCCTCAACGGAGGCCCCGACTCCAGTTCCGTCGACCTCCTCTGCAACTATTTCCGGTGATTTCAACAAACCTCCCACTAGTTTCCCACCTCCCCTCTTCTTCCAGCGTTCCACCTCTTACTGTCTAGAGTCGGATCCAATTCCAGCAGGGTTGGTTGGTGTTTTTCCTCTCTCCAGCAAGCTTTCCCCCCAGCAGAACCCCGACAGTGTTGAGTCTCCTCTCCCTCGCAGCCCAAGTTCCTCCCACTGTTTCCTGCACCGTCCTTGGGTATACCTCTTAATCTCTCTCCCACAATCCTCTAGTTAATTTTATGCTAATTTATAAAAGGATGGATAATTATTGAGAGCTTCCCTAGGTTAATTTCATCTCCCCAATACCATTTGTTTTCATATCTGAAATTTCCACATCCTAATTATTATGCCTATGGAATTGTGATTTGTGACGTTATCATGCTCGTGTGGTAGCTTTGCGTATGTATGTGATGCCTCGACCATTTATTTCATTAGAAATATCCCGCGAAGGTTTCTCGCGCCACAAATGATTTAAATACGTCGCTACATTATATTTCAAACTACAGCCCCTTGATTTTAAATCACATCAGTTTGGTGTGGCTGCTGGGATATCTCACTCCTATCATGGTATAGCCGAGAGCCGGTCGTCTTTTAGTTCTAGGTTTGGTTTTTTTCGTTTTTGTTTTAAAAAAAGATGAGTGATTTAGTTGCGCACATTAAAGCTTTGATGAAAGATGTTGAGTGCGTCACTACTGACGTCCGACAGAATTTGCGTGGGTTGTGCACCTCTATTCATAACCTGGAGGTGACAATGCACACGCATTATGTTGCTCCTTCATACCTCCCCACATCCTATCACATAGTGGAACCCGAGGTTCGATGTCTCGTTAGTCCCCCACATCTCGTCAGATGAACGACGAGCACTTTAGCTCCACCCACTCCCGCTGTGACGCTTACTTCAGTCGAGGAGTTTCTTCCAGAGCCCCTGCTCCAGGAATAAAATTTTCCTCCTATCTTTATCACCCTGACTGTTATCACGACTCCACGTGTCTCCACTACAGCTGTCCCTTCAGTCGAGGATGTTCTTCCTGAGCCCATGCTCCAGGAAGAAGAGGTTCTTCCTATTTTTACCACCTTGAATGAAGTCGTGTCTCCACCTGTCTCCGTTTTAGCACCCCCTTCGATCTAGGAGGTTCTTCTCGATCCCCTGCTCCAGGAAGATGAGTTCTTTCCCTCTCATTCCTTCCTCCTGATTGACACGGTGTGTCCACTTTCCTGCACTGACTCACATCCTTCAGCCGTCGAGTTGTTTCTCGAGTCCCCACTCCAAGGAGGACTTACTAGTGATGTGTCGCTCACCTCGATTGACACTTCATCACTTTATCTTCTCCCAGTAGAGTTGGTTAGTGATGAGACCCTCATCTTGGGTGACACAAACTCGTGCGTCTTTGGTCCTGACGTTTTTAGCACACTGCCGCTACAAACCCTTGCGCCCACAGACATTGTGTTTGGTGGTCCCTCACCTGTGTCCCTCGAGTTGCCACCCCATATTGATTTTGTTTTTTGTGAGCACGCATTTGGTCTACATCACTTCTCTTTAGATATAGGACAACATGTTGCACCACCACGTCACTACCGTCTGCGTTCTGATACATATAGGTTTAGTAGTCTCGAGAGAGTCGAGACAATACTTAGATTTTTTTCTCCTCATCGGGACACCCTCTTCAAAGGTTTTCTATGGAAAATTTTTCACGGTCTAATTGGGGCCTTCTTAAAATTTTGTGACTCGAATGGGACATTAGCAGGTGAAACTAGGACGATATTCGATCCGGGTCTAGCAGACGTTCGTAGATGTCTATCAGATGAGAGCATGTTGCGTCATGAGTTGCTGATTCCACGGGCTGATTCCACTTGCTTCATGTTCCCCCTAATGCCACATGTTTTCCCCACACACCGCACCTATCATCCTCTGAAAGCTCTAATAATTACTGTTTATTTAAATATTTGGCATGAAATTTTAACTAAATGGATTGCAAGCTTTGGAGATGAGAGGTTACTTGCAGGTTTTGGATCGCAACCACGACATCAGCAGGACAGCGTGCAACATTTATCCGATCGACGCTTGGATTTTCTACTTGCAGGTTACATCGAGTCTCGTCGGGGTCGAGCTCTTTCAACCCCGGGAGAATTGATGCAACCTGCGTCGCCTCATTTTTATTATTTTTATCGCACATGTCGTTTATTATTGTAGCGCACGCTTTCGCGCATTTTCTACTTGCAGTTGTATCGCGCATGCTATTAGCGCATTTTGATGTAATTTGGTATCGTGCATATTGTTCGTGTAATTTTGTTTTGGCGCATTAGTGTGACCGGTCAATGTGTCCTTAAATGCATAGGTCCGTTATTTTGGCGATAGATTAGTTTAGGGCAAGCTCGAAATTTATTAACTATCATTTTATATATTTCTTAAAACTTTGATTAGTTTAAAATGAGCCTCAAAGTGAATTCCTAAGGCCACCTAACCTAAGCCCATTTACCAAACCCCTCACTTGAAACCCTAACTCCCCCTATAAAAGCAATCCTCCTTCCCCCATTGAACCCGGCTTGGACAAATCGAAACTGAATCTGGATTATTTTCCTGGCTCGGTTTCTCCTCCAGCCACACAGCCGATACCACCTTCTTCTTGCTCGACAGATCTTCCCGAAACCACCGCCTCCTCCGACGACTCCAGCGACCCTCTTCCTCGACATAGGCTCCGGATCCATCTTCTCCTCCGTCGACTCCAGCGCCCTCTTTCTCGATGGAGTCCCCGACTCCCTTTATTACTCCGTCGGCTGCTAGTGGCGCCACACCTTGAAGCTCTGTCAAGTTCCGGCGACCTCCTATGCAACTATTTACGGCGATTTCAACAAACCTCCCGCTAGTTTCCAACCTCCCCTCTTCCTCCAGCCGTCCGCCTCTTACTGTTCAGAGTCGGATCCAATTCCAGCATGGTTGGTTTGTGTTGTTCCTCTCTCCGGCAAGCTTTCCCCCCAGAAGAACCCCGACAGTGTTGAGTCTCCTCTCCCTCGCAGCCCAAGTTCCTCCAACTGTTTCTTGCACCGTCCTTGGGTATACCTCTTAATCTCTCTCCCACAATCCTCCAGGTAATTTTATGCTAATTTATAAAAGGATGGATAATTATTGAGAGCTTGCCTAGGTTAATTTCATCTCCCCAATACCGTTTGTTTTCATATCTGAAATTTCTGCCTCCTAATTACTATGCCTTTGGAAGTGTGATTTGTGACGTTATCATGCTTGCGTGGTAGCTTTGCGTACGTGTGCGACGCCTCGACCGTTTATTTTGTTAGAAATATCCCGCGAAGGTTTCCCGCGCCACAAATGATTTAAATACGTCACTACATTATATTTCAAACTACATCCCCTTGATTTTAAATCACATCATTAGTGCGCCTAATGACGCGCCTGCGACCCATCCTACTAAAATCATATGAATGGTAGCTGAAGAGGTATTGCCATGATTAATGCCCAACCAGGGAGACAAGAATAGCCTACTGCTCCTAAATTGGGTCAAGTACTGCTTGGCGCAGCGGAACACATCGTGGTGGATCAAGTAGCAGCAGAACCCATGGTGCAAAGAAGAGCGTCGGAAAAGCAACTAAAGCACGTGATAAGCTTTAACCCACCGGTGTTTGTTGGGATTAAAACCCCAACACAAGCTGAGGACTGGCTTTAAGGGTTAAGAGAGTCATGTCCGCAACAGAGACTGAGGAGTGGCAGAAGGTTACGATAGCCACTTTACTTCTGGACAGCGAAGCAAGATTGTGGTTGGATGAGTTAGAGCTCCATCACTTTGCTGGGAGAAAACTCACCGATTTCTCAATGGAGGAGTTCTCGAGATTGTTTCTGGCACGATATATCCCGTCAGCGCAGAAAATCGCTATGGAAAACCAGTTTTAGAGACTTACTCGGGGTGAGAGTAGTGTGTACGACTACCTGCATGAGTTCACAAGATCGGGGCGATATGCATGCTCTACATTTACTGATGAGGAGTGAAAGACCAACCGGTTCTATTAAATAATACGTGACGATCTGAGGTTGTTGCTTGTAGGAATGATGACGCAGAGTTTTCTGACCCTGGTCAATACAACCCGATCTCTGGAGAAGGATCTGAGGAGGGTTTAAGGTAAGAAGCACTTGGATATGAAGATGTCGGAATTTAAAGTTCCAAGTTCATCGAAGACCGGGCTTCAAAAGTGGAATAAGAAGCCCAAAACTTATGGACTGACTACTTCGTTTGTTATTGTTGGAGCATCGTACGGGCGAGGAGGCCCAATTCATTATTATAACTGTGGCAAGTCGGGACACATGGCCCATGATTGTTTGAGTGCCAAATTGGAGAAAAACGCATGAGCATCATATGCTGAGAAAGGGAAGACGGTGGAGTCGACCGTGTCCCATCATGCTCTGGCCCAACCAAGAGTCTACAACCATGGCCAACAGAAGGCCATCAAACAAGGCGATGTGGATACAGGTATGTGTTAGATTTTAATCATAATACTTTCTATATCTTACGCCATACACATTGGTTGTACAACTGTCGTGTTTTAGGCTTTTTCGTAATTATGGACTATCCAGCTCGAGCACTGTTTGATATAAGAGCTTCACACTCTTTCCTATCTGAAGACTTCGTATCACATATCAGAATGTCTTCTTCTATGGCGAAGGATATATTGGATGTGTTGCTGCCTAATGGGTGTTCGATGCGCGTGGATAGGGTATGTTGTGTTAAGGTGCTGATAGGAAGCCAATCTTTTGACTTGGAAGCATCACTACTGCCGATAGTGGAGTTTGACGTGATACTTGGCATGGATTGGCTCTCGGAGCAACATACATTCATTGATTGTAGTCTGAAGACGGTCAAACTGGGGTTGAACACAAGTCATGAAACTACTTTCTCTGGTATGAAGGGATCGAGCAAGACGCTGATGTCTGCTCTCCAAGTATTCAAAGAAGTTCATGAGGGGGCAAAGTTGGTCTTCACCCTATTAGAGGCTAAGATGCCCAAGCCTGATTTGGTCAGTATTCCGGTGGTGTCAGTGTTTGCGGACGTTTTCCCCGAAAATCTCCCTGGAGCTCCACCTCAGAGAGAGATCGATTTCACCATCGATTTGGTGCCAAGTGCCAAACTTGTGTCGTAGTCTCCTTACTGCTTAGCACCGAGAGAGATGGTAGAATTAAAGGTGTAGCTTCAAGAATTGATAGTGCATGGGTATGTGCCTCCAAGTTCGTCGCCTTGGAGCGCCCTGGTCCTCTTCGTGAAGAAGAAGGACGGAAGTCTGCGGTTGTGTATCGATTATCGAGAATTGAATAAGCTGACAGAGAAGAACAAGTACCCGATTCCGAGGATTGATGATCTGTTCGACCAGCTAGTTGGATCAAATGTATACTCGAAGCAAGATCTAAAGTTTGGATATTATCAGTTGAGAATCCGGGAAAGTGATATCCCCAAGACAGCATTTAGTACACGATATGGGCATTATGAGTTCAGTGTCATGCCTTTTGGGCTAACAAATGTGCCATCCATGTTTATGGACTTAATGAACCGAACGTTCAGGGAGTATTTGGATCGGTTCATGATCATCTTTATTGATTATATCCTAGTGTACTCCCAGTCTGAGGATGATCATAATGAGCATTTACATATTGTTCTGGAGACCCTGAGGAGTAATCAGTTGTACGTCAAGTTATCTAAGTGTGAGTTTTGGCTATCTTCAGTAGGGTTCCTTGGTCATATTGTTAGTGGAGAGGGAATCGCGGTGGATCGGGAAAAGATCATTGTGATACGGGAGTGGCCTGTGTTGTCTTCCAAAGCGGAAGTCCGGAGTTTTCTGGGGCTTGCCGGCTACTATAGGCGCTTTGTGGAGAACTTCTTGTGGATATCATTACCACTCATGACCTTGACAAGGAAGGATTAGAAATTTGAATGGTCTCCAACGTGCGTGCAAGCTTTCAAAGAATTGAAAAGTCGTCTGAGCAGTTGCTGATCGCTTAGGATAGACAGGCTAAGTACTATAACGCCAAGCACAGAAAAGTCGAGTTCTTAGTGGGCGATTGGGTGTACTTGAAGATCAAACCGTTCAAGGGTGTTTCAAGGATTCGACACTTGGAAAAGCTGAGTCTGAGATACCTTAGGCCGTTTGAGATTTTGGACTGTGTCGGTGAAGCCGCCTATCGTTTGAAGATTTCAATGGAACTTAGTAGTCTGCACGACGTATTCTATATATCGGTGTTGCAGAAGGTGGTTCAAGAGCCTACGCAAGTGGTTGTGGCGGATCTGGTATCGATGGATGTTGGACTGACAACGAAGGTAAAGCTCATTCGCCTTGAGGACGTGGAAATCAAGCAACTTCGCAATAAGTCTATCAGGATGGTCAAGGACCGCTGGGACAACTGTGGACAAGAGGAACTATCGTGGGAGTGAGAGCAAACCATGAAGGCAGAGTTCCCCGATTTATTTGTTTGAGGTACACAGTTTGTTATCGTTACTTCTATAGTTTCCTGCATGGCTTAATTTTAGGATGGAATTCTTTAAGTGGGGGAGATTTGTAACGCCCCAAGTTCCTAAAGCTGGAAAATGGTTTCTGTGAGATACCGCCCAGCGGTAGGTTGTTATCACAGGCGGTAGTACCGTGAGAAGGGTGAAAGAGAAAGATATCACCTAGTGGTAGATATACCATTGGTGTTAGCATGGCTCATTTAGTTGGCGAAGCTCTCAGGTTGTTATCGCGAAATGGTAGCAGTTATCGTGTGGCAGTAGTGGAAGCAGCTGTATCGTAACCGACATTAGATATCTTATGGGGGTAGTAACCTATTGCATGGTGATAGTCAGCTTTAACAGCATGGCTACGTGTTGACCTATGATTGGAGGTCTTGGGAGGTGGTGGGCATGTGAATTGAGCCATCGATTGGGGTATTGCGCGGCAGTAGCTCAGTTTTAAGCCTATATAGTGGCGTTTTCACTTCATTTTTTCTTCTGAGCCCTAATTCTGAGGGGTTGGAGAAAGGAGGAGCGTCGGTCGAAGGAGGTCTCGCCTTCATTGTAGTTTCGGAGTCCAAATCCGCGAGATAAGTTCGGATCTATGGAGGCAAATTCATAGCAGTCATTTCCATCCGACTAGAATCTCTCTCATGGCGCTGAAACAGACTTCTACGGTAACGATCCTCTTCCTTGGACATGTGAAGTCCTTCTTTTTTTCATGTGAGGGTAGACGCTCTACGAACACATGAAAGTGGTTCTCCCGATGGTTAGATCTGTGTATCCCCATTAGCGTTGCATTTAGATCCCGAATCGAAGTACGGAATAGGCATGATGTGTGAAGCCCATCCGGAAGGGTTGGTCTGGATTGGTAATATTTGTATGTTATGTATACCAGAGAAGACTCCATGGTAATCGCGTAGATTCAAAGTCATGGGGTGTACAGTTGGCTGTAGAGAAAGTACTGGGGATGATCTCCAAGAAAAAACCTATTTAAGGGGAAGAATCGATAGTCTGCCGCCTACCGCGCGGCGGTAGCGCTACCGCCGGCGATAGCTCCCAGTGAGCATTATATTGTTTTGTGATGCCTGTCTTGTGGACACCTAGGTGCCATCATTTGCTGAGGAATGTCTCTTGAAGACCTAGGGGCCAATATGTGGAGCTGAGAGCATGTGTGGCCCACCTTAGGCGGCCGTGAGTGCTAGCCTAGGATCATAACGGGGTTATGTATTGTACGGATGGGAAAGGTGATGCTGACCTGCGTCGTAGCTACCGCGCCTGGCAATTTAAGCATGGGAAATAGCTGAACTGTACCCAACCCTATGTCGATCGACCTGGAGTGAGTCAAAGTGTGGATCTAGGATCATCATGACTTGGTCGTAGCCATAGGGGCATTGTCTTTGGCCCTGAAAGACTGAAAAGCTCAAACATTGATGACTGTCGCAAAGAATGGAGGTGTGACCCTTGAGGTCCGGTGCACCGAGAATGTGCCCTGAGAGCACGGGGCGTTGGACGGCCGTGCCAACATCTATGGCTTATGGTGCTTAAATTGCACGTTCCAATTGCCATTTTATGTGTATACTAATGCATACAGGGAAGGAGCGCCGCCACCCTGAGTGAGGGCTGAGATCATTATAATTTGGTCAAGTAATGCTGACCGTTGCTATGTTTGCCACAATTACAGAGGAATGTCTCATGCAGGTGCAGCGGAGCCAGCTAGGAAAGAGCGGGCTGGAGCCCATAGTTGCTAAGTTGTCCCTTGAAGGCCAAAGTGAATTACCCATCTTTATTTATTGTTCATGTGTGGTCGGCCTGCGCGCTGATGTATGTAAAACATTATTATTTGAGAAAAACCTTGTAAGGCCTTAAGGCTGCAACATTTGTATATTGTACTTTAATTCCTATCTAGTTGTGTGGACATTCAAATGGTTGAGTTTTTATAAGCATTTAATTAACTTCCGCTAGAATGCACTCTGAGTTAGGATAAACGTTTGTGGATTATGGTCTCAATAAGTAACTCCACTAACTGTCCATAGTATATGGTTTCGTGCCTCGACCGGACTTTCTATTATATGCTATGTGACGGATGTGGGTGTTACAAACGCTCTGCTCAAAATACCAGCGCCTAAATCAAGCGCTACTCTGCTAAACTATACGTACGCGCACCAATGCACAACTAAAATACAAGAGATCTGAAAGGGGATCTTTATTCAAACAAAAAATTACCCCACATGCTACATCAACCCGAAAAAGACCATGCAACGGCGCAAAGCGCCACAAATAACAAGTAATTTGCCAAGTAAAGAATCACGACCCCAAGGCAAAAAGGTTAGGTCAAAAATTTTTTGTTTCCACCCTTCGTGAATCACGGACCACGATAATTTAGGGACATTTGATGGGGTTCCCCCTAAATTTTCTAAGTCAAACCGGGATGATT
This sequence comes from Platanthera zijinensis, assembly GCA_039513925.1. Lineage (NCBI taxonomy): Eukaryota > Viridiplantae > Streptophyta > Magnoliopsida > Asparagales > Orchidaceae > Platanthera > Platanthera zijinensis. The sequence goes on from CM077079.1 coordinate 254,229,851, forward strand.
TCAACCAAGGACACGGAGGCAAGCCAACTCGACCAAACGAGCAACGCGCACAAAGCCGCGCTCGCCTAGACACCAAGAAACACCCCCAAAAGGAGGGCAAATTCAAGCGCACATGGACGCGCAAGAGACTAGCACACACACGCACAAACGGCGCGCACGTGCATGTAGCACACTCGCGCGCGGGCAGAAAACCCCCGCGTGCTTGCGGTCAACTAGTGCATGGCCTGCATGCTCACTCAAGCACGTGCCCCTCGCGCGTGCGTGGACTATGAGCGCGCTAGCATACACCCCTCACGCACGTTAGCACGCTCAACTCACGCGCACGCAGCCTGCACACACTCATGCACATGCCCTTCGCGCGCTCTTGCATGCGCCCATCGCGCGTGTGTGACCTGCGCGCATGCTAGAACGCTCCCCTCATGCGCGCGGCCTGCGCGCTCGTGCTAGCACACGCCCCTCCTTGGATTGCCTATTGTATGTGTTAAAGTTGAAGGTTGGTGACAAACCAAGCTAACAGGCTTCAAAAAAAATATTTTTCCTTCATGCACATATATATTTTGAATCAAATTGAGGGTTTAGAATTAATTTTCCATGAACGCCATTAGTGCGTTCCACTTAAACTTGATAATCAGTCATAACAATAATGCATCTTAATTAAAAAGGGCATTATTATATATAGATCGTGTTTGACTATATACAAACCATATTAATTCAAAACCGGCTATATGTAGACCAACTTGTTATATAAAGACCAATGTAAAAAAATCAAACTAAATTTTCTTTTAAGCAATAAACTATTATTATATTAGGAGAACATGTAGAACATATTATATTAGCAAACATTGCAAAAAAGAGGTAATTCAAGACCTTTGGATATTTTTCTGCATAACCAATGAACAGTTGATTGAACTTTATTTTGAATTGTGCCTTAGTTGTAGCATTCATTAACATTTTTCATTTACCCAAAAAAAGATCGCACTCAGCACCCTTGGTAAATAACTTCTTGCAATGTGCCAAGACAAACTCCCCAAAAAATGATTAACTTGTAGACGTGACTCCAACGATCGATAATAAAGCATCTAATATCAATTCATTTTGTAGGTACAATCCAATTGAAACACAAATGAAAACATGCGACATATCCTTATAGACATAGGATGTGCAAAACCTAAGCTCTTTAGTTGTTTCTCATCCACCTTCACTATAGTATAACAGACATAACCATCATCTATAACACATTGGAAGAGAAATTGAATGGGGTTCCTACCTCCCAACTCTTGCTTATGAACCATTGCTCTGTGATTGTATATGGTTCTAATTGGTGTACTATTCTCTAGATTGTTTTTCTTTATAGAAGAAAGTATTTTCCGAAGTTTAACCCCGGATGCATACATATTCTCAACAATTTTCACCACATTTTAATCTAACCGGCTTGCATATGAATGTGCCTCCAAATTTCCATAATCATGATTGTGTCTTCCACACAACACTTCAACTCTCCATTCATCCACAAGCGTATCCTTTTGACCTCTTACTTGAAACGGGCAACCACACTTTTTTTGAAGTACTCTTACGCTTATTTTGCCTAACTTATTTAGGGTTTTCACAAAAATGACCGGCTCTATCACAACCAAGTAAATCACGTGGGGGTGGTCTAGTAGTGACTTTATTAGAACTTAATATCGTCAAAACATAACATAGACTCACTCCAACCTTACGTGCCCAATCAATCAAATTTTCCTTTGACGAAAACACAATGTTTGTTTGAAAGAACGAAGTCACATCTACATTAAAAATTTAACAACCAATACGGAATAACTATCGGGTGCGCAAGCAATACAATACACATGATTGAATATTTTTGGATAGAATACAATACCATATTCTGGCATAAACGAAGGAACCTCCACATTATCCGAATCCATTGCTCCAAGTGCAAAAGATTGATCCTACAACAATATGCAAAAAATAAATATTCATCTATAAACTCATGACCTAAATACATTTTAATTGAGAATTACAACAACTAATGCATCGAACTTCTGATGAGTCCAATCAACCAAATCTAGCCATGTTCAGTACAAGGAAAAAACTTACCCTAATACCGAAAAAATGCCTTAATTGTGAACTACAACCAATATTACGGGTGTCGAATGCATCTTTTATTTTATTCAACCAGATCAATAAAAATTATACATGAAAAAAGGTATAAATCAAAGATGTGTAGGAATGATTTCCAGCCTTTAAACAAGGGTCCGACCCATTCTAAGAAAAAGATCCAAAAAACCCGACCCAACATTGGCCCAACATCGATCTTGAAGAAGGAAAAAAATATCACCGGATGTGGGAGGTTTGCCGGAAGAATCTGTATAAGCAGAGGGAGGAAAAAAATAAGGGTTAGGGTTTAGAATACCTCATTTTGAGAGGAAAGATCCAAGTTGCAATCATTCGGAATCTAATTTCTGGATCCATCGTTGGACATGGGAGGTTCGCCGGCCTTGAAGAATGCCACTGGAGTGCTTGCTGGTAGTTTATCAGGGGATATTGGCCGCCACCAGACACTAGAAATGGGATCTGTGGAGTAGTTCTTATCGCATTGGAGAGGGGAGACTGGAACGGCTAAGGCAGTTTTCAAAAAAAGGAGGAAAGTGATTTTTTTAGGGGGAGAGAGGTACTAATTTGATTTGTATATAGTATAAAAAAAAGAGTGAGAAAAACTAAATTTTAGGTCTGTATATAACCAAACATGGTTTATATATAACAATGCCCTTAAAAATAAGCCATGTCACATGAAAATTTAAAGAGCCGATACAAAATGACTGAATAGATTAATAATAATGCATTTTGAGGAAAAGAAAGATAATAATGATGTACCAGTTGTGCGTGAATTTCAAGAACTTTTCTCCAAGGAATTACTAGGGCTTCCTCCGAAAAGAGAAGTAGAGTTTGAAATTAACTTGAAAGAAGAAGAGAAACCAGTTGAAAAGAGGTCGTACCTTATGGCTCCAAAAGAGCTAGCAGAATTGAAATGTCAATTGCAAGATTTAATAGACAAAAATTGTATTCGGCCAAACACTTCCCTATGGGGAGCTCTAGTGTTATTCATAAAAAGAAAGAGGCAATACTGCAGTTATGCGTAGATTACTGAGAATGGAATAAATTTGACCAACTAGTGAATGCAAATATGTTCTCAAAAATGGACTTAAGGTCTGGTTATCATCAATTGCAGATTAAAGAGAAATATATTTTCAAAACTGGCTTTAGCATAATATATGGACATTTTGAATATGTGGTAATGCCATTTGTATAAGTTTGTCATTATTTTTATTGATGACATCTTAATCTACTCAACGTCTGAGGAAGAACCTTCTCAACATTTATAAATGGCTTTACAAACCTTAAAAGAAAACCAATTATATGCCAAATTTTTGAAATGCGAGTTTTGGTTAAAAGAAGTGTCCTTTTTGGGACACGTAATAACTGATCAAGGATTATCTATTGATCCCACGAAGAATGCTCGATTCTCAATTGGTCGCAACCTACAAATGTGATAAAAGTGCCGAGTTTTCTCGGTCTAGCAAGGTATTATCAAAGATTTGTAAAAGATTTCTCAAAGATATCGTTATCAATGACACGGTTAACAAGAAAGAATTTTCCTTTTCAATGGAATGAAGACTGCCAATGTGCTTTCGAAATGCTAAAAGAAAGAATAATTACTACTCCTGTTTTAATATTGTCATCAGGTACTGAAGGATTTCAAATTTATAGTGACGCTTCATATAAAGATTTAGGCTATGTATTAATGTAGCGTAGGAAAGTAATCCCCTATGCTTCACGCCAATTGAAAGATTCTGAAAGAAACTACCCAATTCATGATTTGGAGTTAGCTGCATTGATTTTTGCCTTGAAAATTTGGCGACATTATTTGTATGGTGTTATATGCGAATTTTTTATGGATCATAAAATTTTGATATGTGCATCTTCATGCAAAAAGAATTAAATCTCTGTCAATGGCGATGGTTAGAGTTTATCAAAGACTATGATGCGGAGATTCGGTATCATCCTAGAAAAGCAAATGTAGTTGTTGGCGCTTTAAGCCGCAAAAGTGTTGTTGAGTTATTAACTTTGAAAGTGTATAGTTCACATTTATTGCATGAAATTGAGAAGATGAAGATAGTTACAATTGGTATATCATAGGCTAACCAATCCCAGCAATTTCAGATGCAAATCTTGTATGCACTAAAAGATAGAATCTTGGAGGATGTACCAAAAGATCTATATCTGACTGGATTGATGAAAACGATAAAAAAGGGAGAATATAAAAGTTTCATAGAACATAATGGGTTGTTGTTGATGAATGTAAGGTTTTGTGTTTTAAATATAGACAATTTGCGGAAGGATATTTTTTATAAGGCTCATAATACCCCATATTCAATTCATCATGGCCGAACAAAAATATTCCATGATTTAAAGGAGGGCTTTTGGTGACCAGAAATGAAGAAGGGTGTAATAGCTTATATGGCGCCTTGCCACACTCGCCAAGTTGTGAAAGTTAAACATTATAAGCCCGGAAGTTATTTACATTCTTTACTGATACCTGAATGGAAATGAGAAGATATTGTTATGGACTTTATATTCGGTTTGCCCTATGGTAAACTGGATCATGATGGTATTTGGGTTATCATCGATTGATTGACAAAAAGTGTGCATTTCATAACAATATGACAAGATGGATTGTCATAAAACTAAATGATCTGTATATTGATGTTATTGTGAAATTATACAGAATTCCTCGAATAAGTATATCTGATCGAGATGGTCGGTTCACATCGAGAAATTTGAGGCAAATTCATAAGCCTTTGTGAACGAGATTACTATTGAGTATAACATTTCATCCCCAAACCGATGGACAGTCAGAGAGAACCATCCAATTCCTAGTGGATTTATTATGTATGGTAGTGCAGGTGATATGTTCAGTTGATGGTGTTACTCAACGCTTCCTTGTTCATTGGAAAGGTCTATCCCAAATTGATGATTCATGGATTACCATTGAAGAGCTACAACAGTTGGATTTAGAGCTCCTACAAACTTACCTAGACTCACATTTGATAGAGTCGAATTCTTTAAAGCCTGGGGTAGCTTATGTAGGACAAGTTAAATCAAGATGGTAGAAAGTTGACATCGACACGCATGATGTCAATGAATCTTCAAATAAAATCTTTATTTCTATTATGTATTTTATTTTGAGTATACTTATGAGCTCACTCACATTTTAAGCCTTGATATTACTTATGTAATATGGCATTTTCATATTGTAGGATAAATTATTGATCTTGAACAAACCAAGCCCAATACCATCCAAACCCAACATAACTTAGCCCACATGTTAAACCACCCCCTTTTCACATATAAATCACCTTTTTTTTCTTTGTAACATGAGGACCACCATAAACCACCCTCTTTTCACACATAAACCACTTAAATTTCCACATGTCATGAAGGGCCACCAAAAACCACCCCCTTTTCACACATGAATCACTTTATTTCCTACATGTCATTATTAGCCACCATAAACCACCCCCTTTTCACACGTAAACCACTTTATTTTCTTCATGCCATTAATAGCCACCACAAAGTTCTCTCCTTTCACACATAAGCTACCTTATTTTCATCATCATTCAAACATATGACTAAAGACCACCACAATGATGGCCCAACCTCCAACCAAATACATGGACTACAAATTCATTCCCTCCTCACCTTTCATGGCTCTTAAGATCTATAAATAAACATGAATGCTCTTGTTGTAATCATCCTTTGAATGAATGGAAAATTGCAATTGTTAGTTATTGCTACATTGTTCTTCTTTGTACTTTTTCATATGAGTGAAGGACTACTAAGAGTGAGAGTGTACAACCCTTGAAGAAGGACTTTCAAGGAAGGAGTAGGCAACAACCCGGCGAAGGACTGCCCGATCGGTACTAGCTCGAGTTATCCCTCAACTAAAATACAAAAGTAGTTTGGCTACGGTATTTCTCTTTCAAAGCCTTAGTATTATTCTTCTACATGGTTGTAAGATTATACATTATCAGTTAGCAACTCATCAAACGACATCAATCATTGACGATCGCATTTCCGTCTTGCTATTTGTTTATGGCCAACTTTCGTATAACTCAAGTATTTAACGTAAAAGAACATCGAATCTCTAAAGTAACTCAAACATCATATTAAATCACCATATAAAACCCCTTAGCCTACATCAAATTGGTATCAGAGGGAGGTTTCCCTAACTCTAGTCTAGGTAACATCCAAAAAAAAACTTTTTGTTACCTCATGCATGATTATATATATAAATTTTAAAAAATAGTAAATCAAAGTATTTTGTGCTAAAATTTTAAAAGTAAGCTATTTTAATCTTTTTAAATATCTCACAAAAGTTTGAAGCTCAATTAAAATTTGGTATATTAAAAAAAAATTCTAATCATTGACATGTTTTATCTTTTTTTTCTGCATTCACGCAAACATTGTTAGCTTAACTTTATATGGGAAAACTCATTTAAAAAAAGCTCAAAAACTACTGAAACACTCCAGATCATAACTTTAGTGTATTCCCTATGAAAGCATGACTTTATTCTATATCATTGCTACTTAAATCGCTAGATATATAGCCTTGTACAAACGCAAGCTAGCGATTCAACTTCTGAGGGGATACAAAAATAAACAATAACCCTAAATAAAAAGTAAACCTAAATGTGTCGACACATTGGTAATGTTAAGGGTACGATAGAAATAACATGTTCATAAATGGTACTGATGATTTGCCAAAGCAGTCAGCCGAAAGGCATAGATGCGTGTTGAACGTACTGATTTGGATACTAAAGACCCTAAAGGGTCGGGCCCAAAGACTAAAATACTGATTATGATACTGACACTATTATTATTACCCTTAACATTTTCTTTAAAATATGAATAGAAATTCATTTCTCATACTGTTACAGTGTTATATTGTATACTGTTCTTTTATGTAAAGATATTGTCATATTCATGTTTATATAGTTTTCTTTATAAACTTACAATGTCGTTTATATGATAAAATTGTACAAAAACACAGGCTCATAGATTATAACTTTTCATGCACTGTTAAATGGTTAATCTATATTATATATTGTTAACTCTCCATATTTTCCTATACAACATATTAAAGCGGTAAGTTCTCGATTAGTCTTTATAAAAGGCTAATTGTTTCAATCTCTAAAATTTGTAGGAACATGGAAACAACAATCTAGTCAGCGCTAATGGTCATCTTGGAGTGTCTTATGTGGAGACGTGTCACTACTTTATTTAGTTCTTTTGTATAGATGTATAAGCACTACTTTATTTAGTTCTCTTGTATATATGTATAAGCTCATGGAGTTTGATGTATATATATAGTGTTTTATGGGGGTGTAATATGGTTTGGAGATCTTTGATACATAAAACTGCTCCTAGACATATATAGTTTTAATACTATGTTGGATGTTGGGGTATGTATATACTCATTGTGTATAGTGAATGCTCTCTTATCGTGTGTTAAATGCTCTCTGGAGTCATGCTATGATATTATTTTTGATTGTGTGGACTATGGGTCGTTACAGATTGGGGGAAGAGAGAGGATCAAGAGAGGGAAGAGAATCTTTATCCTACTGGGAACTGAAAATGAAGAGGAATTTAGATAGATCAAGGAAGGGGAGAGGATCGGAAGAGGGGAGAGAATCTTTAGCCTATTGGGAACTGAAAATGAAGAGAAATTTTGATTTCAAGGAGTAAACTGAAGCATTTGTGAGCTTGAAATCCAACTCATTGGGATCTGATGACTCTATGATGGACTTCCCTTAGGAAACACTTGGGAAGGCAGACAGGCCTGATGATGCCCAAGAGAGGGAAGAAGGTGAAATATTGAGAGTGTGAAGGAGGAGCGACAAGGAAGTCAATAAGGACTCTACAGTTGAGCAAAGAAGTGAGGGAGTAATTATAGCAAGGATTTGGTAGATCGAGTGAGTGGAGATATCTGGAGTGGCCACCAAATCTGGGAGGCCACCATGAGATTGAGCGGTGCGCACGCACGAAAGTGCGAGAGAGATAGAGAGAGAACAATCGAGACTGCAAGCAGAAGAACATGTGAAGCAGAGACGAGTTATGGATTTATTAATGTGATCTTTTCAGTTTTTAGAACTTGTGTTGGGATCGTATGGATAATATATTTGTGATGTCTCGCATAGCTTGCTAAATCTCTAAAGTTGATATTTTTTTATATAGTATATATATAAATAGTGTGTTTAGAACTTGTGCTGGGATCGGATGGATAATATATTTATGATGTCTCACATAGCTTGCTAAATCTCTAAAATTGATATTTCTTTTTAATATAGTATATATATAAATAGTATGTTGTTAATAGCACCCTGAATTAGGCTATTAACACTCCTAAAATTATTCAAATCCCTTTTTCAATAAAAAAAATTTCTCCCCCAAATAACGCTACTAATAGCACCCCTCTTTATCTCCCAACCCCCTCATGCCCTAACACTCCCTCTTCCTCACTCCTGAAGCCGCCGCTCCTAGTCCGTGAAAAATCCTGCCTCTCATCCACTCCGTCGACGGATCGAGGCATTCTTCAGTATTTCGAAACCTCCTCCGACATTTCTAAACCTCCCCCGACATTTCACACCCTTCTCCAGTCCTATCGAGGGGTCGTGTACAATGTACAAATCACATCATTCCGACAAGTTTCCTAAAGCTATCCTTAGTTTCGTTTTGAAACAGGGGTAACAAATCATGAGCAAAATAATTGTAGACGCTTCTTCCAATCCCGAGCTTTGCCTTCCTATTGCGACCCCATCTTCTAATCCTTCTCAGCTCATCAATAGAGACCAAGCAGAAAAAGATCAAGTATATTATATATTTTTATTCTATTTATTAAAATCTGAAGGTCAGTTGTGACTTCTTCCAATCCCTGTTTGCTAGCAAATAGGGTCTCTGTGTGGAAGTGCATTTGATACATTTTTTAGATATGCAGGGTTTTTGTTCTCTTTGAATTCCTCTTGGCACATAAAATGCCTTCCAGCTTTTTTGTTCTATTTCTGATATGCAGGTTTTCAATTTTTGTGTATAGCTTGTTTGATTCTGCCCACACCTAATTTCATTTGTGTCAAAGATGAATGCATGAAAATAAGGCTTCGTTTGGTTCGGCGTTAAGGTCTAATTCATGCGGTCGTAATTGCTTGACCGGTGAAAATAAGACTTCGTTTGGTTCGGCGTTACGCCGCCTCCATTTGGAGCGAACGTCGTCGAATGATGGGTAACCAAATGGGCGTCGGCGGCATTTGGTCTGTTTGTGTTGAAAATAGTGAAGTAAAAGTGGGTGATTGGGCGACCTGGGTGACCTGTCCGCGCGGTCTATGCGGACAGGACTGGCGGTTAGCCAGGTCGGTAGAGCTATTGCAAACGGCTTGTTCCTTAGCTGCCTGGGCTATCTATTCATGCGGTCTGTGTGAATAGAGACAGCAGCCAGCCAGACCGGCTTATGCTCAGCAGGCAGTTGGATCCCAGAAGGTAACCGGGCGGATAGCTTCTATATCTGTGGAGTCCGGCAAGATGCGGACTAGGATGGAGCTCGGCAGACCAGCATGATAGATGCCTTGGTCTAGCTCTAGTGGTGTGGCTGGTGGAAGCCGCAAGGTTTGCCGGTTAGTGAGGACTGGTGCTGGAGTTTGCTAGGATTGGCGGACTGATGCAAGTGTCTGCCAGTAAGCGCGGACTAGCCCTTGTGTCTAGTGGTGTGGACTTTGTTGGTTCTGAACCAAGTCCATATTGGCCCAGTCTGGGGTGATCGCGTGGTTAAGCGCGGACTACTTCTCAGTCCGCTAAGCTCGGCAGCAGTTATTGTGTGCCTTGGTTGCTAGTTTGGGGGAATGCGGACTGGAGGTGAGTATAAAAGGCATGCAGACTAGTGCAGTGTCTTCCAAGTTCGGCAATTGGTTGTTGTGCCTTGGTTACGAACTTGGGGGGTGCGGACTGATGCTGTGTCAGCAAGGCGCGTGGACTGGAGCGGTGTTCGCTGATAGGCGGACACGGTATTGCTGCAGAGTTCTGCTGGTGGTGACGTCCTGGCTTATCCTTTGGCGACAAGGCGAATAGAGGTTTCTATCCGGCCTTGGTGATGCATGCTACTTGGAGGGCTGGCTATCCTGCACAGGACATGGCAGACTGGCTGTGTATCTACGGCTGGTGGATACACTTGGTGATCGCTGCGGGATGGGGCGGTTATCCTATCAGCTAGGGCGGTGACCACACTCCTCACCATGCCTATTAATAGGACCCCCTGTCACATCAATTAAAAAAAGCGAATGAACAGTAAGTGAACTCGCGGATAGTTGCTGCGGACTGGATATTGTATCCGCACGGTTTGAAGATTGACCGGGTTGTGCTATGCAGGTTGTGTAGATAGCACTGGAAGCCGGGGACTTGGTTCTGACTGCGGTCAGGGACAGTGCGGACTCTGCGGATAGCAACCAGCGGTTAACAGCAGGTCGCAGGTTGCGTCTAGGCAGTCTCTCTTCTGCAATTAGTTTCCCGATTCAATAAGCTGTCCACTTCTGGCGGCATATTTAGTTCGGCAGCAGCAGATCGCGTGGTCAGGCGGCTAGGTGACCTTACGGTTAGGCGGCTTGCTGATCGGAGAGTAGAGTTCCTTCTTGCATTGGAATAACGGGCAGTCCGCGCAGCTTGGTTTGCAAAATGGCGACCTGGCGATTTGTGCGGACTCCGTAGTGCAGCAGTAGAGTCGGCGGCTAACTCTTTGAGTCTGCGCAGTTAGGTTTTGCCTTGTAATTATTTCTGCTTTCCCTTTAGTTACTTTGGAGAATCATGTCTCGTCATGTATGTCTTGCCTTGTAAAGATTATTTAGTACAAGATTCTTGCTCTTCTTTTTTGCATCTTGTTTATTTGGGCTCGGATTGGTTGAGTGTTCCTGCGCCTGGTTTCTCGTCTTCCGCTATATCAAATTTTTAACATGGTATCAGAGGGAACAGAGGCTTGAGCAGTTGTTCAAGCGATAGTTTTCTTCAGTACTTCTGTGAGTCTAAGTGAACCAAGGTTAAGTGCTATGGAAGGTGGTTTTATATGGGATCTTGGAATAGAGCTTCTTACATGGACTAACTTTGGAAAGTGGAAGTCATGTATGGAAATCTATCTTCTTGGAGAGGACCTTTGGGAGGTGGTTTGCGGAGACAGAAGGCAAGTGGTTACTATTGGCAATGTTGAAGTGATGATAGCTTTGAAGGAGATAAATGCGAAAGCAGAGTCTATTCTCAAGCAGGTTATCTCATCAGAACTCTTGGACCACATTGGCGGATGTCGGTCAGCTGCGGAGATTTGGACTTCCCTCGATGGGTTGTCCAACAAGGAGGTGAAGTTGGCTGCTGAGGTTGGTCCCTCTACTTCTGATCAGCAAGATAAGAGTATTTCTCCTAGGCGTGATGGGAAGGGGAAGGAAGGACCAAGGTGTTATAGATGCAAGCAGCCTGTTCACCTCAAGAAGGAGTTTAAGATTGCCTTGCACTCGGTGAACGTTGCTCAGGTTGGGGGTAAGGAGAAGAACTTGGTTGGGATGTCAACAAGTTCTGATACTAATCGGTTGAAGGCCAATGATAGTGCAGCAATTTGACACGAAAGTCTGGGACTTGTCGGCATGGACAAGCTAAAAGAAATGACAGTGAGAAGCCTTGTGAGATGCTTTCCTAGGATGTCATCCTTCAGCGATGGTCAAGCTTGTGCGGGATGTCAACACGGTGAAGCTTATCTCTTTATGTTTGATAAGGCGCAGTCCAGGTGTAAGGCACCATGGGAGGTTGTCCATGGTGATTTGGTGGGACCGACCGTCACCACAAGTCTTGGAGGCAGCAGGTACATGCTGATATTAGTTGATGACTACTTGAGGTATACTTGGGTGTACTTCATGAAGGATAGGTCAAACGCGTTTCGTTTGTTTGTGGAGTTCAAGAATCTTATGGAGGGTCTGCTTGGTCTACGGATCAAGAAGTTGAGAACGGGCAATGGAGGTGAGTTCGGCTCAACCGTGTTCTCTAACTTCTGCAGGAAGCATAGAATCTAAAGGGAGCTCTCTTGTGGACATACTCCGCAACAAAGTGGAGTAGTAGATCGGAAGATCCATCTTTTGATGGAGACCTGCAAGTGTTGGCTTCAGTGCAAAGACATTCCTAAGGCCTTTTGGGCGGAAGGGATGACCTGTGCTGCTCATGTCATCAATAGGATGCCTCTTAATCCGATCTTGAAGACTCCGTATGAGCTGATGTTCAGGATAAAGCCCAGTGTGAAGCACCTTCGGGTGTTTTGATCTACCTGCTATGTACACGCTCTGGATGCTCTCATGACAAAGCTAGTCTTCGTTAGGTATGATGGGTAGAAGAGGAGATAGAGGTGTATGGATCCTGCAACCATGAAGTTCATCGTGTCGAGAGATGTTATCTTTGATGAGCTGACGTCATATTGGGGTCACTCAGATGTGGAGCTAGAGGTGGGTAGGTTATATGGTAGGCTGGAGGAGGATACTACAAAGTTTCAGGTGGAGCTGCCCATGTCACCAAGAGCTCTAGGTTCTAGCATCGGGGCAGATGCATCTAGTTCTGGAAGCAGGGGGAGCGATGCTCTAGGTACTTCTATTTTGAAGATGGTTGCTTCTGGTTCAGGTAGCAAGGGGAGCGATGTTCCAGGCTATTCTGGTTCAAGAGCGGAGGTTTCTGGTTTAGGTAGCAGGGGAGCGTTGCTCCAGGTGCTTCTAATTCCAGTGCGGTGGCTTCTTGTTCAGGAAGCAAGGGGAGTATTGTTCCGGGTTTGTCGGGGAACGGAGCTGGTTCAGAAGGAGCAGCGGAGGTGATTAACCGTGATTTGGTTCTTTGGAGATCGAAGAGGAACATCAACCTACCAGCTTGATATTGTAGAGGAAACACGGTGAGCTTAGTCTCATGTTTCCTTACAGGCCCTCAGATCGAGCAAGTGTCTTCTAGCTGTGATGACACCATTGGAGTCAAGGAGGTGGATGACGCCAAGGTTGAGTAGGTGACTACCCTCAGAGGAAACGAGGCTTGGGGCCTTGTATAACATCCTAACTTTTATTGGGCCATCAGAACCCTAGTGGGCACAATAAAAGTGACCTGAACCCCTACCCGTAACCCGATAGAAGATAACCATAGGCAGGAAATAGAGCTAGAGAACTCCGATTTGAGTTCTATCAATTCTTGTGGCATCGTATAGTTAATACAAATGCATCAGAATTCATTCCATTGGACCCCGAGGTCATATGATGGATATGAACATTCCTCGTAAAATATCGCGGATACAAGATTTTTAATCTTGGTCTAGAGAACTCCGATTTGAGTTCTGTCAGCTTCTACGACCTCATATAAACAATACGAGCACGACGGAACTCGTTGCATCGCAAACCAAGGTATAATGATGAATATATGTTGGAACCCTTATTTGGATTTGTGCTAGGTCTACTCTTAGGATGTTTTGACCCACCTGTATAGCCAGGGTCTTTGTCTAGTCTATGCTAGTTCCATTTAGGTCAGGTTTCATCAGACCAACATTGCAATGGACTCAAGATTTTGACTCAGAAGAATTCTGTGAAGTATTTATATCAGTTCGACTATAGTCGAACTCAGCTCGATGATCGTCGAGCTCCATTGACGATCTCTTATTTCTCAGCAGATATCTCAGATCTACGATAGTCGTTCTCGGGTCGACGATCTCTTAACTGAGTTCGATGATCTCTTAACTGAGTTTGATGATCTCTGAACTCGGGTCGACGATTTTACGCTACTTGCAGATATCAGTTTACAAAAATTGTCAGAAGTATTTATTCTATTTATAATCAAGTATTTTTTGGCAATTATATTCTGATAATTAATATGGATATTCTCAAGGCTAATAGCCGTATTTCACAAGCATTAATTATGGTATTCAAAGAATATTTTAAGAAGACAATTAAGGAAATGCATTTATATTGCCAGCCATTCTAGCCATTTGAGCTCCTAGATTCCTGTAGAGAATTAAGTATTGTCTTGGAAAATTCAAATAGAATGTCATTTTCTTTCTGATGATCATAAGAGAGATAGAAAAGTGAGAGCAATACAGTCAATCAGATAGTTAGAGAAAAAGATACAATCAACATAAAGTTTTTCTTCTGTAGTATTCATTGTTTTCTCACAGGAATTTTTGCATTGCTTTCAAAAGAAAGAAGAAGAATATATTCAAAGAAATTTTCTCAAGTCTTCTTCATTCTTCAGCCTTCAGAGATCTACAAATACCTCTAATCAATATCAGTCTATAGATCCAAAAAGGCTCTACAGTAATTCTTTGAAGACCTACATCCAGGATCAAGTTCCTTCATCCTGAAACTATACAACATCTCAAGGGGAGCTTGGGCTTTCTACAGCAATCCACATAGTCTTCTCATTTGCTTAAGAAAGAGAAGACTTCCTTAAACTTTTCTATTACCGCCATCTATACAGGGTTATCTCTCCCTTCAAAAGTGAACTCTTGGTGATAGGGCACCTGCTCAAAAACCTACTGGATTTTGGGCTCCTGATCAAAAGCTACAAAGGGTCTCTAGATCTACCTGAAAGAGATCTTGTGATGGCAGGGCACCTGATCAAAAACCTGCAGTGGATTCCTACTTGGGTGGTAGAAAAGTGGATGTACCCAGATTTGGGGAACCACTATAAATCTTCTTGTGTTGTTTGGCTTGCTTTTTGTGTTGTGTTGTGATGTGCTATCTTAGTTTGTTTTATTTTATCTCTTACTTATAAGGATCAATATTTTAATTCCACAATAAAACTAAGTAAAAAATTTTAATACTCTATTCACCCCACCCCCCCCCCCCCCCCCCCCCTCTAGAGTAAATACTATCTATCCCCGCACTTTAAATATTGACATTTTGACTGATTTAGTGTGCCGCGATGTGCAGATTTTGAATATTTAGCAAACGAACTCCGATTTGACCCCGGTCAATGGCATTGGACTCGTATGGTCAATACGAAGTCAACCGAGTTTGCCCCAGTCAAATTCTGATACGAGTAGTCAACCTATGGTCAAATCAAGCATACTCATGCACCGAAAAGCGTGCACGCATAAATTATGACGTGACACCCCGACTTTGACCCAACTCCCACTTTCTTGGACCAACTTTGACCTTGACCAGCATGGGGGACCCACCCCATGGTTGACTTGGTCAAACCCTCCTCTTTCTCCATTTTTTGAATTTTTCCTAAGGAGGAGCACATCCCCTCTCCATGGATGAATATGGCCTTACTCCCCCTCATTCCTTGGGCCCCCAAATCAATTAGAAAAGAAGAGAAATGGGCCCAAATGGAGGCCCACCAATATTTTCCCTCCACTCCCCTCTCTTTTCTCTTTCCCCACTTTGAAAGCTTTCCCCATGAGGGAAATTTCATTTCCCCCTATGGGGGAAATCCTTGAGCAACCAGCTGTCCTTAGAAAGCTAGAGGGTGGGGATTAATCTTCCATAAGGAGGGATTAATCCCACAGTGCCTAAGGGGAGGAGATACCCTCCCCTCCAGCCTATATAATGTCCTCCCCTAGTAATCCCCCACACAAGCTCAAAGAGCAACTCCCCCACCCCTCTCCAAGCTCTGTCGGAGCTCAGGTTGCCGGAAAAGGCAAGCCTGAGCTCCACCACCGCCACCTTGGATAGCCAACCAGGTTGGTCCCTCCCAAGCCCCTCCTCCATAGGTAGAAGCTTCTTCCCTTCCCCTTACCTTCCTTTTTGACGTCCTGCATGGACCCTCCGGCGACCGGAGCGCCGCTGGCACCACCCGACCCTTGCTCTAAGTCGGGTGGTGGACAAAGAAAAGTTGTCCCCTCCCCGTGCCAGGGGTGGCGCTAGAGAAAGGCTGACCCACCGGGATTACATTTCCTAGTGGGGGAAAGCCAGGGTGCCGCCGGAAAATGCCGCTCCAGCGACACCCGAGAGGAAGAGCAATTGCTCTGTTTTACCTCCGGCGGTGGATGGTCGTCGGACCACCACCGGAGAATAGCCCTACCCACAGCGCACCGGCCAGTGGTGGATCCGGGGCTGGGCTAACCGCCGGATAGGCGGGGTGGTGCGGTGGCGCTGCGAGAAAAATCACTGCCACCGCGCTCTCGGGTTGGCCAAACAAGGCGGTGGACGGCGACGGCAGGCCGCCGGACCACCTCCCAGGGACTCACCGGCCCCGACGAACCGGTCGGGGGCAGCGCCAGTGCCCGGTAGTGACTAGCCGGCGGTGGCAGTGGTTGTCCCTGACTGCCGTCGGCGAGGAGCAGCAGCCGTCTTATCTGTTATAAAGATCGGACGGCCGGGATTTTATTAAATCCTGCTCCCGCCTCAATATCAGCGCCCCCCCCCCCCCCCCCACAGCAGATCTGTGGTCGTTCCATTGTGGGGTTAGAGGGATATTTTTACTGGTCTGGCTCGATCTCAGCCACAGGATTTCTCAAATCTGCTATCAGTAGACAAGATTAATGGCTGGATTTTGAGAAATTTCTTCAGCCTTTTATAGGCCTCTAGTGGTAAATTGATCAACATAAAAAATGTTCCCCCAACAAAGGGATTCCTCCACAAATTTTTTGAGATTTTTAGGAGTTGATTTGGTATTTTTAAAAGCCCAAATAAAATTTTTTTGGTCAAATTAAGGGCCCAAAATTCCTCAAAAAATAATGAAAATTTTTTCAGGCTCATTTTAGACACCCTTAGAGGTTGTATAAAAATTGGGAGCCTTGGGGATCAAATTTGAACTTTCCTCAATTTCTTGGAGCCTAAGGTCATGTTTGGTAATTATAACGCTCATTTCTCTCAAAAGTGAAAATTGGAGAGCGCGACCGCCCTTCCTAATTTTAATAATAAACTCAAATGGTCTTATCAACAAGATTGACCGAGGCAAGTGTCCAAGCTACGGGTATTATGAGATTTCGAGAAACCGTCGAGCCCCTCGACCCAAGGTAATTTGGAGCACGCTCGGAAGGTAAGAGTACGAGTAGGGAGTTGCAAAATTATCTTCGACGAATAATAAGGGTGTAACTCCTAATAAGCCTCTAATCCGATCAATCCACGATTAAAAAGGCGCAACCAAATTACTATCAGATCTTAATAATTGTTGTAACCAAGCAGGGTTTATTAAAATGGAAATAGAAACTAAATATACCTCCCGAGAACGGAGAAGGAACTAAAAATATCTCCTAAGAACAGAGATGGAACCGAAGCCTCCTGAATGGAGTGTTTGGACTACTAACCATTTTCTTTATGATTATTCCAGTCTTGCACTTGTCATTTTTCCTTTATTCATTTCAGTTCAGTACTTTCAATTCAGTACTACTCCAGTCTCGTACTGGTCAGGTTCATTTTAGTTTAGCACTTTCAATTCAGTAATACTCCAGTCTCATACAGGTCAAGTTCATTTCAGTTCAGTACTGTCAATTCAGTACAACTCCAGTCTCGTACTGGTCAAGTTCATTTCAATTCAGTACTACTCCAGTCTCGTACTAGTCAAGTTCATTTCAATTCAATACTACTCTAGTCTTGTACTGGTCAAGTCCATTTCAGTACAGTACTTTCATTTCAGTACTACTCCAGTTTTGTACTGGTCACATTTCATTCAGTACTTAAATTATGCAGCATTTATTATCAGCAGCTTTAATTACCGCATTCTCTTTACTGCAATTTGCTATTATAAGCATGGGTCCTGCTCTGGCTAGCATTTGTCTGTTAAGATTGAGCCGTAGTTGGGGATAACTGGAGTTGAGATGCTCCTCCGGGTTTACCCTCAAATATAGTGCTCACACACTCCTTATCAAAAGTAGAGCTGAGTATCGCCGCCTAAAGTTTGAAGCATAGTAGGGCAGGTCGTCATAGACCCGGTAGGTGTTAGCAATACTGATTGATTAATTGTAATTTGATTGCGGTGAAATAGTGGCGGGTCAGTCTCTTCCCCAGACCATTTGTGTCGGTGAGATAAGGTCGACGACTCAAGGCGACAGGGAGATGGGTGCCACGGGTGACCAGCCATTATTTTTCCCCCGTTAGGTTTTCCTTCGCTGGTCGGCCAAAATATTGAATCACCGGATATTGCTCACATATAGGAGTACACGGAATTGTATATTGGGGCCTGGGGCTGTGTGGTACGACCACCCCGAGAAGTGGTAGGACTGGCCACTGTCATCGATGGCCACATCGATAAGGCCCGCAGGGCTCGCTACCCAGCTGGAACAGAAGCGGTCTATACTATGTCAACATAGAGTCTGTGTGCACGGTTATGAATGCATGTGGAATGTGCGCAGATGTGAATGCCTGCTATAGGGTACTGGTTATGGATACATGTTGTGCTGATGTGCAATTGGAGCCTTAATCATTACTGATAAACATTACTACTGCTATTCCAGTTATACTATGCTACACTTCTTTATAGTTGCTCCTAGGATATATATATATGAAATGTTGTACTAACTCTCCCTTGCTTCGGCTATTTGCTTTTGTTGGGTGGGTGTATGCTCGTCCCCAGGATATGGATTCGGGGAGGAGATTTGTTTTTACTTAGCTCTGTGACTAACGGTTATTTAAATAACCATTCACAGGAAATGGAGCACCGTAGTGACCCACTACCGCAGAAGATTGCGCCAGCAATTAGGACTACTCGTGCTGAGGCACCCCCGACGTCTTCAGAGTTTCGATACGTGAGAACCGACGAGCTGAATAGGGAGAGAGAGTGAAGAGTTATATGTAGTACTTGTACAGCCTGCGGGCTCATATAAATACTTAGGCTTCGACCTAGTACTCATGTAAATATATATGATGTTATATATATTTGAAACTTGTTTCCTATTAATGCTTCCGCAAATCTTTGATGTATTGTGAATGTTGTGATTCTAGTCGAGCAAGGTGGTCAGCTAGTGATTAGATAAGGTGGGTTGTTACCCTTAAGGAGAACTGGGTGGACGTCTTGGGCAGTAAGATCACCTCCGGCCTGGCCCGGGCAAAAGTTGGGGGAAGGGGTATTACAAATGGATCAGAGCGATCATGATTCGTCCTTTTGGAGCATTCTCAGGATCCCTCCATCCCTCGCTTCGTTCTTTGGTTCGGGACGAACCATGCAGCTGAAGCCTGGTGCACCTTAGTGTAGAGGCTTAGGGATTCTAGACTATATGATAGCACGCCCGTACATCATTGTTTCCGCTTCATCTGTCATTTTTGCAAATTTCCACCTACTTTTGCAAAATTCTAACACTCTTTCCTGTTACTTCTCCAGATACCGGAGTACAGTAATAGGGGGGTCCTCTTCCAGAGGATATGTTCCCGCCATCCCACCTCTAGACCCGGTCTCCCCCGCGACTGTACCGTTTGTCGAGACAGACATGGGGCAGACACTGATAGCTATTCTAGCAACTTTCTGGGCAGCCCTAGCACAGCCACTACGAGAGATGGCAGCACCTACCGATTTACTGATGACTTTTTAAAGACTGGGGCCTCCCGCCTTTTGAGGTATAGAAACTATCATCCAGGCAGAGGAGTGGGTGGAGCGTGTAGAAGAGCTGCTAGTAGGGATGATGTTCCCAGCAGTGGCTACAGTTTCTCTAGTGGTGACCTTGTTAGAAGGATACGTTAGGGATTGGTGGAGAGAGGCTAGTCACTCTACTTTTAGAGGACGGTCATTGAGCGCGATCCTGTGGGGGGAGTTCTCCGAGGCTCTACTGGAATTCTTCATTTCAGAGTTAGATCGAACTGCTTTTCAGGAGATATTCATGCAGATTCGACAGAGCAACCGCACAGTGGTAGAGTACAAGAGACAGTTCATACACCTGGCATACTTCGTCGGGAACTTGGCTGCCTCCGACAGGGATAGAGCTTCTTACTTCTACCGGGGACTATGAGACGACCTGAGACAGGCCCTGATCATGATCTCTCAGTCTACCTTCCACACTATAGCTACTCACGCAGCGACATAAAAGTTGGATGAGCGGGCAGTAGCCTAACAGCACAGAGGACTGGTTGAGGTCCCTCGAGATCTGAGACGAGATAGGGAAACTGTTCCCCACCGACAGGATAGAGAGAGTAGGCAGAGACGCCGCAGACAGCCTTATAGGTGCCCACTAGTACCATCAGCCCCACAGCAGGACATCAGACCAGCTCTAGCACCACAGCCTGCACCAGTGGTCCGACGGGATGTTCCCTTCGTAGGGAACTACTTCTTGTGTCACCAGTCAGGGCATATGAGGGCCTTCTGCCCGCAGGCAACATGAAGGCAAGAACTAGGAGCAGTACAGGGTGGGCAGCCAGAACGGGGAAAGGGCCAGAGAGGCCGCAGAGGTGGAGCTTGTAGGAGAGGCCAGCAGGGACGAGCAGCACCCTTGGAGGCCTATGCACTGGACTTACAGCACGGACCAGCCCCTGTAGTAGTGATAGGTATATATATTAAGCGATAGAATATATCAGATGTTGCTACTTATGCTGTATAATGGTTATGTCTGTATGCCTACATCTTGTATATTAGTGTTATGATATATATACTTCCTATATCGTCTGGAATTCTGTTGGTAGGAGGACATTCCGCCAAGACCCTCTTCGATATAGGAGCGACGCAGTCCTTTGTATCCCACGAATTTATCACATCAAAAGAGAACGTTATCCGCTCAACCGGACTAGTTATACGAATTCGTTTACCGGATGGATCAGATATGATATCTAGAGAAAAGTGCTCGTTCTAGGAGGAGAAGAATTTGAGGTCTATGCAACCATCCTAGCAATAACTGGATTCGATATTATACTGGGAATGGACTGGTTAGCCGAGCACAAGGCCCAAATAAATTATTCAACATGAGAGCTCCGCCTGCAGAACATAAATGGCCAGTACGTTATGTTGGCAGATATACCTTCGGTCTCGCGTATTATTTTAACTTCTGCATAAATTGTAAGGTCCGTCCGACAGAATGATGAGGTGTACCTAATCTACTTCGAAATGGAAGAAAAAACTCAATTACTCGCCAAAGTCCCGGTGGTATATGATTTCTCGTACATTTTTCCTGAATCCCTCCCAGGATTGCTACCCAGTGAGAGGTCGAATTTCAGATCGAGCTCGTGACTGGAGCACGACCAGTGTCACGAGCACCCTACCGGATGACCCCAAGAGAACTAGCCGAATTAAAAATTCAACTGCAGGAGCTAATAGATGTTGGATTTGTCCGTCCCAGTTCCTCACCCTGGGGATCCCCGATGCTATTCGTAAAGAAGAAGGACGAAAAATTACGTCTATGCATAGACTACAGGGAGCTAAAAAAGCTTACTATACGAAACACATACCCCCTCCCTAGGATCGACGATCTGTTTGATCAATTGCAAGGTGCATCCGTGTTTTCCAAAATGGACTGAGATCAGGCTACTATCAGCTTCGAATCCGGGACGGAGATATTCTCAATACTGCCTTCAGCTCCCGTTACGGTCTCTATGAGTTTCTGGTGATGCCTTTTTGGCTCACCAATGCACCCTTCGCCTTCATGGCACTAATGAATAAAGTCTTTTAGCCCTTCTTAGATCATTTTGTGATCGTCTTCATTGACGATATTTTGATCTACTCAAAAACCAAGGCAGACCATACAAGGCATCTACAGATGGTGCTACTAAAACTTCGAGAGCACTCCTTCTTCTACAAATTAAGTAAGTGTGATTTTTGGTTGGAAGAAGTTGGATTCTTGGGCCATACTTTAAACAATAAAGGGGTAGTGGTAGATCAGGCCAAGATCCAGACAGTGTAAAATTGGCCACCACTCAAAACAACGGCAGATATCCGAAGTTTTCTCGGTCTTGTCGGGTATTATAGGAAGTTCGTAGAAGGATTCTCCAAGATTGCTTTACCCCTAACTGCCCTCACCAGAAAGGATGTTACATTCCGATGTACACCAGAATGTGAGACAACGTTCATCGAATTGAAGAAGCGACTGACTTCTACACCAGTCCTTAAGATCCCCGCAGTGACCGAGGGATTCCAGATCTACACTGATGCCTACCTGAAGGGATTTGGAGCTATCCTACTGCAACATGGCAAGGTGGTGTCCTACGCATCTCGCCAATTGAATCCGAATGAATTAAATTACACAGCTCATGATCTAGAGTTGGGCGTTGTCGTCTTCTCCCCTCAAATCTGGAGGCATTACTTCTACGGAGTAAGATGTAAGATCTTCTCCGACCACAAGAACCTCAAATACATCTTCACTCAGAAAGAGTTGAATCTTCGGCAGCGCCGATGGTTAGAATTCCTGTGTGATTATGATTTCGCACTCCAATATCACCTTGGAAAAGCTAAGAGAGTTGCTGACGCTTTGAGCTGCCAGCCTTTGATAGTTGGGAGTTGGATGGAGAAAATCCCTAAGGAACTGTTCTGATCTTTAATAGGCTTGGAAATTACCCTTTTTGTCCGAAGAGATCCTGAGGAATACCATGCTCAGCTGTATTGGATGGAGATCCAATGCGACATCCGAGATCGGATACAAGAAGCCCAGAAGATCGACCCAGAGGTGGTTCCAATCATTCAATCTCTACAAGAAAAAGCACAGGAGGATTATAATCTGCATGACGAGATTCTATAATTCAAGCATCACATATTTGTTACCTCTATTGGAGGAATTTGCGAAGAAATTCTGTAAGAAGCTCACCAATCAAGATACTCTATTCATCCTAGTGTGGACAAAATGTACGTGGACCTGCGCAGGACCATTTATTGGCCTGGGATGAAAAGGGACGTTACCAGCTTTGTAGCCCAATGTCAGATCTGTCAAAGGGTTAAAGCTGAATGTTGCAGCCCAGGAGGTCTGATGCATCCCCTGTCTATACCTGAATGGAAGTTCGAGTACATTTCCATGGACTTTGTCCATGGCCTACCTCGATCCCGTGCTGGAAATGACTCCATATGGGTTGTTGTAGATCGACTCACTAAAGTGGCCAAGTTTATTCCAAACCGATAGGGAGACGGTGTTGATATTCTGGCCAGGATTTTCATAAAGCAAGTGGTCCGTTTCCACAGAGTGCCGAAGTCCATTGTGTTGAATAGTGACAGGCGATTCACATCTAAGGAATGGAGACGAGTGCAGGCATACTTGGGGACCAAGTTGGCCTTTAGCACCGCCTTCCACCCGCAGATAGATGGACAGACAGAAAGGACAAACCGAACGATGGAGGATCTACTTTGATTTTGCATAGTTGAACACAATGAACCTTGGGAGTAGATGTTACTTCTAGTTGAGTTTTCTTACAATAACAGCTACCAGGCTAGCATCAAGATGGCTCCATACGAAGCATTATACGGAAGACGTTGCCAAACCTCATTGACATGGGCTTAGGAAGTGGACCCAGAAGCCTTAGGATTATCTTATATTGACGATACTATGGCAGCGATACAGCTAATCCAGGAACGGATGCGGTAGGTGCAGAGCCGACAAGCCAAGTATTATGATGCGCGACACCGACCGGTGGAGTTCCGCATGGGGGAGATGGTGTTCCTAAAAATTAAGCCCATGCATGGTGTCTCCCGATTGAGAAAGCAGAAGAAGCTAGATCCCCGCTATTTGGGACACTATCAGGTAATAGAATGCGTTGGCCCCGTTGCCTATCGATTAGCCCTGCCTTCGGAACTGGGAAATCTTCATGATGTATTTCATGTCTCCTCCTTGAGACGAGTCCTCCGGCAACTAGAGCAGCATCTACCTACACCACCAGTACAACTGCGGTCGGACAGATCCATCCAACTAGAACCAATCAGGATCGTAGATCATAAAAGAAAGAATCTATGTAACAAGACCATCCCAATGGTCAAGATATTATGGTCAAATCACGGACAAGATGAGTGCACTCGAGAACCAAGGGCCCTCGTGCGCGAAAAGTACCCAAAACTCTTTCCCCAGGTATGTTACTATTTCCCCCCTACTTCGAGCAAATTTTCAGGGACGAAAATCCTTTTATTTTTATTGGATTGTAACATCCTAACTTTTATTGGGCCATCAGAACCCTAGTGAGCCCAATAAAAGTGACTCGAACCCCTACCCGTAACCCGGTAGATGATAAACATAGGCAGGAAATAGATCTAGAGAACTCCAATTTGAGTTCTATCAATTCCTGTGGAATCGTATAGTTAATACGAACACATCAGAATTCGTTCCATTGGACCCCGAGGTCATATGATAGATATGACCATTCCTCGTAAAACGTCGCGAATACAAGATTTTGAATATCGGTCTAGAGAACTCTGATTTGAGCTATGTCAGCTTTTACGGCCTCGTATAAATAATACGAGCATGACGAAACTCGTTGCATCGCAAATCAAGGTATAACGATGAATATAGACATTTTGACTGATTTAGTGCGCCGCGACGTGTATATTTTGAATATTTAGCAAACGAACTCCGATTTGACCCCAGTCAGAGGCATTGGACTCGTATGATCAATACGAAGTCAATCGAGTTTTCCCCAGTCAAATTCTGATACGAGTAGTCAACCTTTGGTCAAATCAAGCATACTCGTGCACCGAAAGTGTGCACGCACAAATTATGATGCAACACCCCAACTTTGACTCAACTCCCGATGTCTTGGACCCACTTTGACCTTGACCAGCATGGGGGAACCACCCCATGGTTGATTTGGTCAAACCCTCCTCTTTTCCATTTTTTGAATTTTTCTTAAGGAGGAGTACATCCCCTCTCCATGGATGAATATGGCCTTACTCCCCCTCATTCCTTGGGCCCCCAAATCAATTAGAAAAGAAGAGAAATGGGCCCAAATGGAGGGCCACCAATATTTTCCCTCCACTCCCCTCTCTTTTCTCCTTCCCCACTTTGAAAGCTTTCCCCATGAGGGAAATTTAATTTCCGCCACATGGGGGAAATCCTTGAGCCTCCAGCTGTCCTTGGACAGCTAGAGGGTGTGGATTAATCCCTCCCTAAGGAGGGATTAATCCCACATTGCCTAAGGTGGGGAGATCCCCTCCCCTCCAGCCTATATAAAGGCCTCCCCTAGTAATCCCCCTCACAAGCTCAAAGAGCAACTCCCCCACCCCTCCCCAAGCTCTGTCGGAGCTCAGGTCGCCGGAAAAGGCAAGCCCGAGCTCCACCACCGCCACCTTGGATGGCCAACAAGGTCGGTCCCTCCCAAGCCCCTCCTCCACAGGTAGAAGCTTCTCCCCTTACCCTTCCACTTCCTTTTTGACGTCCTGAATGGACCCTCCGGTTCCCGGAGCACCGCCGGCACCACCCAACCCTTGTTCTAGGTCGGGTGGTGGCCATAGAAAAGCTGGCCCCTCCCCGCACTAGGGATGGCATTGGAGAAGGGCTGACCTATCGGGATGACATTTCCCTGTCGGGGAAAGTCTTGGTGCCTCTTGAAAATGTTGTTCTGGCAGTACCCGAGAGGCAGAGCAATTGCTCTATTTTACCTCCGGTGGCGGCTGGCGGCGAATGGTCGCCGGACAACAACCGGAGAAGAGCCCTACCCCCGGTGCACCGGTCGAGGGTGGATCTGGGTCTGGGCTCAACGCTGGAGAGGTGGGGTGGTGCGTTGGCACTGGGAGCAAAATCACCGCCACCCCGCTCTCAGGTTGGCAAAACCAGGCGGGGGTCGGTGCGGCAGGCCGCCGGACCACCACCCAGGGACTCGCCAGCCCCCGACGAACCGATCATGGGAAACGTCGGTGCCCGACAGCAACTGGCTGGCAGTGGCAGTGGTTGTCCTTGACTGCCACCAGCGAGGAGCAGCAGCCGTCCGATCTGTGATAAAGATCGGATGACCAGATTTAATTAAATCCCACTCTTGCCCCAATATAAGCGGCCCCCACAGCGGATCAGCGGTCGATCCGCTGTGGGGTCAGAGGGATGTTTTTGCTAGTCTGACTCGATCTCAGCCACAGGATTTCTCAAATCTGCTATCAGCAGACCAAATTAATAGCTGGATTTTGAGAAATTTCCTGAGCCTTTTCTAGGCCTCCAGTGGTAAAGTGATCAACATGAAAAATATTCCCCCAACTAAGGGCTTCCTCCACAAAATTTTTGATATTTTTAAGAGTTAATTTAGTATTTTTAAAAGCCCAAATAAAATTTGTTTGGTAAAACTAAGGGCCCAAAATTCATCAAAAAATTATGAAAATTTTTCCAGACTCATTTTAGACCCCCTTAGAGGTTGTATCAAAATTTGGAGCCTTGGGGATCAAATTTGAACTTTCCTCAATTTCTTGGTGCCTAAGGTCGCGTTTGGTAATTATAACGCCCAATTCCCTCGAAAGTGAAAATTGGAGCGCGCGACCATCCTTCCTAATTTGAATAATAAACTCAAATGGTCTTATCAACAAGAGTGACTGAGGCAAGTGTCCAAGTTCCGGGTATTCTGAGATTTCGAGAAACCATCGAGCGCCTCGACCCTCGGGTAATTTGGAGCACACTCGGAAGATAAGAGTACGAGTAGGGAGTTGCAAAATTATCCTTGATGAATAATAAGGGTGTAACTCCTAATAATCCTCCAATCCGATCAATCCACGATTAAAAAGGCACAACCAAATTACTATCAGATCTTAATATTGTTGTAACCAAGCAGGGTTTATTAAAATGGAAATAGAAACTGAATATACCTCCTGAGAACGGAGAAGGAACTAAAAATATCTCCTAAGAACAGAGATGGAACTGAAGCCTCCTGAATGGAGTGTTTGGACTACTAACCATTTTCTTTATGATTATTCCTGTCTTGAACTTGTCATTTTTCCTTTATTCATTTCAGTTCAGTACTTTCAATTCAGTACTACTCCAGTCTCGTACTGGTCAGGTTCATTTTAGTTTAGCACTTTCAATTCAGTAGTACTCCAGTCTCGTACAGGTCAAGTTCATTTCAGTTCAGTACTTTCAATTCAGTACAACTCTAGTCTCATACTGGTCAAGTTCATTTCAATTCAGTACTACTTCAGTCTCGTACTGGTCAAGTTCATTTTAATTCAGTACTACTCCAGTCTCGTACTGGTTAAGTCCATTTCAGTACAGTACTTTCAATTCAGTACTACTCCAGTTTCGTACTGGTCGTATTTCATTCAGCACTTAAATTATGCAACATTTATTATCAGTAACTTTAATTACCGCATTCTCTTTACTGTAATTTGCTATTATAAGCACGGGTCCTGCTCTGACTAGCAGTTGTCTGTTAAGATTGAGCCTTAGTTGGGGATAACTGGAGTTGAGATGATCCTCCGGGTTTACCCCTAAATATAGTGCTCACACGCTCCTTGTCGAAAGTAGAGCTGAGTATTGCCGCCTAAAGTTTGAAGCATAGTAGGGCAGGTTGTCGTAGACCCGGTAGGTGTTAGCAATACTGATTGATTGATTGTAATTTGATTGCGGTGAAATAGTGGCGGGTTAGTCTCTTCTGCAAACCGTTCGTGTTGGTGAGGGAAGGTTGACGACCCAAGGCGACGGGGATATGGGTGCCACGGGTGACCGACTATTATTTTTCCCCCGTCAGGTTTTCCTTCGCTGGTCGGCAAAAATATTGAATCACCGGATGTCGCTCATATCCAGGAGTATACTGAGTTGTACAGTGGGGCCTAGGGCTGTACGGTACGACCACCCCTAGAAGTGGCAGGACTGGCCACTATCACCGACAGCCATATCGGTGAGGCCCGCAGGGCTCACTACCCGGCTGAAACAGAAGCGGTCCATACTATGTCGACATAGAATCTGTATGCGCGGCTATAAATGCCTGCGGAATGTGCGCGGATGTGAATGCCTGCGATAGGGTGTTGGTTATGGATACCTGTTGTGTTGATGTGCTAGTGGAGCCTTAATCATAACTGTTAAACATTACTGTTGTTATTCCAGTTATACTATGATGCGCTTCTTTATAATCGCTCCTAGCCTATATGTATGAAATGTTGTATTAACTGTCCCTTGTTGTGGCTATCTTCTTTTGTTGGGTGGGTGTGTGCTCGTCCCCAAGATATGGATCGGGGGAGGAGATTTGTTTCTACTTAGCTCTGTGACTAACAGTTATTTAAATAACCATTCACAGGAAATGGAGCATCGTAGTGACCCAATACCTTAGGAGATTGCGCCAGCAGTTAGGACTACTCGTGCTGAGGCACCCCCAACGTCTTCAAAGTTTTGAGACGTGAGTACCGAAGAGCTTAATAGGGAGAGAGAGTGAAGAGTTTTATGTAGTACTTGAACAACCTGCATGCTTATATAAATACTCAAGCTTTGACCTAGTACTCATGTAAATATATATGATGTTATATATATTTGAAATTGGTTTCCTGTTAATGCTTTAGCAAATCTCTGATGTATTGTGAATGTTGTGATTCTAGCCAAGCAAGGTTGTCAGCTAGTGCTTAGATAAGGTGGTTCGTTATCTTTAAGTAGCACTGGGTGGACGTCTTGGGAAGTAAGATCCCCTTCGGCCCGACCCGGGCAAAAGTTGGGGGAAGTTGTCTTACAAATTGATCAGAGCGATCACGATTCGTCCTTATGGAGCAGTCTCAGGATCCCTCCGTCCCTCGCTTTATTCTTTGGTTCGGGACGAACATGCAGCTGAAGCCTGGTGCACCCTAGTGTAGAGGCTTAGGGATTCTAGACTATATGATAGCATGACCGTACACAATTTTTTCCTCTTCGTCTGTCTTTTTTGCAAATTTTCCCCTACTTTTGCAAAATTCTGACACTCTTTCATGTTACTTCTCCAGATACCGGAGTACAGTAACATGGAGTCCTCTTCCAAAGGATATGTTCCCGCCACCCCACCTCCTGACCCGGTCGCCCCCGCGACTGTACCGTTTGCCGAGACAGACATGGGGCAGACACTGGCATCTATTCTAGCAACTTTCCGGGCAGCCCTGACATAACCACACGAGATATGGCAGCACCTACCGATTTACTAACGACTTTTCGAGGACTGAGGCCTCCTGCCTTTAGAGGTACAGAAACTGCCATCCAGGCAGAGGAGTGGGTGGAGCATGTAGAAGAGCTGCTAGTGGGGATGATGTGCCCAGCAGTGGTTTCAGTTTCTCTAGTGGTGACCTTGTTGGAAGGATATGCTAGGGATTGGTGGAGAGCGGCTAGTCGCTCTACTCTTAGAGGACGGCTGTTGAGCGTGATCCTGTGGGGGGAGTTCTCCGAGGCTCTTCTGGAATTCTTCATTTCAGATGCGGACCGATCTACTTTATAGGATAGATTTGTGCGCATTCGACAGGGCAACCACATAGTGGCAGAGTACGAGAGAGTTCATACACCTGGCACGCTTCGCCGGGAACTTGGCTGCCTCTGACAGGGATAGAGCTTCTCGCTTCTACCGGGGACTACGAGACGACCTGAGATAGGACCTGATCATGATCTCTCAGTCTACTTTCCACACCATAGCTACTCACGCAGTGATGTTAGAGTTGGACAAGCGGGCAGTAGCCCAGCAGCGCAGAGGATAGTTTAAGGTCCCTCGAGATCTAAGACGAGACAGGGAAACTGCTCCCCACCGACATGATAGAGAGCACAGGCAGAGATGCTACAGACAACCTTATAGGCACCCACCAGCACTATTAGAACCCCCAGCCCCACAGCAGGACATCAGACTAGCTCTGCCACCACAGCCCGCGCCAGTGGTCTGACGGGATGTTCCCTTCATAGGGAATTGCTTCTTATGTCAGCAGCCAGGGAATATGAGGGCCTTCTTCCCAAAGGCAACAGGAAGGTCAGGACTAGGAGCAGTACAGGGTGGGCAGCCAGCACGGGGACAGGGCCAGAGAGGCCGCAGAGGTAGAGCTGAAAGGAGAGGACAGTAGGGCCGAGCAACACCCTTTGAGGCCTACGCACTTGACTTGCAGCATGGACCATCCCCTGATGTAGTGATAGGTATATATATTAGGTGATAGAGTATATCAAATGTTGTTACTTATGCTATATTCTCGTTTTGCCTGTATTCCTACATCTTATATATTAGTATTATGATATATATACTTCCTATATTGTTAGGAATTCTGTTGGTAGGAGGACATTCCGCCAAGACCCTCTTCGATACAGGAGTGACATACTCCTTTGTATCCCACGAATTTATCGCATCAAAAGAGAACGTTATCTGCTCAACCGGACTAGTTATACGAATACATTTACCGGATGGATCAGATATGACGTCTATAGAAAAGTGCTCGTTCCAGGCTGTGCTAAGATAAGTAGAATTTGAGGTCTACGCAACCATCCTGGTAATAACTGGATTCAATATTATACTGGGAATGGAGTGGTTAGCCGAGCACAAGACCCAAATAAATTGTTCAACACGAGAAGCCCGCCTGCAGAACACATACGGCCAGGAAGTTATGTTGGCAGATATACCTTCGGTCTCGCATATTATTTTAACTTCTGCACAAATTGTAAGGTCAGTCCGACAGAAGGATGAGGTGTACCTTATCTACTTCGAAATGGAAGACAAAACTCAAGTACTCGCCAAAGTCCCGGTGGTATGCGATTTCCCGGACATTTTTCCTGAGTCACTCCCAGGATTGCCACCCCAGCGAGAGGTCGACTTTCAGATCGATATAGTGACCGGAGCACGGTCAGTGTCGCGAGCACCCTACCGGATGACCCCAAGAGAACTGGCTGAATTAAAAATTCAACTGCAGGAGCTAATAGATGCTGGATTCGTCTGTCCCAATTCCTCACCCTGGGGAGCCCAGGTGCTATTCATAAAGAAGAAGGACGGAACATTACGTCTGTGCATAGACTTCAGAGAGCTAAATAAGCTTACTATACGAAACACATACCCCCTCCCTAGGATCGACAAACTATTCGATCAATTGCAAGGTGTATCTACTCAATCCACTTAGTGAAGTAGTCAATCATAACTAAAATGAAACGTCGTTGGCCACTCTCCATTGGAAATGGTCCAATGAGTTCCATCCCCCAAATTGCGAACAGTCATGGTGCCGTAAGTGACCGAAGTTGTTGTGCCGGCCGGACCTGAAGTGGGGCAAAGTTTTGGCATTGGACGCATTTCTATGATATTATTTATCAAAATAAATATAAAATCACATCACCATAGTTTAATATTGAGAAACAAGATCCATACAACAAATAACAACTGACAAAACATGGGGGCTGTCGTAAGAGAGTAGATCCAAAGATATTCAGGCTACTATCAGCTTCGAATCCGGGAGGGAGATATTCCCAAGATTTCCTTCAGCTCCCGTTACGGTCTCTATGAGTTTCTGGTGATGTCTTTTGGGCTCACCAATGCATCCTCCGCCTTCATGGCCCTAATGAATAAAGTCTTTGAGCCCTTCCTAGATCATTTCGTGATCATCTTCATTGACGATATTTTGATCTACTCAAAAACCAAGGCAGACCATACTAGGCACCTGCAGATGGTGCTAATAAAACTTCGAGAGCACTCCCTCTTTGCCAAATTCAGTAAGTGCTAGTTTTGGTTGGAAGAAGTTGGATTCTTGGGCCACACTATAAACAAGAAAGGGGTATCGGTAGATCAGGCCAAGATCTAGGCAGTGCAAAATTGATCACCGCTCAGAACAGCGGCAGATATCTGAAGTTTTCTCAGTTTTGCCGGGTATTATAGGAAGTTCGTAGAAGGCTTCTCCAATATTACTTTACCCCTAACTGCCCTCACTAGAAAGGATGTTACATTCCGATGGACACCGGAATGCAAGATCGCGTTCGTCGAATTGAAGAAGTGACTGACTTCTGCACACGTCCTTAAGATCCCCGCAGGGACCGAGGGATTTCAGATCTACACTGATGCCTACCTGAAGGTATTAGGAGTTGTCCTAATGCAGCATGACAAGGTGGTTGCCTACGCGTCTCGCCAATTGAACCAGCATGAATTAAATTACACAGCTCATGATCTATAGTTGGGCACTGTCGTCTTTGCCCTTAAAATCTGGAGGCATTACTTGTACGGAGTAAGATGTGAGATCTTCTCCAACCACAAGAGCCTCAAATACATCTTCACTCAGAAAGAGTTGAATCTTCGGCAGCGCCAATGGTTAGAATTCCTGTGCGATTATGATTTCGCACTCCAATATCACCCCGAAAAAGCTAATAGAGTTGCTGACACTTTGAGCCGCCAGCCTTCGATAGCTTGGAGTTGGATGGAGCAAATCCCTAAGGAACTGTCCCGGTGTTTAATAGGCTTGGAAATTACCCTTTTTGCCCGAAGAGATCCGGAGGAAAACCGTGCTCAGCTGTATTGGATGGAGATCCAATGTGACATCCAAGATCGATACGATAAGCCACAAAGATCAACCCGGAGGTGGTTCCAATTATTCGATCTCTGCAAGAAGGAGCGCAGGAGGATTATAATCTGCACGACGAGATTCTACAATTCAAGCATCGCATATTTGTTCCCTATACCAGAGGAATTTGCGAAGAAATTCTGTAAGAAGCTCACCAGTCGAGATACTCTATTCATCCCGATGTGGTAAAAATGTACGTGGACCTGCGCATGACCATTTATTGGCCTGGGATGAAAAGGGACCTTACAAGCTTCGTAGCCCAATGCTAGACCTGTCAAAGGGTTAAAGCTGAATGTCGCAGCCCAGGAGGTCTGATGCAGCCCCTGCCTATACCTGAATGGAACTAAGAGGACATTTCCATGGACTTTGTTCATGGCCTACCTCGATCTCGTGCTGGAAACGACTCCATATGGGTTGTAGTAGATTGACTCACCAAAGTGGACTGGTTTATTCCAATCTGATAGGGGGAAGGTATTGATATTCTGGCCATGATTTTCATAGAGCAAGTGGTTTGTTTCCATGGAGTGCCGAAGTCCATTGTGTCGGATCTTGACGGGTGATTCACATCCAAGGAATGGAGACGAGTGCACGCACACTTGAGGACCAAGTTGGCCTTTAGAACCGCCTTCCACCCGCAGACATATGGATAGACAGAAAGGACAAATCAAATGATGGAGGATCTACTTCGACTTTGCATAGTGGAACACAATGATCCTTGGGAGCAGTTGTTACCTCTAATTGAGTTTTCTTACAACAATAGCTACCAGGATAGCATTAAGATGGCTCCATACGAAACATTGTACGGAAGACGTTGCCAAACCCCATGGACATGGGTCAGGAAGAGGACCCAGAAGCCTTAGGAGTGGCTTATATTGATGACACTACAGCAGCGATACAGCTAATCCAGGAACGGATGCGGGAGGTGCAGAGCCGATGGGCCAAGTATTATGATGCGCGACACCGACCGGTGGAGTTCTGCGTGGGGAGATGGGGTTCCTAAAAATTAAGCCCATGCATGGTGTCTCCCGATTGAGAAAGCAGAAGAAGCTAGATCCCTGCTATTTGGGCCCCTATCAGGTAATGGAACACGTTGACCTCGTTTCCTATCAATTAGCCTGCCTTCAGAACTGGGAACTCTTCATGATGTATTTCATGTCTCTTCCTTGAGACGAGTCCTTCGGCAACCAGAGCAGCATCTACCTACACCACCAGTACAACTGCGGTCGGACAGATCCGTCCAACTCGAACCAATCAGGATCGTAGATCATAAAGTAAAGAATCTACGTAACAAGACCATCCCAATGGGCAAGATATTATTGTCAAATCACAGACAAGATGAGTACACTTGGGAACCATAGGCCCTCGTCCGCGAAAAGCACCCAGAACTCTTTCCCCAGGTATGTTACTCTTTCCCCCCTACTTCGAGCAAATTTTCGGAGACAAAAATCCTTTAATTTTAATTGTATTGTAACATCCTAACTTTTATTGGGCCATCAGAACCCTAGTGGGCCCAATAAAAGTAACCCGAACCCCTTCCCGTAACCCGGTAGAAGATAACCATAGGCAGGAAATAGAGCTAGATAACTCCGATTTGAGTTCTGTCAATTCCGGTTGCATCGTATAGTTAATACGAACGCATCAGAATACGTTCCATTGGACCTCGAGGTCATATGATGGATATGACCATTCCTCGTAAAACATCGCGAATACAAGATTTTGAATATCGGTATAGAGAAATCTGATTTGAGTTATGTCAGCTTCTATGGCCTTGTATAAACAATACGAGCACGACGGAACTCGTTACGTCGCAAACCAAGGTATAACGATGAATATAGACATTTTGGCCGATTTAGTGTGCCACGATGTGCAGATTTTAAATATTTAGCAAACGAACTCCGATTTGACCCGGTCAGTGGCATTGGACTCGTATGGTCAATACGAAGTCAACCGAGTTTTCCCCAGTCAAATTCTGATACGAGTAGTCAACCTATTGTCAAATCAAGCATACTCGTGCACCAAAAAGTGTGCACGCACAAATTATGACGCGACACCCCGACTTTGACCAAACTCCCAGTGTCTTGGACCCAATTTGACCTTGACCAGCATGGGGGACCCACCACATGGTTGACTTGGTCAAACCCTCCTCTTTCTCCAGTTTTTTTTTTTTGATTTTTTCCTAAGGAGGAGCACATCCCCTCTCCATGGATGAATATGGCCTTACTCCCCCTCATTCCTTGGGCCCCCAAATCAATTAGAAAAGAAGAGGAATGGGCCCAAATGGAGGACCACCAATATTTTCCCTCCACTCCCCTCTCTTTTCTCTTTCCCCACTTTGAAAGTTTTCCCCATGAGGGAAATTTCATTTCCCCCACTTAGGGGAAATCTTTGAGCCTCCAGCTGTCCTTGGAAAGCTAGAGGGTGGGGATTAATCCCTCCCTAAGGAGGGATTAATCCAACATTGCCTAAGGGGAGGAGATCCCCTCCCCTCCAGCCTCTATAAAGGCCTCCCCTAGTAATCCCACTCACAAGCTCAAAGAGTAACTCCCCCACCCCTCCCCAAGCTCTGTCGGAGCTCAGGTTGTCGGAAAAGGCAAGCCCAAGCTCCACCACTGCCACCTTGGATGGCCAACCAGGCTGGTCCCTCCCAAGCCCCTCCTCCAAAGGTAGAAGCTTCTCCCCTTCCCCTTCCCTTCCTTTTTGACGTCCTCCATGGACCCTCCGACAGCCAGAGCGCCTCCAGCACCATTCGACCCTTGCTCTAGGTCAGGTGGTGGCCACAGAAAAGCTGGCCCCTCCCCGCGCCAGGGGTGGTGCCGGAGAAGGGCTGACCCATCGGGATGACATTTCACGGTGGGGAAAAGCCGGGGTGCCGCAGAAAAATGCCGCTCTGGCGGTACCCGAGAGGCAGAGCAATTGCTCTGGTTTACCTCCGACGGAGGCCGACGGCGGATGGTCGTTGGACCACCACCAGAGAAGATCCCTACCACCGACCCGCCAGCCGGGGGTGGATCCAGTGTTGGGCTCAACGTCGTAGAGGCGGAGTGGTGCGGTGGCGCTGGGAGCAAAATCACCGCCACCCCGCTCTCGGGTTGGACCACCACCCAGGGACTCGTCGGCCCCCGACAAACTGGCCGGGGGCTGCGCCGGCACCTGGCAGTGACTGGCCGGCAGTGGCAGTGGTTGTCCCTGACTGCCCCCGGCGAGTAGCAGCAGCCGTCTAATCTGTGATAAAGATCGGACGATCAGATTTTATTAAATCCCGCTCCCGCCTCAACATCAGCTCCCCCCACAGCATATCCACTGTGGGGTTAGAGGGATGTTTTCGATGGTCTGGCTAGATCTCAGCAACAAGATTTCTCATATCTGCTATCAGCAGACCAGATTAATGGCTGGATTTTGAGAAATTTCCTGAGCCTTTTCTAGGCCTTTAGTGGTAAAGTGATCAGTATGAAAAATGTTACCCTAATTAAGGGTTTCCTCCACAAAATTTTTGAGATTTTTGGGAGTTGATTTGGTATTTTTAAAAGCCCAAATAAAATTTGTTTGGTAAAATTAAGGACCCAAAATTCCTCAAAAAATTATGAAAATTTTTACAGGCTCATTTTAGACCCCCTTAGAGGTTGTATCAAAATTTGGAGCCTTGAGGATCAAATTTAAACTTTCCTCAATTTGTTGGAGCCTAAGGTCGCGTTTGGTAATTATAACGCCCATTTCCTTCGAAAGTGAAAATTTGAGCGCGCGACCGCCCTTTCTAATTTGAATAATAAACTCAAATGGTCTTATCAATCAGAGTGACCGAGGTAAGTGTCCAAGCTCCGGGTATTCTGAGATTTCGAGAAACCGTCGAGCGCCTCGACCCTCGGGTAATTTGGAGCACGCTCGAAAGATAAGAGTACGAGTAGAGAGTTGCAAAATTATCCTCGATGAATAGAAAATTATCCTCAAATTACTATTAGATCTTAATAATTTTCATAACCCAGCAGTCTTTATTAAAACAAAAATAGAAACTGAATATACCTCCTGAGAACGGAGAAGGAACTAAAAATATCTCCTGAGAATGGAGATGGAACTGAAGAATCCTGAATGGAGTGATTGGACTACTAACCATTTTCTTTATGATTATTCCAGTCTTGCACTGGTCATTTTTCATTTATTCATTTCAGTTCAGTACTTTCAATTCAGTACTACTCTAGTCTTGTACTGGTCAAGTTCGTTTCATTTCAGTACTTTCAATTCAGTACTACTCCAGTATCGTACTGGTCAAGTTCATTTCAGTTCAGTACTTTCAATTCAGTACCACTCCAGTCTCATACTGGTCAAGTTCATTTCAATTAAGTACTACTTCAGTCTCGTACTGGTCAAGTTCATTTCAATTCAGTACTACTCCAATCTCGTACTTGTCAAGTTCATTTCAGTACTACTCCAGTTTCATACTGGTCACATTTCATTCAACACTTAAATTATGCAGCATTTATTATTAGTAGTTTTAATTACCGCATTCTCTTTACAGCAATTTGCTATAATAAGCACGGGTTCTGCTCTGACTACCAGTTGTCTGTTAAGATTGAGCCTTAGTTGGGGATAACCGGAGTTGAGATGTTCCTCTGAGTTTACCCTCAAATATAGTTCTCCCACACTCCTTGTCGAAAGTAGAGTTGAGTATCGTCGCCTGAAGTTTGAAGCATAGTAGGGCAGACCGCCGTAGACCCGGTAGGTGTTAGCAATACTGATTGATTGATTGTAATTTGATTGCGGTGAAATAGTGGCGGTTAAGTCTCTTCCACGGACTATTCGTGCCGGTGCGGGAAGGTCGACGACTCAAGGCGATAGGGAGATGGGTGTCATGGGTGACCGATCGTTATTTTCCCCCCGTCAGGTTTTCATTCACTGGTCGGCCAAAATATTGAATCACTGGATGTCGTTCACATCCGGGAGTACATAGAGTTGTATGTTGGGGCCTGGGGCTATGCGGTACGACCACCCCCAGAAGTGGCAGGACTGGCCACTCTCACCGACGGCCACATCGGTGAGTCCCGTAAGGCTCGCTACCCGGATGGAACAGAAGCGGTCCAAACTATTGGGTACACTGAAAAATATGTACCAGATTTGGAGAAGCCTCATCTTACTCAATGATATTTGTATTTGATGGGATGTTTGAGTTTCATTGTGCAGGTGTAAGGTTTGCAAGAAATTTCTCTAAATACAAGTGTCGACACTTGTGAAGAATTGTGTCGACACCCAGAAGTTGTGTCTACACTAGAAGCAAGGCTTGTGTCGACACCCAGGCATTGTGTCGACACCTGAAGAAGAAGCTGTGTCGACACCAAGAATTGTGTCGACACCTAAGGCAGGAATTGTGTCAACACCTAAAGAAGAAGTTGTGTCGACACCCAGGAGTTAAGTCGACACCAGAAGAAAGGCATGTGTCGACACTCAGGAATTGTGTCGACACCTGAAGAAGGTTTGTGTCGACACATAGGACTTGTGTCGACACACAGGACTTGTGTCGACACAAACTTAATGCCATTTGTCTACATCAGCTATGTCAAGACCAGAAGCAGTTGTATTGACACACAGGACTTGTGTTGACACACACACTCAACGACATCTGGACGACACTCAATGTCATCTAACAGCAACAATTATACTGAGTCTAAAGGCTTGTGTAGACACACAGGACTTGTGTCGACACACAGGACTTGTGTCGACACACAGGACTTATGTCGACACACACTCAATGACGTCTCGATACACACTCAACGACAGCTGGACATACACTCAACGCCATCTGCCAGCATCAGTTATGTCGAGACCAGGAGCAGTTGTATCGATACACAGGACTTGTGTTGACACATACAAACAGAAGCTGTGTCGAGTAGCAGAAGAGTGACTTTATCAACAAATGGAGTGTTGTGTCGACATCATCAAGACTTGTGTCGACACTTAGTCTATTTGTGTCGACACATGTGAAGCAGTTTGCTGAGTGGTTCATGCTGAGTTGTAAAGTCTTTAAGGAATCAATTGTCATGACTTGTGACTCGACAACTGTCATAACCAACAGGTCTAACACCTTTGTCAGAACTGTCAGAAGGTTATTACAAACCGGATCACCCGGTAATCATGAGAAAATCTATATAAGGGACTGATCCTTGACAGACAGGAATAACAACTAAGTAAGCAAGTAATCAAGCAATTACGGGAAAGAGAATCAGACAACAAGAAAAGGGGAAACCCTTAAGAAGGCAGATCCAGAACAGTCTGTAAGAAAGGTTCAGATCTAATTCTGAATCTAAGGAAGGAGCTATCTGAAGATCAACTTCTACATCAAGTGAAGATCAACCTTATTTTGTTCTATCAAGAAGCTTTGAAACAGCTAAGTCAGGTTGGATCTGAAGATTCAGTTTATTCAAGAACTGATCAAGAAGCTCACACCAACAGAGAGTTCTATCTGGTGAAATCTCTGTACCCTTTAAAATATTCAATTTTCTTGTAGGATCTTTTGTAAGATCTGTGTTTTAAGCCTATAATTATAAAGGCTGAGGTAGGGCTGAGTGCCTGAGGTGTAGGACTTATGAAAGTCTGAGTTGTAAGCCTAGTGATAAAGGCTGAGGTAGGGCTGAGGCCTGAGATAGGATTCTTGGGAAGAATATGAGGTAAGACTTGTATAAGTCTGAGTTGTAGGAACCAATGTGGTTCTGAGTTGTAAGATTTGTGGATCTGAGTAAGTGGAAAGAAGTTGGGCTGAATCCAGTTCTCTACTGGATAGGCAAAAGTGGATGTACCCATACCTTGGGGAACCATTATAAATCTGGTGTACTGTACTGTGCGGTGATTGGTGTGCTGTGATTATTGTATTGTGATTAATATACTGAGAATTATTTTTATCTGTGCTAAGTTAGAACAAGTTAATTGCCTAAAATTTATTAAAGAAAATTAGAACATATTCACCCCCCCCCCCCTCTAGGTGTCTAGGCTCTTGAAATAAAGTCTTTCAGGTGATATCAGAGGGTGGTTACTCAAAGATAGACCTAACAGTCTGAGTGAATCTCCAAGGCAATTAACAGATTTCAAGAATGGGTTCAAATGAGAATCAGAAGGAATTTGGATCTATGAAACTGTCTATCTACAGGAAAGAATGTTTTGGCATATGGAAGGAAAAGGTCAGGTTGTTCATGGAAGCATCTGATCCAAGAATCTACATCACAGTACAAGAAGGCCCCTTCATTCCAATGAAGGTATCAGTTCTGAATGCAAATGTTAGAACCCCAAAGAGTTATTATGAAATGACCAAGGATGAGATCATCCTGGCAACATTAGACAAAAGAGCACAAAACATGATTGTAAGTGTTATAGATGATGTCACATTTCAGAATCTAGTGCATTGCAAAACCTCTAAGGAGATGTGGGACACCTTGATTGTCTATATGTAGGGAACTAAAGAAGTCAGAGAAGTCAGGAAATCTATGCTAAATCAAGGATATGAGAGCTTTAGACAAGTCAAGTCTGACAGCATAGCTGAATGTTATAAGAAGTTCTTCAGGATAGTAAATGAGTTGATGACCTCTAGTAGAGTCTTCAGCATATATGAACTGAATGATAAGTTTCTAAGATCACTAACAAAGGACTGGAACACAAAGATATGTGTCATCAGAGAAGTGGCCAGGCTTGCTGATACACCTCCACCAATACTATTTGGAAAGCTGCTATCCTATGAAATGCAGCTTACTGCTAGAAAAGAGGGGGAGAAAACAGTAGGTCTGAGTACAAAGAGAAGTTAGTAGCCTTTGTAACGCCCCTTGTTTTTCTGTATTTATTTAATATTCCTTTGGCATTACGTGGACGTGTTTTCCAGCTCGTGCCATTGTTAGAGTACCTCGTAATGTGTTCTTAGAGGTTATAGCTTGTTGTAGGATTCCACAGCTAGCCGGCATCTATTTTGGAGGCCCGACTGAGCCTCTTAGGGAATCCTTATGCTTTGGCTTCGGGTGAGGTTAGCCCAGGTGTGTGATCATCGGAGGTTGTATCCGACTTCGCCTTTGTTTTTGTAGCCCGAGTATTTAGCTACGGTGCGAGTTTGGTCGAAATCCGAGGACGTTATTTTTTTCGCGTCATTTCAACGGTTACTAGTTAGCGGGTCGTCATTTTTATATATAAGCGTATGTTTGTGTTCTCGCAATTTGGTCGGGTTAATGATATTGGAGTGCCAGTGCGTAAATGCGCACGTGCACGTGCGTGCATGGCTTTATAATAAATTGCGTGTACGTGTCTACGTACATGTGTTAATATATGTGCGAGTTTATATGGGTATGTGCGGCGATTATATAATTGTTAGTGTAGATTTATATGCGTATACTATTACATGACGGTTAATGTTAATGTTATAGTGGCTTCTGTTTTATATTTAGGTATGTAGGTTTTAGATTTTACTTAATTATTAGGAATAGGATTTCATAGAGGGGGCTGCCTTTGGTTTTGTTTTAATTAGGTATTAAACATTACTTAGTTAATAGGTTATAATATATATGCAGGATTTTACTTTAGGTAATTGCATTAGGTTTCCCCCTTTCCCCCAAACCCGGCGGATGTTTTCCTACAACCCGAGCGGGAGAAACCGAGAGGCAGGCGGAAGCAAGGAGGCCTCCGACCGCCCAGTTCCTGCCCAACTAGCCTCGAAATTTCTGTTTGAGGCCGGATCCGAACTCTTCTAGGCGAGATCTTCATTCCGAGGTAATCTATTTGAGTTTTCACCATGATTTTTCTGTGATTCAGGGGTGCGGTTTCGCCCTTTTTCTCCATGCTTTGATCGATTTGTTCTTCCCAGGTTTTTCTTCCGTAGTTGTGTTGTTTGAGGCCGGACGGTTGGAGGGTTGTGCTGGACGAAATTTTGGTGAAGAGATTTAGGCAAGTGCGCCCTTCACTCTTGCCATTTTGATCCCATTATAACACTCTTGTTGTTTTGATTTCTGATATTTGCTCACCCGAACCTATCCTAACCGAAACCCTACCCGAAATCCTACCCGGAAACCCTATCTGAAATCCTATTGATAACTGTTTTATAACGTTCTTTTGTTTGTAATCATTCATGTTATGGCTTTGTCATGTTAGGTTTAGGATGTAGATATATGCAATTAATTGTGATTTAACTTTTCGTTTTAGGGGTTTTAGGGATTTTTTTCCTAAGACAGGTTAACCCTAATTCGCTCATGTTAGAATTTACCCCTTAATGGAAATTATTGCTTGTATAGCTTTTGGTTGCCCTTTGGGTGTATTCCATGTCTAGCATAATTTGTTTTTATTATGAGGCCTATTATTCACAGTTAGACATGAGTTGAATTTTTTTTATAAGTGTGGTGCCCTTTTGCTCGGGCATAGTTTGGCATAAAATTCATTTGTAGGTGTGATGGTAACAAATTAACCGGGTAGGTTCGTTATTAAATTAATTTTTATACGTGTAGTTTGGGATCGAATTATGGGCGTAGGTTCAAGGTCCTATCATTTGTGGGTGTTAGTATTTAGCTGTTTGT
This sequence comes from Platanthera zijinensis, assembly GCA_039513925.1. Taxonomy (NCBI): domain Eukaryota; kingdom Viridiplantae; phylum Streptophyta; class Magnoliopsida; order Asparagales; family Orchidaceae; genus Platanthera; species Platanthera zijinensis. The sequence continues at coordinate 254,271,727 of CM077079.1, forward strand.
ACATATCTAGTAGCAAGTCACTGTTCTGTTTTGTTTATATAGGGCACCTAGGTGGGTTGCTCTAGTGAGTTTAGGGTTCTTTGACTTTCTTGGTTGTACATGGAGCCACCAGCAAGGGTTTTTCCGAGTCACTTAGGACTGGAGTAGGATGTGGTTTTTGGGTGGGTCGGACCGATACCGCCACCCTTGGTTTATTTCTTGTCTTACTAAGGCAATATGGACTGTTTGGTTGAGTTGGACGGATACCACCACCACAGCCCGTGAGGATATTTAGGCCGGATAGACTTGGTTGGACATGCGGCCACCAGTTTAGGCCACTTGTTACTGAATTTTTGTCCATCTCCAGTACTAGGTGATTCTTTCTGCTATAACTCTATGTTATGATGTTATTATTGTACTAATCTTTTTGCAGAGATTCTTGAAGCTTGGCTTCATTCGTGCACTTGGTGCACCCCCCTTTTTATTCTTTCACCGTTTGATGAGTACTTTCATTACCTGTTTTTAATTCCTTCATAAGCTATTGTACTTTCGTTTCCTATTGTTTATAGCTTGCTGAGGTATTCTTCTCTTTTTTCTGAATACCTAAGGTACAGGTTTATAGCCGGCTGTGCGGCTAGACTGCTCCGGAGATTCTAGTGTTTTTTTAGCTGCTACTGTGAGTTCCTCCTTCTTGGGAGGTAGTTTCTTTAGACTCGTAGTATAGACATGCTTATTCGTCTGTGGGTTCGTGTCAGGTGTTGACACCCACTGGTGGTTTCTCTTTTAGATACTTTGTACCTTATTTTCACTGCTAGTTTTGCTGCTTTTGAGTTTACTAAACTTGCTCTTGGGTAGGGTTTATGCTGGGTGCTAGATATTTTTAAAAAAACCCTAAAAAAACTATTAGTATGTATAACCCCTGATCTACATGTTTACAAAACTCATACACTACTTTCAAAAGTAACGTAAAAAAATCGTTTTCCTTTATATATATATATATATAAACTAAATCTAGGGTCTTGCATAGTATAAGTTATCTCTTGGGGGACACTTATGTGCTCGCCTAGGATGTCAAATATAAATAAAGTATTTTTCTGCTGCGTTAAGTATAGTTTTAAATTGTGGACTAGTTGATCCACTTAGGAGAGGGATACGGCCTTTATAATATAACCGATTTTCTAATCATTTAAAACTATGGATTTCTTTGGTGTAAGTAGTTGGTGTTTGCCTGAGCGTCGACAGTTATCCTCAGCTCGACGTGGCATCATAGCGTACATTTTCTCACACTCTGATATTTCGGAGAAAATGCGGGTTGTGACAGTTGGTATCAGAGGGAGGCTGCTCGACAAATTTGTTGGGCAACCTTTCCTTGTGATCAATAGATGTTTAGCGTCATATCATACACACAACGACATGTCATCAGTACGTCTTGGCTGAAGCACAAACACTACACTCATAAGCATGAATAGAAGTATACGGGGCATATTAGGTAGTATGGGATGCATAATATGTGTTCGTATATGGATCCACAGTAGGAGGCAACATGTGAGGGTTATGTAGTATGGGATGCATAACATCACCACATGCATGTGACTAGCCCGTTTTCTTTTCGTTGGATGAGAATGTTATGCAGTATGGGATGAATAAAGTTATCATGCGTATGCCGCTCATAACATGCATTAGGACTTTTTTAGAATGCATAGCACAAATATGCATAGCATAACATTGTATAAGCACAACGTGCCAAGCTAAAGACTTGCATGATGACATGTGTACACACATATTTTGGAGTCAAAAAGAATATAAATTCATGCATTCCCGATCTAGGCACAACAGTTATTATGATGGTGGTAAACCATCTTAGGTTAAGCATGACATCATCTTTTTGTAAAAATAAAACCCCAGAGAAAGTTGGCAGTTGAAACAAGTACTTATGTAGGTTTGTCTGTACCTGTTTGTTTAGTCTTAGTAATTGAACTAGGTTCTGATGATTGTTTTGCTTTTTCCTTTTTAGCATGGCGCCTAGGCGTATTGTGATGAGGTCGACTCCCCAATCTGAGGGCGAGTCTTCTGGGGAACAAAGCGATGCAGTTGTGGCAAGTCTGAGGCAAAGAAATGAGGCTCTATCGAGGCAGTTGGTGGAAGTTCAGTCTCAGATCCAGTCCTTGGTTGCAGTAGTAGCAGGGCTAGTCCCGAGAGCGCAGGATCCGGCTGAGGGTGCAGCTGTCCCAGCCCCTCCTGTACCTCCTGCCCCTTTGGTGCCTCCAGTTGCGGTGCCCCTGGAGATGACCTTCATCTCCCAGTTTCAGCGACTGTGACCCCTGACCTATAATGGTAGGGTGGATTTCATGGTACTAGATGATTGGTTGATTTCCATATAGGAGATGTTTCACTATTCTGGAGTGTCTGATGATCAGAAGGTGATGTTTTCCACCTATCAACTGAAGGGGTTAACGAAGAGTTGGTGGATGAGGGAGAAGGAGGGCATGGTAGGAGGATGCTCCTGGGCTTCCTTCAAGGAGATATTGATAAGGAAATTTCTACTGGCAGTGGAGCGGGACAGGTTGATGAACGACTTCTTGCATCTGAAGTAGAGGCATCTCACTGTGAGCGGTTATGAGATTGAGTTTAGCAAACTCAGTCGGTTTGCCCCCAGTTTGGTGAGTTCTTAGGAGGACAGAGCGAAGCGTTTCCTTGGTGGTCTGAGGAGTGATGTTCAGCAGCTAGCGGTTGCTCATGGAGCAGTGAGTTATGCTGGTGTGGTTGAAGCTGCTTTGAAATTAGAGGCCATCGAGAATGTGAAGCAAAGAGGTCAGCAGGCGAGAATTGAAAAGAGAAAAGTGGTCGAAGAAAAGGGCCCCAGGTGACCGGTGTTCCTTCCGGTAAGAAGAGAAAAGAGACCTGTAGTTTCTGTGGACGGCCGGGCCATCCGGTGGAGAAATGTTTCAAGAGAATTGCAGCACAGAAGGACCAAGTTCATGTTATTAAGGGTGCTCCCAGGCAGAACGTGGTGTGTACCTTGTGTAAGAAAGAGGGGCATGACGTTGCCCATTGTTGGTTAAAAGACAAGGTTTGCTATCAGTGCAGACAGAAAGGCCATACCAAGGCCAGGTTCCCGCAGCTCCAGTCTATGCTCCGACCAATTCCTCTTCAGTCCTTGCCACCGCCTCAGTCTACGGATAAAGGCAAAGGGAAGCTAAATGTGATCTCATCAGCGGAGGCTCAAACTTCGATGCAAGTCATTTAAGGTAGACTTTCTTTCTTGTCTTTTTTACTTCAGTTGCAGTTTTAGTTTTGTAATTTCTCCTCTTAGATGCGTGTGTAATTTTTTTATATATATAGGGAATTTTAAGGTAAAGAACCGATGGGCGCGCGTTCTCTTTGACTCAGGTGCTACCCACTCATTTGTGGTTAGGGCCTTTGTAGAGCGGTTCTAGTTGGTTCTAGATCGTGTCGGTGAGGCCTTTTGCGTTAAGTTCCCCTCGGGTGATTTCATGTTATCGGATCCGGGCATTCTGGATTGTCCTATTCTTTTGGGGGATTTTCTGGCCAAGGCAGATCTGAAGGTTATTGACTTGGAGGATTTCGATGTCATCCTAGGCATGGATTGGTTGTCCCGATACGACGCGGTGATTCAGTGCAGGGGTAAGCGTTTGGATTTCAGGAAGGACAACGGTCATCTTGGGAGTATTTATGGTGATCTGCGTCAGGTTTATCCGGCGATTTATGCGGTATGTGTTCATAGGCTATTTAGTTCTGATTGTTTTGCTTGCTTATTTTCGATGTTGGGGACTGTTAGCAGTGTGTCGCGGTTAGATGAGATTCCTGTTGCGTGGGAGTTTTCAGATGTGTTTCCTAGCGATCTTCCCGGTCTTCCTCCAGACAGATATGTTGAGTTCGTGATAGATTTGGAGCCTGGTACGCATCCCATTGCTAAGGCGCCGTATCGGATGGCCCCGCGGGAGCTGGAGGAGCTGCGCACCCAGTTGGATGAGTTATTGGAGAAGGGTTTCATAAGGCCGATTTCGTCGCCTTGGGGTGCTCCCGTACTCTTTATGAAGAAGAAATATGGTTCGATGCGGCTTTGCATCGACTATATACAGCTAAACAAGGTCGCCATTAAGAACAGGTATCCTCTGCCGAGGATCGATGACATATTCGATCAGTTGCGTGGGAGCACTGTATTCTCCATGATTGACCTTCGATCAGGCTATCATCAGCTCAGGATCCGTGAGTCGGACATTCCGCGGATTGCTTTCAGATCAAGGCATGGGCATTTCGAATTCCTAGTTATGTCGTTTGGGTTGACCAACGCGCTGTCAGCATTCATGGACATGATGAACAGGGTGTTCAAATATTTTCTGGACAAGTTTGTGGTCGTATTTATAGACGACGTTCTGATTTATTCTCAGAATGATGTGGAGCATGGTCAGCACTTGCGGTTGGTGTTATCTGCCTTAAGAGACCATCAGTTATTTTCCAAGCTGAGTAAATGTGAATTTTTGTTGCCCCAGGTTTCTTTCCTGGGCCATGTGGTGAACAAGGATGGCATTTCAGTTGATCCGGAGAAGATTTCTGCAGTGAGGGATTGGCATAGGCCGGGCACACCTAAGGAGATTAGGAGCTTCTTGGGTTTGGCCGGCTATTATAGAAGATTTGTTGAGGGATTCTCTACCCTGGCAGCGCCTTTGACTAAGCTGACGCAGAAGAATGCGGCCTTCATTTGGAGCGAGAGATGCGAGGAGGCTTTTCTTGAGCTGAAGAGTAGGTTGTGCTCTGCCCCAGTTTTGACATTGCCTACAGAGGGCAAGGACTATGATGTGTATGTGGATGCCTCACATGTTGGGCTCGGGGGTGTGTTGATGCAAGATGGGAAGGTGATTGCGTATGGGTCGCGGCAATTGAAGATTCATGAGAGGAATTACCCTACGCATGATCTGGAGTTTGCAGCGGTGATCTTTGCCCTGAAGCTGTGGAGACATTTACTTTATGGTGCACAGTGCAAGATCTTCACCAATCATAAAATCCTGAAGTATGTCTTCACCCAGAAGGAGCTGAATTTGTGTCAGCGGCGTTGGTTAGAGTATGTTGCAGATTATGAAGTGGAGATCCAGTATTATCTGGGCAAGGCCAATGTGGTGGCTGACGCCCTGAGCCGTAAGACGGGAAAGATCTTTAACCTCTCGATTGAGCGTTTGGTGGAGGAGTTCCTTTTTATGGACATCTCGGTGGGGTGCGGTAACTTGCAGAGCATTTTGGCCGTGGCTGAGCCTTCTTGGATTTCTCTTACTAGGCTGCACCAGAAGGAGGATCCGGATCTTTTGCACCTGTATTTCCGGACTGAGAGGGGAAAAGTGCCAGATTTTGCCATTGATGATGCCGGTACTTTGATGTACCGTGGCAGGTTTTGCGTTCCCGCAGTTGGAGATATTCGGGGTATGTTGTGCAGGGAAGCCCATGGTTCCAGCATTGCTTACCATCCAGGGTCTACAAAGATGTATCACAATCTGAAGCAGATTGCTTGGTGGTATGGCATGAATGGGGATATAGCACGGTTCGTTTCTGAGTGTTATACCTGCAAGCGGGTGAAGGCCGATCATGGAAGGCCGGGTGGCAAGTTGGCCCCTTTGGAAATCCCGACTTGGAAATGGGAGAGCATTTCTATGGACTTCATTACGGGCTTACCGAGATCTCCACGAGGTTTTGACTCTGTTTGGGTGATAGTCGACAGACTAACGAAGTGTGCTCACTTCGTGCCGTATAAGATTGATTATCTGATGAATAAGATAGCGGATCTGTATTTGAGCAAAGTCATCAGTTTGCATGGGGTTCCAGTTAGCATCATATCTGACCGAGACTCCAAGTTTCCTTCCCGCTTATGGAAAAGCTTGCAGGAGGGTTTGGGTACGGACTTGAGATATTCTACCGCATACCACCCGCGGACTAATGGGCAGACGGAGCGCGTCAACCAGATTATGGAAGATATGATCCGCTGTTATATTCTAGACCACGGGGGAGTGTGGAATGAGCACTTGAGGCTGATGGAGTTTGCATACAATAACAAATATCAGGAGAGCCTGCAGATGGCTCCTTTTGAAGCCTTATATGGGAGGCGCTGTAGAACACCATTATTTTGGACTGAGGCTGGTGAGAGGCCTTTGTTGGGTCCTGATGTGCTCGAGGAAATAGAGGTTGTCGTGAAGCTTATTCGGGAGAAGCTTCGGGTGGCTCAGGAGAGGTATGAGAAGAACGCCAACCGGCGTAGGTCCGATTTGGAATTTTTGGTGGAGGATATGGTATTCTTGAAGGTCTCCCCGATGGTTGGAGTGAAGAGGTTCGGCAAGAACCATAAGCTGGATCTGAGGTATGTGGGCCCATTCAGGATTGTGGAGCGTATTGGTGTGGCAGCGTACAGGTTGGATTTGCCAGCGACCTTTCAAGGTGTGCACAATGTGTTCCATGTGAGTCAGCTGCGAAAGTGTGTGCGGAGTAGTAGGCAAGTGTTGGATGTTGTGCCTCAGTTGGAGCCGAATCTGACTTTTGTGGAAAGGTCGGTCCGCATTCTGGATGCGCAGGATCGAGTGTTGCGGCGGAAGACCATACCCATGGTTAAAGTCTTATGGAGGAACCAGGAGGTTGAAAGCGCAACTTGGGAGTTAGAGTCGGTGATGAGGGAGGCTCACCCTCATCTCTTCCCTTGACTGTGCATGGTATGTTCAGCCTTCTCTTTTATAGCTTTTGTTATGCTATTTTTGTTTCTTCCTTGTTAGAAGCTTGTGCGTAAAGTTTCGGGGCGAAACTTTCTTTTAGGGGGAGTGTCTGTAACGCCCCCTATTTTTCTGTATTTATTTAATATTCCTTTGGCGTTACGTGGACGCGTTTTCCGTCTCGTGCCATTGTTAGAGTACCTCGTAAGGTGATCTTAGAGGTTATAGCCTGTTGTAGGATTCCCCAGCTAGCCGGCGTCTATTTTGGAGGCCCGACTGAGCCTCTCAGGGAATCCTTGTGCTTTGGATTTGGGTGAGGTTAGACCGAGTGTGTGATCGTCGGAGGTTGTATCCGACTTCGCCGTTGTTTTCGTAGCCCGAGTATTTAGCTACGGTGCGAGTTTGGTCGGAATCCGAGGACGTTATTTTTTTTCGCGTCATTTCAACGGTTACTAGTTAGCGGGCCATCATTTTTATATATAAGCGTATGTTTATGTTCTCGCATTTTGGTCGGGTTAGTGATATGGGCGTGTCGGTGCTTAAATGCGCATGTGCACGTGCGTGCATGGCTTTATAATAAATTGTGTGTGCGTGTCTACGTACATGTGTTAATATATATATGTGCGTGTTTATATGGGTATGTGCGGCAATTATATAATTGTTAGTGTAGATTTATATACGTATACTATTACATGACGGTTAATGTTAATGTTATAGTGGCTTATGTTTTATATTTAGGTATGTAGGTTTTAGATTTTACTTAATTATCAGGAATAGGATTTCACAGAGGGGGGCTGCCTTTGGTTTTGTTTTAATTAGGTATTAAACATTACTTAGTTTATAGGTTATAATATATATGCAGGATTTTACTTTAGGTAATTGCATTAGGTTTCCCCCTTTCCCCCTAAACCCGACGGCTGTTTTCCTGCAACCCGAGCGGGAGAAACCGAGAGGCAGGCGGAAGCAAGGAGGCCTCCAACCACCCAGTTCCTGCCCAACTAGCCTCGAAATTTCCGTTTGAGGCCGGATCCGAACTCCCCTAGGCGAGATCCTCATTCCGAGGTAATCTATTTGATTTTTCAGCGTGATTTTTCTGTGATTCGGGGGTGCGGTTTCGCCCTTTTTCTCCATGCTTTGATCGATTTGTTCTTCCCAGGTTTTTCTTCCGTAGTTGTGTTGCTTGAGGCCGACCGGTTGGAAGGTTGTGCTGGCCGAAATTTTGGTGAAGAGATTTAGGCAAGTTCGCCCTTCGCTCTTGTCGTTTTGATCCCATTATATCACTTTTGTTGTTTTGATTTCTGATATTTGCCCACCCGAACCTATCCTAACCGAAACCCTACCCGAAATCCTACCCGGAAACCCTATCTGAAATCCTATTGATAACCGTTTTATAACGTTCTTTTGTTTATAATTGTTCATGTTATAGCTTTGTCATGTTAGGTTTAGGATGTAGATATTATGCAATTAATTATGATTTAACTTTTCGTTTTAGGGGTTTTAGGGATTTTTTCCTAAGACAGGTTAACCCTAATTCGCTCATGTTAGAATTTACCCCTTAATGGAAATTATTGCTTGTATAGCTTGTGGTTGCCCCTCGGTGTAGTCCATGTCTAGCATAATTTGTTTTTATTATGTGGCCTATTATTCACGGTTAGGCATGAGTTGAATTTTTTTTTTATAAGTGTAGGTGCCCTTTTGGTCAAGCATAGTTTGGCATAAAATTCATTTGTAGGTGTGATGGTAACAAATTAACCGGGTAGGTTCGTTATTAAATTAATTTTTATACGTGTAGTTTGGGATCGAATTACGGGCGTAGGTTCAAGGTCCTATCGTTTGTGGGTGTTAGTATTTAGCTGTTTGTACGTATCTAGTAGCGAGTCACTGTTCTGTTTTGTTTATATAGGGCTCCTAGGTGGGTTACTCTAGTGAGTTTAGGGTTCTTTGACTTTCTTGGTGGTACATGGAGCCACCAGCAAGGGTTTTCCCGAGTCACTTAGGACTGGAGTAGGATGTGTTTTTGGGGTGTGTCAGATCGATACCACCACCCTTGGTTTATTTCTTGTCTTACTAAGGCAATATGGACTGTTTGGTTGAGTTGGACGGATACCACCACCACAGCCCGTGAGGATATTTAGGCCGGATAGACTTGGTTGGACATGCTGCCACCAGTTTAGGGCACTTGTTACTGAATTTTTGTCCATCTCCAGTACTAGGTGGTTCTTTCTGCTATAACTCTATGTTATGATATTATTATTGTACTAATCTTTTTGCATAGATTCTTGAAGCTTGGCTTCATTCGTGCACTTGGTACACCCCCCCCCCCTTTTATTCTTTCACCGTTTGATGAGTACTTTCATTACCTGTTTTTAATTCCTTCATAAGCTATTGTACTTTCGTTTCCTATTGTTTATAGCTTGCTGAGGTATTCTTCTCTTTTTTCTGAATACCTCAGGTACAGGTATATAGCCGGCTGTGCGGCTAGACTGCTCCGGAGATTCTAGTGTTTTTTTAGCTGCTGCTGTGAGTTCCTCCTTCTTGGGAGGTAGTTTCATTAGACTCGTAGTATAGACATGCTTACTCACCAGTGGGTTCGTGTCAGGTGTTGATGCCCACTGGTGGTTTCTCTTTTAGATACTCTGTACCTTGTTTTCACTACTAGTTTTGCTGCTTTTGAGTTTACTAAACTTTCTCTTGGGAAGGGTTTATGCTGGGTTGCTAGATATTTTTAAAAAAACCCTAAAACACTATTAGTATGTATAACCCCTGATCTACATGTTTTATAAAACTCATACACACTTTCAAAAGTAACGTAAAAAAATCGTTTTCCTTTATATATATATATATATAATAATAAATCTAGGGTCTTGCATAGTATAAGTTGTCTCTTGGGGGACACTTATGCGCTCGCCTAGGATGTCAAATATAAATAAAGTATTTTCCCGCTGCGTATAAGTATAGTTTTAAATTGTGGGCTAGTTTATCCACTGAGCCGAGGGATACGGCCTTTATAATATGACCGATTTTCTAATCATTTAAAACTATGGATTTCTTTGGTGTAAGTAGTTGGTGTTTGCCTGAGCGTCGACAGTTATCCCCTGCTCGACGTGGCATCATAGCGCGTATTTTCTCACACTGATATTTCAGAGAAAATGTGGGTTGTGACAGCCTTCAAGGCTGAAGGCACAAGAAAGGATAGAATAAAGTCTCCTTCTCCACCCAGAAGGAGTGCTGAGGAAGAAGAAGAAAATCCTGACAATAACACATCAGATAGCCACACCTCTGATGAGGACTTTGTTGCCTTTACTAGGCAGTTTCAAAGGTTCATGAAAAAGAAGAAATGGAGAACCAGGCCATCTACATCCTTCTCCAAGGATGAGTATTACAAGAAAAAGAAGACTCTCAAGGAGGATAGGTATGCCTCAAAACCTAGTAAACAAACTACTTCTAAGATTGTTTGCTATTGTTGCAACAGGCCTGAACATATCATAGCTGACTGTCCAGACAATAGGATTGAATCTAAGGATAAGAAGAAGCATCAAGTGAAAGGCAAGAAGGAGAAATCCTTTGTTGCTCAAAAGAAGAAGAGTTGGACAGACTCTTCATCTTCAGTATCAGGAGAAGAAGATGATGCAGAAGCATATGTTGGGTTGTTTTCAACAGAAGAGGATTCTAAGGAACTAGAATTCCTATAAATGTTGGACTCCATAAATGGAGTGAAAGACTATTGATGTAGAGGACTGATGGCTCTGTCCAAGCAAGGTATACAATTCTCCCTCAACTTCTGATTATTTTACTGGATCAGAATCAGCAACATCAACTTCTAGAGAAGTGGATGGTTCTAATTCTGAGGGGGATGTACATCAACTCATTAATGAGTATGGTTTGCTGCTGCAAGCTCTAAAGAGGAGCAAGGTTCTTGTCAAGGAGCAGGCCAAGGAAATTGAGTCTCTTAAGCAGGCTGCATCAGATTCAGCCATGTTGATAGATTTAAAACTGAAGGAGGTTGCCAAACTGAAAAACATTACTGTTATTCAGATGGGCACAATCTCTTTCAAGGAAAATCATATCAATAAACTGGAGGCAAAACTTCAGCAAGAAAGAGAGTTAGTGGCTAAATTCTCTAAGACAAAATCTGTCTTGCCCTTAATAGACAATTTCATTTCTCAAAAAGGAAAGACTGGTCTAGGTTTTAAGGGAATAACTAGGGCCACCAATTATCATAGAAAAGGTAAGGCCCCAGTTCAGCCACTAGCTAAAAAGCCCCTATTTTCTTTAGGAAAGTGATGCAACCTACAAACAGGTATGATCATGATATTACTCATGGTCACTGTGAGTATGGAGATCTCATGGGCAAGGGTGCAAATGTCAAAAGGTCACTCTATAGGCAAGCCCATCAGGTTCAAAAGGAATTCTTGGGGTTTGCTGCTCCAGCACCTACACTTAACAGGACTGCTGGAAACAAAGTTGTGAAGACTGTACCTAAAAGAAGGTACAATAGATTTGAGTGTTGGTGTTGTGGCAAGGTGAGCCACTTTAACATGGATTGCTGGTTCAACACAAGTGTTAAAACCAAGAATAGTTTACCTGTCAGAATAGCTACAGGATTTCAAACTAACAAGAACCTAAGACCCAATAATAATTTGGATTCTAAGGATAAGTGATTCTTTATTTGATGTAGGTGAATCCAAGTGGTCATACCCCTATATGGTACTTGGATAGTGGATGTTCCAGACACATGACTCGAACAAGAAGAATGTTGAGGGACTATGTACCCATAGAGAATGGACCCAAGTAATCTTTGGTGAATCAGAAAAAGGAATCATCAAAGGATTTGGTAACATTTCTAGTAATTCAATTACTATCACTAAAGTGGCTTATGTGAAGGGTCTAAAACATAACCTGATTAGCATAAGTCAACTTAATGATCTAGGTTATGACATCTCTTTCCTCAAAGGGGAGTGCCAAATAAGAAGGTCAAGTTATCAAGAGATCATTTTGACTTGCACTAGGAAAGAGAATGTATATTGTCTTAACCTAGATTGTGAGTTTAACATCTCACCCATCTGTCTAGTTGCAGGAGAGAAAGCTTCACTATGTATCAAATGGCATAAGAGGCTAGCTCATGTGAACTATAAGTCTATAGGATAGCTGTTCAGCATGGGGTTAGTGAGGAATGATCCTCTAGTCAAGTGCATTAAAGAGGGTGTGTGTTCAGCTTGCCAAAAGGGCAAACAGACTAAGTCCTCTTTCCATGCACTTGATACCAAAGATTCAATGAGATGTTTATATCTCTTGCATATGGATTTGTTTGGTCCTATGCCAGTTCATAGTCTTGGTAGGAAAGTATACACATTAGTTATTGTGCATGACTATTCTAGATTCACATGAGTTTTCTTCTTGAGACAGAAATCTGAAACTCATACTGTTTTCCAGACCTTTGTTAGACAAATTCAGAATGAATTTAACAATTCAGTGGTCAAAATCAGAAGTGACCATGGAACTGAATTTCAATCTGAATGTATGGTAAAGTTCTGTGAAGAACTTGGGATTCATCAGGAGTTCTCCTCACCTAGAACACCCCAGCAAAATGGTGTTGCTGAAAGAAAGAATAGGACTCTAATTGAGGCAAGTAGAACACTACTTAGTGACACTACTCTCCCTGAGTACTTCTGGGCAGAGGCAGTAAATACTGTATGTCATGTACTCAATAGAGTCTCCATCAATAAGAAACATAAGATGACTCCCTATCAGATTTTGAAAGGTAGATAACCAAACATTTCCTACTTTAGAATCTTTGGTAGCAAGTGGTATGTCCTAGTTAATGGTAAGCACTACCAAACTAAGTTTGTTGCCAAATCCCTAGAAGGGATATTTGTTGGGTATAGCAATAATAGTAGGGCATAAAGGATCTACAACTTGACTACACAAGTTGTAGAAGAATCTATTCATGTAGTATTTGATGAGTCTAAGTTAATTAACAGTGAATTGTCTAGCTCTTCAAGTAGTTCTACAGGTTTAAAGGATAGGCTTGACAAGCTAACTATCAATGAAGAAGCACCTGCTAGGCTGGATGAAGAAAAGGATGCATGCTATCTAGGGGAAGAACAAGACTCACTGGATAAAGAAGATAATGAGGAGTATCAGGTTGAGGAAAATGAAGAAGGCCAAGAGGTTGGCAGATTTCCTCCAGTAAGAAGACACCTAAAGGATCATCCAGCTAATCAAATCATTGGTGATATAAATCAAGGTGTACTAACCAGGAGCAAGAACATGAACATGGTTTTATGTTCAAGTTTCTTATCATAGATAGAACCCATGAAGTTTGAAGAAGCCATGCTAGACACAAACTGGATTTATTCTATGCAAGAAGGGCTGAATCAATTCAGAAGGTGTAAAATCTGGGAACTGCTTTGTTGGGTACATTGGAAAATGTGTACCTGATTTGGAGAAGCCTCACTTAGCTCAATGATATACATCAAGGTGTATTTGATATTATTTTGAGTTTATATGTACAGGTTAAGTATTTGCTAAAATGCAGAAAAAGTTTCTAAGTCCATGAGTCGACACTTAAGAAAGCATGTGTCGACACTTGGAGAAGCAGTGTCGACACCAGAAGAAACTGTGTCGACACATAGAAGATTTTAGTCGGCATCAACTGTGTCAACACCAGGAGGCAGTGTCGACACACAAAAGTTCTAGTCGACATCAACTATGTCGACATCAGGAGGCAGTGTAGACACACAAAAGTTCTAGTCGACATCAACTGTGTCGACACCTGGAGGCAGTGTCGACACACAAATTCTGAGACTATATCAACTATGTCAACACACAGGACTTGTGTTGACACACAGCAGAGTTTCAGCAAAGTTGATTGCTGTGAAAAGAAGTGTCTGTGTCGACACAAAGAAGCAGTGTCGACACACTCTACAGATGTAGTGTCAAGAAGAAGTGTCTACACCAAAGGAGCTATTCGACATCACCAAAGCTTGTGTCGACACTTAATCTACTTGTGTCGACACATAATGACAATAAGTCTTGACGCTTTGCTAACAAAGACAAAGGTTCAAGAACTGACTGGAGACTTGACAGATGTGTATTCCAACAAGTTTGCTGAAGCTGTCAGACCTGTCAGAAGTTCGTTAGAAACCGGATCAGCCGGTTACCATGGATGAAGTCTATATATAGATGGATTCTGTCAAATCAAAAAAAAGAGGAGAACAAAGTGAACAACAATTGAAGTATTGATCATTGATTAAGAAAGTGCACTTCACACAGAAGAAGATTTTTGTGAGAAGATCTAAGGAGAATTCAAGCAAGAATTCTGAAGAAACTTCAGAAGTTCTGGAGATTGAGAGAGATCTTCAGCTATTGAAGTAAAGAAGGAGACATTTACAAGTCTCTTAAGAAGTAGATCTTGAACTAATCCGCTAAGAAGGATTCAGATTTATTTCTGGATTCTAAGAAGGAAGCTGGCAGCCAGTCGACTTCAAAGGAGATCAACCCTACTGAGTTCAGATTTAAGAAGCTTTGAAGAAAGCTAAGAACAGGTTGATTTCAGCCATCAGTTTTTTCAGGAAGTTGATCAAGAAACCTTTTATCCCTTCTCTCTCAATAAGGGTAAGAGTCCATCTAAATCACTTATCAAATTTTGTAGGATCTTTCAAGATCTGAGTTGTAAGCCTATTATATAAAGGCTGAGTGTAAGAGATATAGATCTCTGAGTGGTAGGGCTTTTGAGCCTGAATATAGGAGAAATCATTCTCTGAGTTGTAGGCCTTGTGGCAAGGCTGAGGTAGGGCTGTTAGCCTGAGCTGTAGGAGTGTGGTTATACTCTGAGTTGTAGGAACCTTATAGGGTTCTGAGTCGTAGGAACCTTTCAGGGTTCTGAGCTGTAAGATCTGTGGATCTGAGAAGAAGGAAGAAGTTAGGCCGAATCTAGCACACTGCTAAATAGGTGAAGGGGGAAAGTGGATGTACCCAGACCTTAGGGAACCACTATAAATCTGTGTGCAATTTGTGATGTGTATGTGACTGTGATTTCTGTGCTGTGATTGCTGTTGAATAGTTAGATTCTATTTTAAGATCTGAAAAATTATTCTACCTTAAGTAAAAAAAGAAAAGAACCTACTCACCCCCCCCCCCTCTAAGTGTTTAGGTTATCTTGAAATCAATTCTATCAAGTGGTATCAGAGGGGGGTTGCTCAAAGAAGGACTTAACATTCTGAGTAAGATCCATAAGGCAGATTCAAGATCAAGAAAATGGGTTCAGGAGAAAATCATAAGGAACTAGGTTCTATGAAATTACCCATATGCAGGAAAGAGATATTTGGAATATGGAAAGAAAGGGTCAGACTTTTCATGAAGGCTTCTGATCCAAGGATCTACATTACAGTAATGGAAGGTCCTTATATTCCAATGAAGTTATCAGTTCTAGATGCAAATCAAAGAACTCCCAAGGATTTTTCAGAGATGACTAAGGAAGAGATCATCCTGGCAACTATGGATAAAAGAGCCCAGAATATCATTGTAAGTGTCATAGATGATTCAACCTTTCAGAATTTGATTCACTACAAGACCTCAAAGGAAATGTGGGACACTTTGATAGTCTACATGGAGGGTTCTGAAGAAGTCAGACAAGATAGAAAATCTATGTTGAACCAGGAATATGAGAGTTTCAGACAAGGAAATTCATATGGTATAACTGAGTGTTATAAAAAGTTCTATAGAATAGTAAATGAACTGATGTCCTATGGAAGGATCTTCAGTACATATGAACTGAATGATAAATTCCTAAGATCCTTGATAAAGGATTGGGACACTAAGATTTCTGCCATTAGGGAAGTGGCCAAACTTGCAGATATCTCTTCTCCAACTTTGTTTGGAAAATTGCTGTCATATGAGATGCAGCTGATGGCTAGGAAAGAGGAAGAGAAAAGTGCTAAAGGGGAGAATAAAGAAAAGTCTGTGGCCTTCAAGGTGGAAGCCACTAGGAAGAATAGGAGGATGTCTCCATCACCTCCTGAGATTGTTGCTGAAATTACTTCAGATAATTCAGAAAACCAAAGTTCAAACAGCAGTGATTCAGATAAAGACTTTGCAGCCTTCACAAGGCAGTTTCAGAGATTCCTGAAGAAGAAGCAGTGGAAGTCTAGGCCCTCTACATCTCAGCCTATGGATGACTATTATCAAAAGAGGAAGTCATCAAGGAAGGACAGGAGCAGGTCAAGCCTAGCAAATCTACAACATCAAAGATAGTTTGTTACTGCTGTAATAGGCATGGACATGTTGTGGCTGAGGGTCCAGACAAAAGAAAGGAGTCTGCTGATAAAAGGAAGACTCAACAAAAGAGCAAGAAGGATAAATCCTTTGTTGCTAAGAAGGATAAAAGCTTGACAGACCAATCAACTTCAGAGTCTGAATCTGAAGTTGAGGTATACATTGGTCTTTATGCAGCAGATGAAGAAGATGAGTTTATGCAATTGTTGAACTCTATCTATGAACAAGAAGACCATTAGTGCATGGTATTGATGGCTATATCAGAAGAAGACAAGTGCAAGGATCAGCCTGGTCCTAGTAAGGTACAATGTATTTCTCGAAATTCAGATTATAGTACTGGTACAGAGTCAGCTACATCTGCATCAAGTGATGTGGATGGGTCTGTATCTGAAGGTGATATTCATCAGCTGATAGATGAATATGGGGACTTGTTGTAGGCACTAAAGAAAATCAAAAACCTGGCCAAAACTCAGGCTAAGGAGATTGCAGATCTTAAGATGGTTGCATCTGACTTAGAGAAAGAATTGGATCAAAAAGTGAATGAGATTGCCAAGCTGAAAACTATAACTGTTATTCAGATGGGCACAATCACAAACAAAAATGATCTAATTAAAAGTCTGGAAACCAGACTTCAAAAGGAGAAAGATTTGGTGCCTAGTTATTCCAAGCCAAAGTCAGTTTTACCCTTAATAGATGAGTTTGTGGCTCAAAAGGGTAAGACTGGAATAGGCTTTAAAGGTAACACTAGGGCTATCCAATTCAAGAGAAAGGGCAAAGCCTCAGTTCAGCCACTGAATTTTAAAGTCCCTGTAGTTTTTAGAAAGGTACAAGTGCCTTCTAACAAGTATGACCTTGAGAATACTCATGGTCATAGTAAGACTGAAGTTCTAAATGACAAGGGTGTTTATGTCAATAAGACAGCCCATGTTCATAAACCCCATGTTCTTAAGAAAATAGTGGGTGTAACTGCAGCAGTACCAGCACAATACAAAAGATTTGTTGTCAACCAGACTATCAAGAATGTATCTAAAAATAGATACAACAAGTATGAATGCTGGTGATGTGGCAAGATATGTCATTATGCCATAGATTGTTGGCACAACACTAGTGTCAGGAAGAACAACAGTCTACCTGTTAGAAGAGCTGCAGGTAGATTTGTTAAGTATGAAGCTAACTTGAACCAAAGACCCAAGACTTACTTGGGTTCTAAGGGAAGGCAATTATTTATTGCAGGTGAGTCCAAGTTACCATGCCCCTATATGGTACTTGGACAGTGGAGTTCCAGGCACATGACTGGAACAAAGGGGTTGCTGAAGGAGTACTTGCCTATCATAAATGGGTCTAAAGTAATCTTTGGTGGTTCTGAAAAGGGAATCATAAAAGGATTTGGTAATATTTCTAATAACCAGATTACTATCACTCAAGTGGCCTATGTGAAGGGTTTGAAACACAACCTTATAAGCATAAGTTAGCTGAGTGATTTAGAATATGACATTTCATTTATTAAGAATGGTTGTCATATCAAAAGATCAAGTGATCAAAAGGTCATATTGATAGGATATAGAAAAAGAAATGTGTACTGTCTTAATTTTGAGTGTGAGAATAATATTTCTCCTATTTGTCTTGTAGCTGATGAGAGAGCCTATCATTGTGTCAAATGGCACAAGAGGCTGGCTCATCTTAACTACAAAACAATTGGCTAACTCTTTAGCAAAGAGTTAGTAAGGAATGGTCCAAAAGTAAAGTGTATAAAAGATGGGATATGCTAAGCTTGTCAAAAAGGCAAGCAGAAAAAATCCTCCTTTCATAGCCTTGAAAACAAGGATTCAGTAAGGTGTCTATACCTCTTACATATAGATTTATTTTGTCATATGCCAGTTCATAGTCTAGGTAGGAAGGTCTACACTTTTGTGGTGGTAGATGACTATTCTAGATATTCCTGGGTGTTCTTTCTGAGACAAAAATCAGAAACCCCAAGTGTTTTATACAGCTTTGTCAAGCAAATTCAGAATAAGCTTGATAGTACAGTGGTCAAAATCAGAAGTGACCATTGCACTGAATTTCAATCTGAGAGTATGACAAAACTGTGTGAAGAATTTGGGATTTTTCAAGAATTCTCCTCACCTAGAACACCACAGCAAAATGGTATTACTGAAAGGAAGAATAGAACATTGATTGAGGCTGGTAGAACTCTATTGAGTGACACTTCTCTCCCAGAATATTTCTGTGCTGAGGCAGTAAACACTGCATGTCATGTGATCAATAGGGCATCTATCACCAAAAGCCACAAAAAGACTCCCTATGAGATCATGAAGGGTAGAAAACCAAACTTATCCTATTTTAGGATCTTTGGTTGGAAGTGCTATGTCCTTAACAATGGCAAGTCTTATCTAACTAAGTTTGCTGTCAAATCCCAAGATGGGATATTTGTTGGGTACAGCAACAATAGTAAGGCTTATAGAGTCTACAACTTGATTACTCAAGTTGTAGAAGAATCTGTACATGTTGTCTTTGATGAAACAAGACTGATTAACAGTGAGTTGTCTTGTAGCTCATGCAGTTCTATAGGTATAAATGAGAAATTGGACAAGCTTACCATTACAGAAGAATCAACTAAAGAGCAGGAAGTGGAAAATGGTGACTACTGTCCAGGGGGAGTACAGGACTCCCTAGATGCTGTTGAAAACCAAGGGGTGTAGCATATTGAAGAGAAAGGAGAGGTTTAACCTGAAGATAATCTACCTCCAACTATTAAACTCTTAAAGGATCATCCAGCAAATAAGATAATTGGTGATCTAAGACATGGAGTGCAAACCAGAAGCAGGAACTTGAACACAATGCTTTGCTCAAGCTTCCTATCTCAACTGGAGCCAAAGAGATTTGAAGAAGCTATTCTAGACCCACATTGGATTGATGCCATGCAAGAGGAGCTGAATCAGTTCAAAAGGTGCAAGGTCTGGGAGTTAGTTCCTAAACCAAAAGACCATAACATCATTGGAACAAAGTGGATCTTTAGGAACAAACTGGATGAGAATGGGATCATTGTGAAGAATAAAGCAAGACTTGTTGCAAAAGGATACAGGCAAGAAGAGGGTATTGACTTTGATCAAACCTTTGCCCCAGTAGCAAGACTGGAAGCAATTAGGATGTTCCTTGCCTATGCAGCATATCAAGGCTTCAAGGTATTCCAAATGGATGTAAAATCAGTATTCCTAAATGGAAATCTAAAAGAAGAAGTCTATGTAGAGCAACCCTCAGGTTTTGTTGATTCTCTCATACATGATTATGTTTATAGACTTAGGAAATCTTTATATGGGTTAAAGCAAGCCCCAAGGGCTTGGTATGAAACCCTGTCTACTTTCCTTATTGAGAACAAATTCTCAAGGGGGAAAATAGACAAAACTCTATTCCTTAGGGAGTCCAAAGATAAGATAATCTTAGTCCAGATTTATGTAGATGACATAATATTTAGGTCTACAGAAAGCAACTTTTGCAAGAAGTTTGCTAAACTTATGTAAGAGAAGTTTGAGATGAGCAGCATGGGAGAACTTAAGTTCTTCTTGGGCCTTCAAGTAAGACAGACTGATGATGGCTTGTACATATCCCAGTCTAATTCACCAAGGAGTTAATTAAGAAGTATGGTATGGAATCATCCTCCACCATGAGAACTCCTATGGGAAAAGTATGTTTATACGCAAAGATGGTGCAGGTAAACCTGTAGATGAGTCTTTGTATAGAGGAATAATTGGCTCTCTTGTATATCTAACTGCTAGTAGACCAGACATTATGTATGCAATATGTGTCTGTGCTAGGTACCAATCATGCCCTAAAGAATCTCATTACACTGCAGTAAAAAGGATTTTGAGATATCTAAAGGGCACACCTAATCTAGGCCTTTGGTACCCTAGGAATGGAGATTTTCTACTGACAGGCTATTCAGATGCAGACTTTGTAGGTTGCAAAGAAGATAGAAAAAGCACTACAGGCACCTGTCAATTTCTAGGAGGAAGATTGGTGTCTTGGAGTAGTAAGAAGCAGACTAGTGTGTAAATTTCCACAGCTGAGTCTGAAGATGTGGCAGCAAGAAGTTGTGCACAGCTGTTGTGGATTCAGCACCAGCTAGAAGACTATGGTATTCAGGTAAGTAGAACACCTTTGTTTTGTGATTCTACTAGTGCTATTTCTATTGCTAATAATCTTGTTTCACATAGTAAGGCTAAGCATATAGAAATAAGATACCATTTTCTTAGAGAACATGTAGAGAAAGAGGACATCTCACTAGAATTTGTCAAAATAGATTATCAAATTGCAGATGTATTTACTAAGCCTTTAGATGAAACTAAATTCAATAAATTTAAAATTGAATTAGGAATGTTGAACATAGACTAGTTTAACAAATTTGGCTAAGTAAATCTGTGTCGACTAATCAATAGAAGTGGTGTCGACACTTCAGTAAATCTGTGTCGATACATCCAGAGAAGTGGTGTCGACACTTCAGTAAGTGGTGTCGACACAACCAGAGTAGTGGTGTCGACACATCCAGAAATTGTGTCGACACTTACAATAAGAGTCGACACAGAATTTCTGATGAACTTCTAAGTTTGTCTAGTGTCAACATATCATCAATTGGTGTCGACACATAGTAGTCAACGCCATTGTCGGGACATTAGAAGTCTGTGTCGACACATTTAAACAGTGTCAACACATTTAGACAGTTTTTTCCTGCCTTTTGACCTTCTTTGTTTAGAAGGGTATAAATAGGTCAAGAACATATTATGTCGACACGCTATCCAGGTTTTCGAGACTAAAACCTTGTGTCGACAAACTCTCTTCTCTCAATCCAAGCTTTCTCACCATCCTAATGGCGCTAAAGGTTGAAGATAACATTAATAAAGGATATGAGTTGGTTCGTCATGCCTTTGATGATGCAGAGTCAGAAATTAAAGGGTTCATTACACTATTTGCTGAAAGTGGTTTGGAGTTTCTGATATCCGAACCAACCAAGATTTGGAAGAAGGAGGTTTTTGAGTTCTTTGCTGCAGCAATAGTAGACTAAACTGGACTTAAGATTAAATCAACAGTTCATGGAGCAAGAGTCAAACTGACCTTGAAAAGTTTGAGAAAAATTCTTCATCTTCCAAGAACTCAGGATGAAGAAGAAGTACCAGTATCAAAAACAAGGAAGGCACTACAATGGTGTGGATTGGATCTCACCTTGAAGATTGGAGAAGCAATTAACAGGAAAGGGATGAATCAGCAAGGCAAATTCCTTTCAGAAGTGGTAGACAAGGTTATTCTGTGTAAGCCAGGGCGACATGATAGGATTTCTGCCTATATGTTCAACCTCATGACAAGGATAATTTTTCAACTCAATACAGATTGGGCTATAGTACTGTTTGAAAAGATTAAGGAAGGCATCAAGAAGCCTAATTTGACTAGAATAATGAGTCTATACTTGGCTGGAGAAATTCAAGAAGTAATGAACCAGATTCCTGGTTCTAAAATCAATCATATGAGAAGAATGGACATCAGGATTATTTCCAGATGGGATAGGGTCCTATCAAAGGACATACCTGATATAAAGAGACAAGAAGCTGCTGAGAAATCACCTGTACAGGACCTTACTGAGACTGCACAAGTGCAGGAGGAAACAGTTATTGCATAGGTGCAAGGGGGAGAGAGAATCCACTTGGCAGAGGAAATAGATTCACAAACAGTCCTTGAGACATCTCATGTCAACAGTCCAGCACAAGATGTTATCCTGGAGGATACATCTATAGTTGCTGATGCTCCTGAGAAAGAAGTACCACCAGTCCAAAATCAACAGGAGTTTACTCTTGAGGAATATTTCCTGACATTGAGGGAGCAACACATAAGGAGGAGCAAGTAAGGATTGAGGGGGAGCAGGCTGACATTGAGGGGGAGCAGCATAGAACTGAGAAGGAGCTGCCTCCTAGTCCTAAGGAAAGAGTAGATATTGTCAGTACATCTGCTTCAGAGGATGAAGAAATTGCAAGTGCCAAGAAAAGAAAACAGATGGTTTTCAAGAGAAGAAGCCAGAGCTATAAGAAGGCTTTGCAAACAACTACTCCACAACCTGCCCCAAGTCCTTGAGACATCTCATGTCAACAGTCCAGCACAAGATGTTATCCTGGAGGATACATCTGCAGTTGCTGATGCTCCTGAGAAATAAGTACCACCAGTCCAAAATCAACAGGAGTTTACTCTTGAGGAATTGTTTCCTAACATTGAGGGAGCAGCAGATAAGGAAGAGCAAGTAAGGATTGAGGGGGAGCAGGCTGACATTGAGGGGGAGCAGCATAGAACTGAGAAGGAGCTGCCTCTTAGTCCTAAGGAAAGAGTAGATATTGTCAGTACATCTGCTTCAGAGGATTAAGAAATTGCAAGTGCCAAGAAAAGAAAACTGATGGTTTTCAAGAGAAGAAGCCAGAGCTATAAGAAGGCTTTGCAAACAACTACTCCACAACCTGCCCCAGAGGCTGATTACAGCTCATTATTGGTGGTTTTGCAACTGAAATTAGATGAGCAGAGAATGGCTCTAGAGAGGTATGTGGATGAAAGCAAAAAAGTCACTTCAATTTGATTTGGCTCAGGATATCAAATCCATAAGGTTTGAAGTAAATCTTCATAAGAAATAGATGACAGATTGTTTCCACAAAGGGGGCAATGTTGTAGTATTTTTGGCTAACCAACAAGCAGAAGTTAAAAAACAAGTGGATGATATTGCTGTCAAACAAGGCTATGTCCTTGAAAATCAGATTAGGATGAATGACAATCTGACTGAATCTCACAATGAGATAGTCACTGAAGTAAAGAAAACAGTTACTCCAATGACTGAAGCAAGAGCTAAGGAGAAAGAGGATTTGATCAGAAGCTACAGGAAGCCTTGGATTCATTTAAGACAGCCATTACTACTTCTCAGAAAACAATATCTGACAAGCTTCTTCAGTTAAAATCATTTTATAAAGATGGTGTAAATTTTCTTGATGGCCAAATAAGATTTCAAAAAGATGACTTAAGAGATCACATTGAAAGAGAAGTCTTAAAGGGGGAGAGACTGTTAGTCAATGCAGGCTCAGATCATGCCAAATGGATATCCAATAGCATCAGAGCCACTCTGGGATATCCACCCCTTTGTGATGATGACAATGTTGCTGAGTCTGGTGTGCAACCTGCTTATGTTGGAGGTGATCAACCTGAAGTTTCTCAGATCATCTACCCTCCAGCAAATTTTGATATGATTCAACAACAGGTTCAGACAATGTACAGTCCTCCACAGGAAGTTGAAAATGTTATTATAGAGAAAGTTGAAATGCCAGAAGCATCCTTGAAGGCTCAGCAGGAAGCTCAACTTTCAAATAAAAGATTCAGAGAACAGACTGAGTTAAAGCCTGATTTTGAGCAGTGGAGCCCCACTTCAAGAAATATAATTTTGATTGTTTGGAAAGCTGTGAAAGATCAAGTTTATGAAAGGGGCAAGTGGTATAATGAACAGGAATGGCAGAGATATGAGGCAAGACAAGAAGCCATTGGGCAACATAGAAGAAAGGCTAAGATTGGGAAGCTACCTCCTAATGCTCAGGAGCCTAGCAAATACTTCCCTAAGCCTTTTAATTATTTTGAAAGGCAAAGGATTAAGGCTGAAGCTCAGAAGAAGGCAGAGTTAAAAGGAAAGAAGCCTATTGATGATGTAGAACCTCCTGTGCAAGCTCAGATTAAGCTAGGAAAAGACATAGTCATTAGGGAGCCTGATCAGCCTTAGGATAGATTTACTAGATTTTGCAAGAACAATGTAATTTTTAGTTTTAAAAGAAATCTATGTAAACAGTTGTTAAGAAACTTTTGGATAATTTAAACAAAACAATGTTTCATGTTCATTCAAGTTGCATTCTTATTCTGTGATGTGATTTGGTTATATGTTTTGTTTATAAGTTACCCTGTCATTTATTTTTATATACATCATCATATTTGTTTATTATAAGTGGTGTATATCATTGACTAAAGGGTTATGACTTCTCCAAATATGGGGAGATTGTTGGGTACATTGGAAAATGTATACCTGATTTGGAGAAGCCTCACTTAGCTCAATGATATACATCAAGGTGTATTTGATGTTATTTTGAGTTTATATATGAAGGTTAAGTATTTGCTAAAATGCAGAAAAAGTTTCTAAGTCCATGAGTCGACACTTAAGAAAGCCTGTGTCGACACTTGGATAAGCAGTGTCGACACCAGAAGAAACTGTGTCGACACACAGAAGATTTTAGTCGGCATCAACTGTGTCGACAACAGGAGGCAGTGTCGACACACAAAAGTTCTAGTCGACATCAACTGTGTCGACACCAGGAGGAAGTGTCGACACATAGAAGTTCTAGTCGACATCAACTGTGTCGACACCTGGAGGCAGTGTCGACACACAAATTCTGAGACTATATCAACTGTGTCGACACACAGCAGAGTTTCAGTAAAGTTGATTGCTGTGAAGAGAAGTGTTTGTGTCGACACAAAGAAGCAGTGTCGACACACTCTACAGATGCAGTGTCAAGAAGAAGTGTCTACACCAAAGGATCTATGTCGACATCACCAAAGCTTGTGTCGACACTTAATCTACTTGTGTCGACACATAATGACAATCAGTCTCGACGCTTTGCTAGCAAAGACAAAGGTTCAAGAACTGACTGGAGACTTGACAGCTGTGTATTCCAATAAGGTTGCTGAAGCTGTCAGACCTGTGAGAAGTTCGTTAGAAATCGGATTAGTCGGTTACCATGGATGAAGTCTATATATAGATGGATTCTGTCAAATCAAAAAAAATTAGGAGAACAAAGTGAACAACAATTGAAGTATTGATTATTGATTAAGAAAGTGCACGTCACACATAAGAATATTTTCGTGAGAAGATCTAAGGAGAATTCAAGCAAGAATTCTGAAGAAACTTCAGAAGTTCTGGAGATTGAGAGTTCTCACAGGTCATGATATTGTGATATCAAGTCATCACGTGAGTACTTGTTAATGAACAAGTTGTACTGGACAGACCCCACCTGAGACTACTTTGTGGATTGTTATCTAAAGTGTCACGAGTAGGTCTCAATTGACAATGGTGTTGTGGTCCTTTGACCTAAAGTCACAACATTCATCAAGTGAGGAAGAGCGTGCTTTGATGCCATCTAAAGTCTTCCTTGAGAAAGGTTGATGATAAGGGTGGTTGTTGGGCACGTTACGAATCATTTGGGTATTTGTGTGTGAGCAGATATGGGATTTGTTCTCTTATATGACAGGAGTTGCATCTATGGGCCCCTTGATGGAACTGGACTGAGAAATGCATGTCCATGCTTGGTTGAGTCAATATGTGATATTGGACTCACCATTCTCTGGAAGTCCGTTTTAGATCAAGAAACTTGGATTGAGCTATTATGAGGGTGACACGGTCCATGCCTCTAGTTCTTCCCTGATGTAAGGGACAAAGGGACAAAGACAACGCTGGGACATTGTTCATAAAGGCTTATGAGTTATGAACTCTTATTGTTTGGGGAGCAATGATGCATGCTTGATGCCGCTCATTGTTTGTGAGGTTTTTGGTTTGATACTTTCAAGATCAAGTGGGAGACTGTTGGAGTTACCATGGTGATCTAGAAGTGGTCAAACATGTAATCTCACTGCCAATGTGATATGAGCCTGCAGGGTCGCATATAAGAGCATGTGGAGAAGTTGGAAGATTGACTGTATTGGTAAGGGTTACCAATCACCATACAGAATGGGGTCAGGCAAACGTTTCCTAGGAGGTTCATTGAGAATGGTTCGTCGAGAATCATTCGTCGAGATTGAGTCGTCGAGAGTCGTCGAGAGTCGTCGAGTATGACTCGCAGACTAAGGCAAATTCGTCGGGAATCGAATTGTTGGATTCCCGATGAATAGTGATACTCGACGATTCCTGTTGATGATTCTTGACGATACTGCAGCTGAGTCTCGACGATTCTGCAGATGATTCTCATCGATTCTGTAAGTTGATTCTTGCCAAACCTGGAGCTGATTCTCGCCGAACGATTCAGAAACCCTATTTTGGGTGGTCTGCGAATAGCGATATTCTTAGGTATGTTTATGCTCTTGGTATAAATATGGACTTAGGGTTTTGGGAAACCGTGTATGTATTCTCCTGTGGCCGAATCAAAGCCGACGGAAGTGTTCCGCCGTCCTGTCGGTCCGCCGCATCCCGATCCCCACCCGACGGAAGTGTTCCGCCGTTCGCTCGCTCCACCGGCCTCCTCCTCTCCGATGATAGTCGTCCGTGCTGCTCTTCCTGGAGCGGACCTAGCAGTCCGTGGAAGTGCAAGGTGTGGCCGATCTCCTTCCCAATCCTTCGTGCGACGAAGATCGATGTTCTACCGCTCGTGTGGATTTCTGCAGAGACGTAGACTCTATTCTACGTGGAACTCGTCGCCGACAAGAACTCACGCATTGGAGCATCTTCGTTGAGTTGTGACTCAACGCCGCCAAGGTAATTTTTGCCTAGTTGTTTGTTAACTTCTTGATTCAATATTCATGGTCCGATCCAATCTCTTTTGGGTTGTTCTAGATTTTTATTACTTCCGCTGCGTGCACAAGTGTTGTGCCACCTCTTAGAGAAAACCCAACAGTCTATCAAACAATTTCCTCACTCGTTCAATTATCACGGTTAGACATATTATAATTCGCCAAAACCCCGATGATAATTTGTTACAAGATCTCCACCGAGTCCAAACCCGATTCTACACCAACCCAGGAAATTCAGGTGCAGAACACCTTCTGGACAGCAACTTTGACCGGTGATTACCGAGGCTATAGAAATCCGGTGAGTGCGTGTAACCCCTCGATGGAAAGGTCTTTCTATGGGTTACAACTTTCATGTTAAGTCTGCAACCCAGATCAGAATGTATCACACATGAAATTGGCTCCAAAGCCTACTGTGTACTGAATACATTTTCTGCACGCTTAGCCTGTCAGCCCGCTACTTCGATCAGACTTTCCCGTGGCTACAAACTTCTCCTAAAGATATGTAACCACTCACTGGAAAGGTATTTCCAAGGGCTACGACTTTAATGTTTAGTCGAAAGCCCAGATCTGGCCGTTTCATATCTGAAAACGGCTACGAAGATCGCTGCGCGCAGAAAGTAGATTTCTGCGCGCATCTTAAGGCAGAACGAACGACATCGGTTCGTCTTTCTCCTCCAGCCGATCTTCCCAATTCACATCAGAAATTTCTCCTTCTTTATTCACCCTCATCAGGCCATTTCTCTTCACGAGACCATCCACATCATCCCATTGAAGGAAGGAGAGGTTGAAGATGACTAAACCCTAGAACACAAGTCCTAGCATGGCCTCTTCTTAGAAATCTTCATCTCACACATCAAGACTCATTTGAGTCAATATCTCACCTAGGAATAACTAGTGATCTAGCACCAAGGGAGAGGGGAGGAAGCTCACCTCATTTCCGACACTTCCGCTATTTCCGGCCATGGATCTCGTCACTCTTCGCAGCAGCATCTTCTTTTTCTTGGCGGCGGCGGTTCTTCACGGAGTGTAGTTAATTCCAGCAACTCCTTCCCTCCTCAAGCAGTTTCTCCATAGAAAAAAAGACTTGGGAAGAGGATGAAAAATGGCAGAATCCTATATAAATAGGACCAACACGGGTAGGAACACGCCCATGTTCCTACCCGTGTCCTGCTCGGAGAAGCGTCGTCGATGGTTACAGCATCGTGTGGACACAGACACGGGTAGGGACACGCCCGTGTCCAATGCCCGTGTCACGGGACACGGCCATGTGCATGGCCGTGTTCTTACCCATGTCTTGTTTGGGAGACAGGTTCGTTGATCTTCACTCAACGCACACGGGCAGGGACACGCCCGTGTCTCTACTCGTGTCCTGCTCGGGATAGGCCCTGTCGAATTCCACTCAACACCTCTCGACACGGGTAGGGATACGCTTGTGTCTCTACTCGTGTCCTTCTCGGGACACGCCCTGTCGAGTTACACTAACCGCCTCTCGACACGAATAGGGACACGCACGTGTCTCTACCCGTGTCCTTCTCGAGTCACGCCCTATTGAGTTCCACTCAATGCCTCTCGACACAGGTAGGGACACGCCCGTGTCTCTACCCGTGTCCTTCTCGGGACAGGCCATGTCGAGTTCCACTCAACGCCTCTCGAGTTCTACTCGATGCACAAGGGTAGGGACATGCCCGTGTCTCTACTTGTGTCCTATTATGGACTAATTTCTCTTTTCCACGCGAGTGTAAGCCTAGTCATTTCACTCCCTGGGCCCAAGTCAGCTCTCCTGACTCAGAAGCATGCATAAGGGGCCTAGCGCGAATCAGGACGTTATACGCCCGGCCTCCCTCGCGCGCGCGCGAACTCCCTCGCGCGCGTGCGGCCTCCCTCGCGCGCGTGCGGCCTCCCTAGCGCACGCGGCCTCCCTCGCGCATGCACGTTCTGTGCGCGTGCGGCCTCCCTCACGCGCGCACAGCCCGCACCACGCGCGGGCGAGGCCTGGACGCGCACGACTGGCCCCGCGCCCGCAATCCGGGAGCACACGGCCTGGCTGCGAGCACGGCCTATCGTCGCGCGCACCTTGGGCACGCGCGGCCTGGCCGCACACGGCCTGAGCCCATGCGCGCGGCCAACGACATCGCAGCCTGGGTGAGCGCATCCGCATTTGGCTTCCTCTCCTGTCGACTCTTCTTCGGCAAATTTCGCTCTGAATACCTTGGAGGCACCGCCCTTCGTCGCCTCCATATTCTCGTCTTAGGTTGCCATGACAGAAGGAGAGAAATGACAGCAGGAAAATCCTTCTTCTCTCGCTCGCTTCGCTCCAAGACAACAAGGATTTGGGGGGCAATTGATGGGTTCCACCATCATTTATAGAGAAAGCCCCCCCCCCCCCGTGATCTCCTCCCAAAAAGGGGATCATGGGGTTGACTAGTCAACCCACCTCCCATGAACTCTCCATAATGGGGAGAAAATGGGGGGGGGTTGGCCCATTCTCTCCACCCATGAAGGGAAACCGCCGGCCTGGCCGCAGCCGGCCGCCGGCCAGACCATAGCGACAAGCCGCGACAGACTGCTGCTGGCCTCGCCGCCAGCCGGGCCTAGCCGCCAGCCGGGCCTAGCCGCCAGCCCGGCCCCGCCGCGGCCATCCTAGCCGCCAGCCCGGCCTTGCCGCGGCCGGTCTGGCCGGTAGCCAAACCACCGGCCCTTGCCGCGGGAGGCCCATGGCCTTGTCGCGACGGCCCGCGGCAAGCTGCTAGCCTTGCCGCGGCCAGGCCTCGGAAGGTCGTTGCTGGCCTTGCAGCCAGCTGGGCCTGGCCGCAGCCGGCCGTCGCCACCGGCCAGGCCGTCGCCGCTAGCCGTCGCCGTTAGCCACGGCCACCAGGCCGCCGTTGCTGCCAGACCGCCGCCGGCCACCCGGCCAGACACCCCATCGCCATGGATGGCCTTCCAACCGTTCGATCATGGGGGGCTCTCCTCGCCATCCGATATGGTTGGTAACCACCCACTAACCCACTACATTAGTGGTGGGGCCCGCCATAAACCTCCCCGGAGGCTATAAAAGGAGCCTCAGGGCCTCCTCATTCTTTACTTTTCTTCTCCTTGTCATCTTCTTCCTCGGGTGATAGCTCTGTCAGTCTCCTCCCTCGAGCCAACTTCCAGCCACCAGCGGCCACCTGCGCGCCACCAGCAGGAAAATGCCTAAGTCCTGGAGCGAGCTGTAGGAGGAAGACGACCCCCACAAGCAAGCGCATGCCGCCCCATCACTAGAGCACCAAGGTCATCCCTCGTACTTCAGCATCCAAGTCACTCCTGCAGCGCAGCCTATTGCCCGCAGGCAGTGGTAGTCTTTTTCTCTCTCCTCCAAGCTGTAACGGGAGCGGCCTGTCACCTCGATTCTCCAACACGTTGTAATCACCAGAAGCTAGTGGACTTTGACCGACACAGACCCGATCACGTGATTTTTAACACATTTGAGGGGGTTTTCCACGTCATCACATCTTGTGTCAACCTCTCATTTTCATTGACTGTGTGCGCGCTCGACCGCTCCGTGAGCTAAGGCGATCCAAGTTAATCTGATCCGACCGGAACATCGATTTAGTCCGCAACACTTAGAAAACAGAGTCCACAGTTAGAGTCAAAAGATCAAGAAACCTATAAATCGACATATTATTTGTCAAAATCTGAGTTCGTGAGAAAAAAGGTGCACATTTTGAAGCATTAGTGCAAATTTAGAACAACCAACATGAATTTCGAGAAAATGAATTCTTCAATGGACTCAGAACGTCAAATTACAAAGAGATAGACATGTAATTTTTTTCTAAATCAGAGTTCACAAGAAAAAGTGCTTTTTTGTGTGTGATAGAGGCGAATTTCGAGAAACTGCGTCTGCCAATATACTCAAAATATCAAAATCTGTTAAAATAAATATTTTATTTGTTAAAATCAGAAAATGTATGAAAAAGGTATAATTTAGGCAATAATCGTCCGAAATTTGGTGAAACGGATGACGGGTTCGGGTCTGGAACGTCGGAAAATGCTTGAGTAGGTATTTTTGTATTTTTACGGGACCTAAAAAGGAACCAACAAGACCAAAAAGAGAGACAACACTACATCTGCATCACGTGGCAGCCCAGCCACGTTCTGCGCATGCCTTTATAAGGCTGCCCAGACGAGTGACACGTGACACCATCCTAGAAGAAGAAAAGTTCAGATTGAACTTTACTTCATTTTTTTTGCATTTCTGGGAGCTATAGAATTCAGATTGAAGCGATTTTTGAGGTGTTTCGAAGCTCTTATAAATAGCTATCCAAGGGGTTGTCTTTCTCACTCTTATTTCTTTCCCAAATCCGTGAATCCTAGAGAGAGATTATGAGGGAGGAGAGAGAAAGTCTCAGATCGGTGCCAAACTTTCAGCGAAACTCCTAAAGGGGCTTGAGAGCTAGTTTTTGGCCTTTTCTTGTGATGAAGCCTTCTTAGGTTTTGCGGAAGTGGCACCAAAGTATTATTTTTTTCGTCAAACAAGCAATTAATTGTCAGGGTGTTGTCGGATTTCTACCGAAGTGTTGATCTTTCTAAGAGAAGGTTCAAAGCTCGGATTTGGGAGCGTGAAGATTGAGGCAGGTGAAAAATAATGCAATACTTATATGTTGCGTCAGTATTCTTTAATGTTATAACTAATAGTCATTAATAGAAAATAGTGTTGAAATTATGATATGAATCTGTTTGCATGCAAGAATAATGCTGAAATTTTTGTTAAGCATAACAAATGGTAGAATTATGTGTATTCATGCGATAATGACATTCTGAGTTTAAATATACATGCATGCATTTTGAAAGCATGAAATTTTATATATCAAAAATATGAAAATGTTATTGTGTCATGACACGCACGATGATATGTGAATGCTATTATGCAGTAACACGAATGATGTTATGTGAACGTTATTGTGCCATAACACACATGATGCTGTGTGAATGGTATTACGCAGTAACATGCATGATGCTATGTAAATGATATCGTTCAGGAGCAGCATGATGCTATGAATAATACTGTACAACTTGGCAAATTGTGTATGATAAAAATAAATGAAGAATATATGATAAAAATATGCATGATCAATCGGGTATTTTTAGAAAATAAAGCATTGTAATTATTTATTCACTTCATTCTGCATACATATTTGTATTGTGTTATTCTTTCATGGTGAGCAAGAATGATCACCGGCCTACTTATGTTTTTAGGTACCGAAATGGATATGGGCGACCATGAGCAGTAAGGAAGACTATTATTATGTACTATGAAAATGAAAAGTGATGTATCAAATGATGTACTCATGTAAACTTTTGAATTATGAATTAAAAAATGTTGGTTGTGTTGATTTTTGCTCTGAAATGTGTAACTATTTAAAAAATCCTAACCCCACATTTACTGTTCCTGCCTCATTAATTCAAGTTTACTGGGTCAGTGTGTGACACCAATTATTCAAAATAAAAGAACAAGAACGAATTCAGTATGGACAAAAACCAAAACCCATTGGGTACCCAAAGCGACCATCACAACTGGTTCTCCTTTGGTTACCATCATCACTGCATCATAAAAACTCTCCACACAAAATCTAGGTACCCAAAGGGATCACCACACTTAGTCCCTAATGGTTACCCAAACCATTCCCCGCTAAAAATCATCATAAGTATGGAGTAGGAATTTCAAACTACAAAAGCACCATAACAGATCTCCCTTCACATCAAACATAAGGATAAATTAAAATAGCATAACAGAATAAGTTCAACAAAAGATAACACAACACATTGTCATTGTGACTATCACCAACGGGAGTAACTACAGCTTGGCATTAGCCACATAATTCCTGCAAATGTCCAAAACCTGTCTTAATAGAAAAACATAAATTCATTTCTCACTTCTCTCTCTCTCTCTCTGTGTCGCTGCCCTCTCCCTAATCCCTTTGCCGTCCACTACGGTGAAGTGACCAGCACAATGACTCCTCATCAGAATTAGCCCACTCTGCCCTCTCTGCAGGTGTAGGAGTAAGATTGAGCGCCTTCATGATGAACTTGAGCATCTTGGACATTCTGCTCACTTTCTTCTCCACCCAAGTCAAAACACCTCTATAATTATGTTGAGTTACACGTATAGATCCTCTATGACAGATCGGACGTGTTGAAGACCCCCCCCCCCCCACCTGTGTTGGTGGCATGATCGTTGAAGTATCTAGCTCAGTTGGCCGACAGTCGATCGGATAATGATTAATATGAAGAACATGATATTTCTTGTAGATGACCCTTTGGATTATCCTCCAAGTGGCGGAAAATTTAACCATAACCGCTTTGGATTATTTAACTTGTAAGAATATCTCATTGAAGATAACAGAAGATATGTCACGTCAAAGGGAATTTTCTCTAAGATATGGAACGTAATCAACAAGTGTTGGGTCGTAATTGTCTTTGTATCCCCACCCTTGTACATGATGGTGTGACGAAGGATATCATGGATAATATATATGTCAGGTTAGAGTGTAGACATGGTAGCAATCAAATCAATGGTATCATGTACCCCATGTAGAACCACAATCATGATTGTCCAATCTCGTAGAGCACGAAATTTCTCTACAACATCCAGTTTTGTCAAGGACTGTACCAAACCAAACTACGTACGCAAATCTGCGGGCAATATCTCAACCACTTGACCACTAAAAATTGACCGAACACCACCATCGAGAAGAGAATGAGTGGGATCTAGATGTTAGATTACCTATTTGATTCGACACGTAGGAGTCCAGTAGGGTGATAGTATAACGGGGTGACCCGACGAACCCATTTGTGACGAGCGGTTCAAGCCTAATCACGTTTTATGTCATGATCCTCTAGATGGGAGGACTGACGGTCGCGATTGATCAAGTCTGCTTGAGGCCCTAGGTTTGGGGTATATATAGGAGTGTTAAAACCCATCTAAATCACTCCATTAGGTTTTCCCTCTCCCCAAAAATCCAGAAGCCAAAGCAGCCCTAATTTCATTATCTTCCCGCCCCTGTTACTGTGCGGCTAGGCGGCGCTCTCCCATACGCGAATCGCAAATCACGATTCTCCCGTTCCTTCAGCGATCGAGGTCGTGGCCTCCCTTTCACATTCCCGAAACCTCCAGGAGGCGGCCCCAACTCCGGCGTGCCCTAGGTTTTCCAGCCCCGGCAGTTTGCGAGCAGCTTCTCGCGATCCAGGCACAGGAGGCCGGCGGCGTTGCATCTCCCTTCTCCGACGACAGGATCCAGCGGAGATCCAGCTTTGGCTGCTTCCAGACGACATTCAGCCATCATCTCCATAGGAGCATCTATTAGCCCTAGCCGATCACTGTGCTCATTTGGCCTATGGCCGGAGGTATAAATCCGCTCCTCTATACGCGATCTTTTTCGTCTCCGTTGTGCTCTAGGCATGCCCTAGATTTAGATTTGTTTACATTTGGTATCAGAGGGATGTTATAGAGGTCAAAATGCGGTTTTGAAAAATACTGTGAAGATTCCATCCCAAAAAAGTTTTCTTTATGTTATTTTTCAAAAAATGTGCGAAAATTTCTTCCCAAAATATGTTATTTTGATGTTTTTCAAAACTTTGTGGAGATTTCTTCCAAAATGCGCGTAGCTTTTTCCATTGGATGCTCGATTGTTGTGTGTTCAGGGATTGTCGTGGTTGTCTATTGCTGGTTGTTCTGTGATGGTGTAATATTTTTTCAAGGCCCTGTAATAATTTATTATTTTATGTATCTGGAATGTAATGTAACGACAATGGACAACCCCGCTTTCCTGACCCGAATCCAATATCTGTGACCGCCTTATGAAGGAGATCAAGCGCTTCAAATCCGGTGACCTTTGGGGCTCTCCGATGCGGTGGTGGAGGAACGAACCAAAACGTCCAAGTCCTGGTGGCGGTGGTGGAACCATAGCACCTGTGAAGCTTTTAAGTTGTAGGCGTCTATGGAAATCGGATTCGGGTCATTCTCTTGTGTGAGCTCCAACAAATTTAAAATTTATTTTTTGCATAAAATTAGAATACTGGTTTATCGCGAGTATCAGGAGTAGCCAAAGCATCCTGATAAGCGCGATAATAGTGACTGTTCGGGAAACACATCGTGGGGTGCGTTTTTATAGTCACAAATATCTTTTTTTTTTGCTCGTTGCGATTAAAATTCTAAGGTTGCAAAAATTGCTCGACCCCACAGGGAAGTAGCTGATAACAACAAAGAATTTAAATTGGTATATAGTAGTAAGGGTGTACCATTATAAATGGGCCTCCATGCCCACAGACACGAGTTCCCGTTGATTGTGATACACGGTCTTACTAACTATATAAATCAAGAAAAATTAATAAAAATCTTATGCGATAGCGGTCTTTGCCCACAGGAAGACTGGATTTTTATTATTAACAATTAATATGAGTTAATTGTTAAATAAAGTTTTTGTGCCACTTTGCGTAATTTCATATTATTTATGGCGTTGCTTTAAAATAAATTATAAGTGTGTATCTTTTTCTATTTTCTTGCAGTTTTAAATACGGTAATCGACCCAACTCAATTCATCCCCTCTCTCTCGGGGGATAATTATAAAATATGGAAAGATAAGGTGCTTCTAGCCTTAGGGTGTATGGACCTTGGCACTCCGCGTGGATGAGCCTGCGCTCCCCACGGCGGAGAGCACACCAGCTGACCGTACCTTATACGAGCGATGGGAGAGATCCAATCGTCTCAGTATAATGGTGATCAAGACCCACGTCTGTCAGAGCATTAGGGGATCTATCCCTGAGTGCAAAACTGCTAAAGAACTGATGGGGGCCATTGACGAACAGTTCGTCAGCTCGGATAAAGCTCAGGCCAGCACCCTGATGGCAAAGCTCTGTTCCATGAAGCTCAAAGGGACAGAAAGCGTACAAGGACATATAATGGAGATGAGAGACATAGCTGCTCAGCTAAAGGCATTGGACGTTGATTTTTCGGAGTCTTTTCTGGTCCACTTTATCTTGAATTCCCTGCCTGCCGACTACATTGCCTTCAAGGTGTCTTATATGACACATAAGTAAAAATGGTCAGTGAACAAGCTATTGAACATGTGCGTTCAAGAGCAAGGCAGGCTGAAGCAAGAGAAGCTGGAATCGGTGTGTAACACCCCTATCCGTCACATAGTATATAACAGTAGGTCCGGCCGGGGCCCGACGCCATATACTACGGACAGACTGGTTGGTTACGCGTTGAAACCATTCAACCAATCACAACGTCCTACACAACACCTAGCGGAAGCAATTTATTAGAGTTGCAAAGAATAAAGAACCCTGCCAAGCATGAATGTCCACTACTCAAACCCATAGGAATGTATAATACACAAAACGGAAATAGCCTTATGGCCTTACAATAGTTTGCTTAATAAGAGCGTCTTCCAAACCTCGGCACGTAGGCCGGCCACACATGAGTACAAAAGGAAAAACACTCAAAACTTGGCCTTCGAGGGCCAGTACAGCAACTTGGGCTTTAGCCCGCTAATTACCTCTCGGCTCCGCAGTACCTACAAGCAACAATCCACCGCACGGTGGTAAACAAAGGCAACGGTCAGCTATGCTGACCAAATTATAACGATTCCGCCCCCAAACCGGGGCGGCAAAGTTTCTTCCCTGCACTTGTTAGCAAAACAAGCAACACAGTAAAACAAGCATCTCATCATAGGTGCACGCTCTCACGGCCGTACACCCCGTGCTCTCAGGGCACTTACTCGGCGAAGCCAGTTCGAACTCCGTCCGGTCCTCGACTCCACCACCACACCCAGGGTGGCAATCTTTGTGAGCATTTAGTCTTCTCAGCCGTAGCCTAGACTCGATCTCCAAACCTCGGTAAGTCCCACGTAAAACTTTAGGTCGCTTTAACCGAGCAGGTGGAGCGGTTAGGGGTACACTAGCCCGTTGCTCACCCCGTCATTGCCATTTGGCCTCTGACGCGGACTAAGCTTCCCCAGTCCCAAATAACGATTAAACATGGTGCATAGCCCCGCTATGTACCCGGTTGGCTCTCAGGCCACCGATATGACAGAAATGCGTTTCCGTCCAGATTTTCGGGTGCACCTTGGGGTTAATCCCCCAGATTCCCTGATGCATTCTACCGCATAGCAACCCGAAAACAATCACAACGCTCGGAGTCTTCTCCGGCTAAAATATGCATAGCAAAACATCACCGATCCGGAAAACACGTCCGGGTAGGCTTCACACACCATGCCTATGTCCGTACTACGATTCCGGACTCTAACAATGGGGACTTTACATATCTACCCCCAAGGAATACCACGATCTCGTCGCACACTCGCGGGAGAGGGGTTTTCCCATGCAAAGGAAGAAGAGCTTCACATGCTCAAGAAGAGAATCGTTACCCTTTCGCTTTTCCTCGGCACCATGATGATCTAGTTGGATGGAAAGCACCGTATCGGCCTCGCCTTCGTGGATCCGGACTCGGATCGCGATTTGGAGCTCCGAAGCTCCTCCGGTGACCGGATCTAACTTCTTCTTCCTCCTCCAAGCTCTCTCCTCTCTCTAACTCTTAGAGAGAGAACCAACCAAAGGGAATGAGGGTTTCTAAACCCTATTCCCGGATAAAACATCCCAGCAACAGCCCCCCACCATTGGATCCAAATCCAAGGAAACGAACGGCCACGATTAGGCCTAAAATACAAAATCTGGCGCCGAACACGGGTTGCAACACGGCCGTGTGCCTGGCCGTGTCACCCATTTGCCGTCTCGACCGACTCGAAAACCAGCACACGGCATTCGACACGGCCTTCGACACGCCCGTGTCACCACTTGACACGCCCGTGTCGAGACCCGTGTCACGCCCCCCGTGTGCAATAGGCCCGCTTTCCCAACCCGAGAAGGACACGGCCTGTGACACGGCACCCGACACGCCCGTGTCGAATTTAACACGCCCGTGTCAGGGCCCGTATCATGGCCCGTGTGCCTTCCTTAGAAAACAGCCCAAAGTGACACGCCCTGGGACACGCCCGTGTCCCAGGCCGTGTACCTCAACACGACGATCTCCGACCATCAAAACGTCGACCACATGACCGTGGCCGAATACGCCTGTGTCACGCCCGTGACACGCCCGTGGCACCTGCTCCAAAAGTTCAGGCTGGGCTTAAAACATCACCCGTCCCTCTTTTGAGTTTCGGGGTGTTACAACTCTCTCCCCCTTAAAAGAATTTCGCCCACGAAATTTACTAAAGGAAAACCATAGGAACTTAAAACTTTTAACGGTACCTGCGCGGAATAACTCCGGGTACTCCTCCTGCATGGTTTGCTCCCGTTCCCAAGAGAGCTCCTCACGACCGCAATTATCCCAACGGACCTTGACAATTCGGATCTCCTTGTTACGAAGTCGCTTAACTTCGGAGTCTTCAATACGAACGGGCTTGACCCTAGTTGTCAACCCTTCGTCCACCGGTACTTGATCAACGCGATCACCTGCGAAGGCTCTTGCACCGCCTTCCGCAATACAGAGATGTGGAACACATCGTGTAGTCCACTCAACCCTACCGATAACTTCAAACGATAAGCCGCTTCGCCGACACGCTCCAGAATCTCAAAGGGTCCAAGGTATCTTGGGCTCAGCTTCTTCAAGCGTCTCACCCGCGAAAACACCCTTGAACGGCTTTACTTTCAAGTACACCCAATCGCCCACCGCGAACTCCACATTCCGATGCTTGGCATTGTAGTACTTAGCTTGCCGATCCTGAGCGATCAGCAAACTCTCTCGAATGATCCGCACTAAAGAAGTAGCACTCTCCACCTCCTGCTTCTTGTACAACCTTGCCTCACCCGTTTCTAACCAAGACAACGGCGTGCGACATTTTCTACCATATAGGGCCTCAAAGGGCGCCGTTTGGATACTCGCTTGGTAGCTAAAGTTGTACGCAATCTTTACCAAAACAGATGACCTTCTACTGCTTCCCGAAGTCCAGAACGCACATGCGAAGCACGTCCTCCAACATCCTGTTGACCCACTCGGTCTGCTCATCCGTCCGCGGATGGAAGGCTGTGCTGAACTTCAACCTAATCTCCAGCACTTTTTGCAACCACTTCCAATCATTGGACGTAGAACGCCCACCTCGATTGCTCGCGAAGTTGCGGGGCACACCGTACCGTCTAATGACGTTATCCATAACCATTTACCAGTTACTCCACCGAATTATCCTTCCCATGCGGAATGAAGTGCGATGCTAGTGTCAACACAACTACGATCACCCAAACGGCGTCGTTACTTCACCGTGACTTTGGCAAACCATGCCCACAGTCCAGTCAAACTTCTATTCTGAACTAGGCAAGGATTCAAGAATCCCCGGCACTTGGCACTCTGCCTTCACTAAGGCGCAAGGCTGACACTTAGCCACAAACAACGCTACGACTCTCTTGAGCCCCGACCACCAAAGCAATTTCTTAGGTATCGGCACAACTTGTGCCTCCTAAGCGAGTTGAGTACTTGGTAAGACGTATCACAACTCCACCCATAAATTACCCCTTCTTGGGCTGCACAAACGATTGTCTTTACTTGGTAGCCTACCCACCGCCGTTGACCTGGGATTTTGACCCACCGAGCCGCACCCATGATTTCTTTTATGCAGCTACACAAACCATAGTCTGCCAACTACGATCAGCCAGGTCATACTGGACTTCCGACCAGTTCAGTTATGCTTCGACGCTAGTCTACTTGTCAACGCAAGAGATAGCTAGCATCTCCAAATCTCGGGTCAAACCCTCAACATGAAACTACAACTAGTTGGCTTGGGCGAAAGCCCTGCGTCTCAACGCATTCGCAACACATTGCCTTACAACGAGCACAAAATAACTTTCGAACGTATGGTCCCCCAGGAACTCCATCCATTTTTGTTGCCTCAATTTTAGATCCTTTCAATCCCACCGATGCATCAGGCTCATAGGATTGGTACAGACACCGACTTTGTCACCATATACATAAGGCCTCCCCAGCTTTGGTGCAAAACACACGGCCACGAACTCCAGATGACGGACTAGACAATACCCCTCGTGCTCTTGCAAATAATGCGAGCCATAGGCCACAACATTACCACGCTGCAGCAACACACAGTCTAATCCGCTGCCTAAGGCAGCGCCATAGATCTCACAGCTTCTGGTTCCACTCGGCGAACTTAACACTGGCACTGCGGTTGACCAACTCTTTAACCCTTCACCGTTTGGGTATACTCGCGCATCTAAGCAATCCTTTCAAGCTTTTCCTTGACAACGACGCGAGGGGTAATACTATCCGCGGGAAGTCCTCTACGAAGCGCCTGTAGTAGCCGTCCACACCAGAAACTCTGGATTTCCGCTACCGAGACAACACAGGCCACCCTCGTATTGCGACTAACAACGCTGGACCCACACGCCCTCACTCTACCAACTAAAGGACCAAGAAGCGCTACGAGGATAACCCAAGACTTGAGTTCGGAGAACTTGGTGTACACGTGGTTCCTTCTTAATGTCCACAAAACCAAGAGTAGATATTCAGAAGCGATACCCTTCACACTAAAATTACCCCCAATGTGTCGTCGATGAAGACGATCACAAACTGGACTAGGTACTCCATGAACGTTCTGTTCATCAGATCCATAAACACCGATGGCGCATTAGTCAGCTCGAACGGCATGACCATAAACTCAAAATGCCCATGTCTTGCGTTGAACACTGTCTTTGGGATATCGTTTTCCCTGATTCTCAGCTGATAGCAACCAGACTTAAAATCCAACTTTAAGTACACCGATGACCCACCCAACTGATCAAATAGATCATCAATTCTTGGGATCAGGTACTTGCTCTCTTTTATCAACTTGTTCAGTTCTCCATAACCGATTCAGAGCCGCAAACTCCCGTCCTTCTTATACCCGAAAAGGACCGGTGTGCTCCAAGACGACAAACTTGGACGCACATACCCTTGCTCCATCAAATTTTCTAGTTGAACCTTTACTCCACTATCATCTTAGGCATCAGTCTATAAGGAGAGCGTGACACAGGTTTAGCACCTGGCACAACTCAATCGTGAAATTGATCCCTCGCTACGGTGGGGCTCCAGGGAGATTGTTCGGGAACACATCGGGATGCTCAAAAACCCACTGGGATACTATCTAGAGTGGACTTAGGCATTACAGCCTCCACTAACGTGAAGAACAGCTTTGTACCGACACAAAACTGTCTTGACCACTGGGAGGGCAGACGCCAGTGTCCTGCTCGATCCCTTCAGTTCCGCAAACGTTGTCTCCTGCCCAACCCCCAGCTAGGTCTCCTTGCGGTTGCAAACGATAAAAGCCTTCTGCCCCAAAAGCTAGCCCAACAAAGATGATGTCAAACTCTACTAACAGCAGCAGCGACGCTAGCAAGTCGAATCCTTGACTTTCAACCAGACTCTTACCGCACAGACTATATCTCCGCGCGCCCTGGACGACTATTGGGTAATAACCCATCCGGATTGCCAAGATTCCAAAATAAAGCCTAAAACTTCCAGTTCTATGTAATCACACATAAGGCAAGAAGCAAGGTTGCTAACAATTAAACCATACCTGACGACCCGGCGGTCGGCCACATGACCTCCTGCTGGCCAAGGATGTTCACTCCCGGTTGGGCCGGAGTAAACAGCGATGCGGCGGACGCCACCGCCTTGCCTTTCTCTTCAGATAACGACCCCGACTTCTTTTTGGACATTGGGCGTCCACTCCAACAATCCCGGGCATAGTGCCCCGTCTTTCCACAAACAAAGCATGCATCTGGGGTTTGAACCGTAGTCGCTCCAGATGTGCTTGAGGAAGGGACTAGACCCGACCTCCTAGACTTCTTGTACCACCTACGGTACCCAGATTTTGAGGTTGGCATTTTGAACATCGTTTCCTTTACACCAGAGGCTTCAACTGCTCCTGCCAAAACTTTCCTTGTCTTCGGAGCACTCTCCCAACACTCTCTGGCGAGATGCCCTTTCTTGCCACAAGAATAACAATTGAGGGTAGTTCGGGTAGTGGATAACCCAGCCTCCTTTCTCGGCATCTTTCGATAGACAGCCCTTATAGGATCAGTAGGGTTTGGTACCCTATCCACTGGTACTTGGTGAGTTTTCCCCAACTCCACCTCCAAAGCTCTAGTCGACTCCACTAAAGCTCGGAATCCCAATAACTTTGGTCCTAGCAGTAGGATACGCAACTCGCTGCGCAGACCGTTATAAAATCTATCCACTATAGATTGCTCGCTTACCCATTCAGAGCCTGGGTGGCGCCTTAACATAAGGAACGTCTACAAATATGCGTCAACTGAATGCGCTCCCTGCACCACAGTCATGCTCATCTGCTGCTCTAATGGACCCCCAAATGCCCTTTGCTCCAACATACCGCCCGATGTTGGGGCCATCTCAGGGACAAAGGGTTGCACATTACTCCCATGTTGTGCGTTGGTCACAGCGAATACCGCTTCAACCACCCTTCTTATGGTTTCCAGAGACGTAGGGGTCTCAGGAACGTTACTTGGTGTCGTACTTTGCTCAGCAAACGTGTGTTCAGACTGCCACGCTCCACTTCCGGACACCTATAGCCATTCAAAACACCATAAGTGACTGAACAAAATTTGCAAAAAACAATTATAGGAACACGCAAGTTCCTCAAACATGTGTATTTTCATTCCTAAGTGGACATTCATGGGTTCTTTTCATGTTATAACGATGACGCACACACATGTGCTCACCACCCCTTAAAGTGAATTCGCCCACGAATTAATTTAAGCTTGACCGAAACCAGTAGTCTGATACCAATTTGGAACACCCCTATCTGTCACATAGTATATAACAGTAGGTCCGGCCGGGGCCCGACGCCATATACTACGGACAGACTGGTTGGTTACGCGTTGAAACCATTCAACCAATCACAACGTCCTACACAACACCTAGCGGAAGCAATTTATTAGAGTTGCAAAGAATAAAGAACCCTGCCAAGCATGAATGTCCACTACTCAAACCCATAGGAATGTATAATACACAAAACGGAAATAGCCTTATGGCCTTACAATAGTTTGCTTAATAAGAGCGTCTTCCAAACCTCGGCACGCAGGCCGGCCACACATGAGTACAAAAGGAAAAACACTCAAAACTTGGCCTTCGAGGGCCAGTACAGCAACTTGGGCTTTAGCCCGCTAATTACCTCTCGGCTCCGCAGTACCTGCAAGCAACAATCCACCGCACGGTGGTAAACAAAGGCAACGGTCAGCTATGCTGACCAAATTATAACGATTCCGCCCCCAAACCGGGGCGGCAAAGTTTCTTCCCTGCACTTGTTAGCAAAACAAGCAACACAGTAAAACAAGCATCTCATCATAGGTGCACGCTCTCACGGCCGTACACCCCGTGCTCTCAGGGCACTTACTCGGCGAAGCCAGTCCGAACCCCGTCCGGTCCTCGACTCCACCACCACCCCCAGGGTGGCAATCTTTGTGAGCATTTAGTCTTCTCAGCCGTAGCCTAGACTCGATCTCCAAACCTCGGTAAGTCCCACGTAAAACTTTAGGTCGCTTTAACCGAGCAGGTGGAGCGGTTAGGGGTACACTAGCCCGTTGCTCACCCCGCCATTGCCATTTGGCCACTGACGCGGACTAAGCTTCCCCAGTCCCAAATAACGATCAAACATGGTGCATAGCCCCGCTATGTACCCGGTTGGCTCTCAGGCCACCGATATGACAGAAATGTGTTTCCGTACAGATTTCCGGGTGCACCTCGGGGTTAATCCCCCAGATTCCCTGATGCATTCTACCGCATAGCAACCCGAAAACAATCACAACGCTCGGAGTCTTCTCCGGCTAAAATATGCATAGCAAAACATCACCGATCCGGAAAACACGTCCGGGTAGGCTTCACACACCATGCCTATGTCCGTACTACGATTCCGGACTCTAACAAGGGGGACTTTACATATCTACCCCAAGGAATACCACGATCTCGTCGCACACTCGCGGGAGAGGGGTTTTCCCATGCAAAGGAAGAAGAGCTTCACATGCTCAAGAAGAGAATCATTACCCTTTCGCTTTTCCTCAGCGCCATGACGATCTAGTTGGATGGAAAGCACCGTATCGGCCTCTCCTTCGCGGATCCGGACTCGGATCGCGATTTGGAGCTCCGAAGCTCCTCCAGTGACCGGATCTAACTTCTTCTTCCTCCTCCAAGCTCTCTCCTCTCTCTAACTCTTAGAGAGAGAACCAACCAAAGGGAATGAGGGTTTCTAAACCCTATTCCCGGATAAAACATCCCAGCAACAGCCCCCCACCATTGGATCCAAATCCAAGGAAACGAACGGCCACGATTAGGCCTAAAATACAAAATCTGGCGCCGAACACGGGTTGCAACACGGCTGTGTGCCTGGCCGTGTCACCCATTCGCCGTCTCGACCGACTCGAAAACTAGCACACGGCATTCGACACGGCCTTCGACACGCCCGTGTCACCACTTGACACGCCCGTGTCGAGACCCGTGTCACGCCCCCCGTGTGCAATCGGCCCGCTTTCCCAACCCGAGAAGGACACGGCCTGTGACACGGCACCCGACACGCCCGTGTCGAATTTGACACGCCCGTGTCAGGGCTCGTGTCATGGCCCGTGTGCCTTCCTCAGAAAACAGCCCAAAGTGACATGCCCTGGGACACGCTCGTGTCCCAGGCCGTGTACCTCAACACGACGATCTCCGACCGTCAAAACATCGACCACATGACCGTG
The DNA here is from genome assembly GCA_039513925.1 of Platanthera zijinensis. Taxonomy (NCBI): domain Eukaryota; kingdom Viridiplantae; phylum Streptophyta; class Magnoliopsida; order Asparagales; family Orchidaceae; genus Platanthera; species Platanthera zijinensis. The sequence goes on from CM077079.1 coordinate 254,316,012, forward strand.
GCCGAACACGCCTATGTCACGCCCGTGACACGCCCGTGTCACGCCCGTGTCACGCCCGTGACACGCCCGTGACACCTGCTCCAAAAGTTCAGACTGGTCTTAAAACATCACCCGTCCCTCTTTTGAGTTTCGGGGTATTACACGGTGAACTTTGTGCACCACAAGAAAGGGCAATCCAGAAAAACAAAGAGTGACCCAAAAGGCAAGGGCAAGGGGATAGCTGTTCCCATAAAGAAACCGGAGAACATGAAGCTATCAACTTGTTTCTTCTGCTAAAAGAGTGGTCACATGAAGAAGGATTGCAACAAGTACAAAACTTGGCTCGCGAAAAGGGAAGGTATGACGTCATTAGTGTGTTATGAATCAAATTTCGTTAATTCTCATGATTTTCATAACACATGGTGGATTGATTCAGGCTCTACAATCCATGTTTCTACTGTTATGCAGGGGTTTCAAAGCCTAAGGAAACCTAGCGATGGAGAACTATGCGTCTATTCAGGAAACAAGATGTCGTCTTCTTTTGAAGGTGTGGGGACATACAGGCTCGTCCTTCAGACCGGATACATTTTGGAGTTAGAGAAGACCTTCTTCATTCCTAGTTTTTCCAAAAATTTATTATCTGTATCAAGACTAACGCCTAAGTGATTTAATTTTCAGTGTAAAGAATTTTCAATTCTGATTGTTAAAGATTCAGTCCCTATTGGCTCTGGTAGATTAATTGATGGATTATATAGTCTTGATTTAGATTTAAATTATATGCAATCATTCACTACAGTGCTTGATAACAGTAGTAGTCTAAGTGTGAAAAACATCAACTCATCTAGCTTATTGCATAGGAGATTAGGTCATATCTCCATAGAGCGCCTTAAAAGGTTAGTGAGAAAGAAGGTGTCATTCAGGCACTTGACTTCACTGACTTTGGGACTTGCATACAATGCATAAAGGGAAAGCATACAAGCAAGTCCAGTAAAGGAGCTAGAAGAAGTGATGCTAAATTAATGATAATTCACACTGATATCTGTGGACCGTTTAACACCCTCTACATGAATGGTCAAAAGTACTTTATTACTTTTATTGACGATTTTACAAGATACATGTATCTTTACCTCCTTAATGACAAGTCTGAAGCACTCGATGCTTTCAAAGTCTATAAGGCAGAGGTAGATAAACAATCTGGTTTGAGTATCAAAATTGTAAGATCTGACAGAGACGGTGAATATTATGGTAGGTCCATAGATGGAACTCAAAAACCTGGTCCATTTGCTAAATTCCTTCAGGAGCATAGAATCATAGCTCAATATACGATGCCTGGCACGCCACAACAAAATGGCGTAGCTGAAAGGAGGAATCGTACCTTAATGGACATGGTAAGGAGCATGACTAGTGTCTCATCTCTCCCTCCTAACATGTGGAGTGAAGCCTTGAAAACGGCCGTGTACATCTTGAACCGGGTTCCATCCAAATCGGTTCCTAAAACACCGTTTGAGTTATGGAATGGATGGAAGCCCAGTTTAAAACATGTGCACATATGGGGCTGTCCAGTAGAGGTTAGGGTGTACAACTGACATGAAAGAAAATTAGACCCGAGGACAGTCAGTGGTTTTTTCATTGGCTATGCAGAAAAATCCAAGGGTTACAGATTTTATTGTCCCTCTCACACGCTGAAAATAATTGAAGCAAGGAATGCCAAATTTCTTGAAGAACTCCACACTGGTGAGAATAGTTCTCATAAGGTTGTGATAGAAGAGATGCAGAAGACTGCACACTCTAGTAGTGGTGTTGAACCTGGTGGGCTCATACCTGCTATGGCTCAACACCTACCTATTCGGATCCCAACTTATGAAGGCGTGATCGATGATTCCCCTATCTAGAACTCTCATGAAGAAGTTGTTAGTGAAGCAGTAATCCAGGAACCACTACCAGTGGTTGAGACTGCGCCACAACCACTTGATCAACAAGATTTAAGGAGATCTTCAAGAGACAAAAGGTCGGTTATTCCATCGGATTACGTAGTGTACTTACAAGAGATCGGCGATCTGTCTGGACTCAATCAAGACCCCCTCACCTTTTCAGAGGCCATGGGCGTACAGATTCTGATAAATGATATAAAGCTATGAAGGAAGAAATTAACTCAATGGCAGTAAATCAAGTATGGGATCTAGTAGAGTTACCAGAACGCTTCCGTACGGTAGGTTGCAAATGGGTCTATAAGACCAAAGTTGACGCCTCTAGTAACATCGAACGATATAAAGCGAGACTTGTAGCCAAAGGTTTCCTTCAAAGGGAGGGTATTGATTATCACGACACCTTCTCTCCAGTTTTTAAGAAGGATTCATTAAGGATAATCATGGCCCTCGTAGCTCATTTCAATCTGGAGCTACATCAGATGGATGTCAAGACGGCATTCTTAAATGAGGAACTTGAGGAGGAAGTGTACATGATCCAACCTGAAGGATTCGTTTCGGAGAAAGACAATAATCTTGTATGCAAATTATTAAGGTCACTATATGGGCTAAAACAATCCGCACGACGATGGTATATAAAATTTCACAATGTAATCATCTCATTCGGTTTCGAGGAAAACATTGTGGATGATTGCATATACATCAAGGTCTGTGGGAGAAAGTTTATGTTATTAGTCCTATACGTTGACGACATTTTGCTAGCAAGTAATGATTTGGGAATGATATGGGAGACTAAACAGTTCCTCTCTAAGAATTTTGATATGAAAGATTTAGGTGAGGCTTCCTATGTTATAGGAATTGAGATACATAGAGATAGATCTAGAAAGATCTTGGGGTTATCTCAGAAAGCCTATATCAACAAAATTCTAGAGAGATTCAATATGAAAAACTGTTCCAGTTCAATAGCTCCTATTGTAAAGGGTGACAAATTCAGTTTGTCACAATGTCCCAAAAATTCTCTAGAATTGGAATCCATGAAGAATATTCCATATGCATCTACGGTTGGCAGTTTGGTCTCCTTAGATGTTTGCACTAGACCAGACATTGCATTCGTTGTAGGGATGTTGGGAAGATACTGATAATTTTACTTTCAAGACAACCTAAACACCTAGAGGGGGGTGAATAGGTTATAATTCTTGTTTTAACTTAAAGCAGAATATAACTACAATGCAGTAATATATAACAGAAAATTCTGCAGCAAACTCAGCACACACAATCACAGATACTACAGCTACACCATTCACAGATTACACACAGAATTTATAGTGGTTCCCCATGTAACGGCCCCAAGAAAATAAAAATAATAATAATAATAATAATAAAAGCAAAGTATAAGATAATGAAAGTCCCGATGATGAAAAGAATTGGAAATCAGTGTCGAGTCTACGTCGCACGTTTAATTTTGAAGTTCGAGATTTTCGATTTTTTGCGACGTTCGTCTCGTTTTTTTTTTATTTTTTAGGGTTAATGATTTATTTGGTATCCTTGGTATGCTAATTGGTTCAAGTTCTGGTTTAATTGTTGTATCTGGGATGGTGGTGTTGGCTTGGTGATGATCTTGGTGCTGACCGATTTTCTTTGATTTGTGAACTGGGTGTTGTTGTAAGCTTAGTGTTGTTGTGGGCTTGTTTGGACCGGTTGGTGCTTGGCTATTTTAATAATGTGGTTGTACAAATGTTGTGAGAAATCGGGTGAACCGGTTGTTTTACCCGGCTATTGAGGTTAAGCGGCGGAATGTCTTTATGCGGCAAGGTTTGCTTCACATGTGTCCAGTGGCTCGACTCCTTCTGTATAGCTTCCCGATCCTTATCAAATCTAGTTATTATCGCCGCTTGAGAGGTTTGACAAGCCGACTGGAGCTCTTGGCGGAGGGATTTGTGCTTAGAGCTTTTCGTTTCTCTTTCTTATTGCTTGATAGTCGCTCCTCCTTGAACGACGGTGCTGGAAACATTCCTCTTTGGGTGGCTGCTGCTGTAGGTGACTTGGCTCTCCCGATAATTTGAGCTACACCATTTTTGTAAGTCTCTCTTTCTTCTTCCCCTTCTCTTCACCTATGGTTAAGTAACTGATAGGGATTAGGGTTCAGTATTGATGTACAGGAGCTGTGATTGGGAGGTTTGTTATGTTGTTAGGGTTTGCTGATTTTGGGTTGCTTGGTGTCAAAAACATGATATGAAGACTCTTTTGTTTTTTTTGTTTATGTTAGAGTTGGGTGGGTTATGGATACTTACGGATGGAGAAACAAACCTGCTTACCTGTCAATTTCTCTCTGTGTTGCTGGCTATTTTCTTGGCTGGTTCCTTTGTACCTTGCTGATTATTTTGGCTACTTACTGCTGGGTTATACTGCTGTTTTCTGCGGATTTCAGCACTTTGTTGCTGTCCTCTTGCTATTTTAGTTCAGATTTGACCCTATAAGGAAAGGGTGAATGATTGATTATGTAGTCTTTCCCTAGGCAACTTCTTAAAGTCGTAGTTGTGGCCGTCTTTGGAGTTTGATCGTGTGTATTTACGACGCAACCCTAAAGTAAATGATTATTATGGCGTCCGGCGATAGACGCGACGAGAATCCGACAAGGGACAAGGGCAAAGACAAACTTGGGGTGAGTTCTTACCGCTGTAATGATATGTGAATATTTTGTTTAGCTTTCAGAGTTGAATTATTACCTACTTAATATAGTTCGAAATTTGAATCACTGAAAAATAACGATATGTTGAATGCTCAAGAGCAAGACCAAAGCTGAAAGATTATGAGGGATGTACAAAGTAATATACTTATTTCTTTTATTCTTAAAATATATATGAGTATAATCGTAAGAAAGAAAAGATAAACTACAGAAAGATGCAGACATAACATAGCCGTTGAAGGTCCAGGGGTTGTTGAAGACAAAGATGCATACATACAGTAGCCTTTGAAGGCCCAGGGGTCGTTGAAGACCCAGATGCATACATAACATACCCTGATCATTTCCCAAATTAAAGAAAAAGTGAACTACAAAAACAAAGAGAATAGAAGATTAGAATGAAATTCGAATATAAATTATGGAAGAAAGAATATATGAAGATAGTGCACATTTTAGTAGTACAGTTATTGAATTATACCTGCTTAATGATACTAACGTTTATTGTTTACTTGTAGCGCGGTTAAAGAGGTATGTTTTTCACTTAGTCATATTTTTATGACTAAGCCTGTCTTCTTCTTTTGTTTAGGATGTTGAGTTAGAATCGACTGCGCAACGAAAATCAAGACTCGTTGAAGAAGAAAGAAAAAGATTAGTTGTGGAACGAGCAAAGGTATGAATGTTGTTTTATGTTAGATACTTAGAAATCGGTTACATCGAAAACTTGGCAAACGAATAAGAAAAAGAATTTCAGTGGGGTTAGAGCTGAGACCTCACAATTTGGTATCAGAGGGAGGTTTGCCCGGTATTTCGATGTGTATGAGTACAAGACACATAAGATGTTGGGTGCAGTTATTCATATTTTTTTTGTGTGTGTCTGAAGGCTCCTGTTCATGTCTACTCGAGTCGACGAGCTCGAGATGGTCATGATGATCAAGAGGTACATCAAGATTCCGTCGAAAGTGATAATGGGAATCAACCAAATCAGTCGTATCCACCAGTGACTGACTTAGCCCTAGCCATCGCGGAAGCTTTAAAGATAGTGTAACCTACATTGAATATAACAAGTTCAGTTGTTCCTCCGGTGAATGTTCCGCGTGTGCATATTCTGCCCGCAGTACATGCTCCTTTTGTAAATAACCCGTTGCCACCTCCTGTGCAAGTCCCTGTAGGTCCAAATATATCAGTGGCCCCGCCGTTATATCGACTAGTAGATGTCGACTTGAAACAATTTCTGGATTTAAAACCACCAACATTTAGAGGAGACTTATCCCAACTCGATACCGAAGACTGGCTACTGAGAATGGACACTATTTTTGAAGTTATGGCGTGCCCGGAAAATAGAAAAGTGGGGTTGGCTACGTTTTTATTTGAAGGCAAAGCTAAGCGTTGGTTGGATGGCATTATGAAACGAAAATATGCAGTTCATGGTCTCACGACAATAACGTGGAAAGAATTCGAACACGAGTTTACATCCTGGTTCGTACCTCGGTCAGAGAAACAGGTGTTGCGGGACCAATTTCTTCGACTGGTGCAGGGAAATAACTAAGCTCGTCTTCTTATTTTGTTTAGGATGTTGAGTTGGAATCGACTGCGCAACGAAAAGCAAGAATCGTTGAAGAAGAAAGAAAAAGATTAGTTGTGGAACGAGCCAATGTATGAATGTTGTTTTATGTTAGATACTTAGAAATCGGTTACATCGAAAACTTGGCAAACGAATAAGAAAAAGAATTTCAGTGGGGTTAGAGCTGAGACCTCACACCCCAAGGTCTGGGTACATCCACTTTCCCCTTTCATCTATTTAGCAGTATGCTAGATTCGGCCTAACTTCTTCCTTTAGCTCAGAATCCAGAAGGATTCCTACAACTCAGAATGTCTCCACATTCCTACAACTCAGGCTAACAAGCCCTACCTCAGCCTTGCCACAAGGCATACAACTCAGAGAATACCTTCTCCTACAACTCAGGCATAAACAGCCCTACCACTCAGAGAATAAATCTCCTACACTCAGCCTTTATAAAATAGGCTTACAACTTAGATCTATGAATAGATCCTACAGAATTTGATAAGAAATTTTGTAATCTCTTACCCCAGTTGAGAGAGAAGGGATAAGAACTTTCTTGATCAGCTTCTTGAAGAGGCTGATCGCTGAAATCAACTTGATCTTAGCTTTCTTCAAAGCTTCTTGAATCTGAACTTAGTTGGGTTGATTTCCTTTAAATATAACTGACTTGCAGCTTCCTTCTTAGACTCCAGAAATAGATCTGAATCTTCTTGACAGATTAATTCAGCATCTGCTTCTTGTGAGACCTGTGATTGTCTCCTGCTTGACTTCAAATAGCTGGATCTCTCTCTATCCAAACCTCTTGAAGAAACTTTTGAATTCTTGATTGAATTCAACTTAGACAGAATCTAAATAGAAAACTACTTCAGATCGTCTTCTTAGATCTCCTCACGAAGATCTTCTTCTTTGTGACTTGTACTTTCTTGATCAGAGATCACTCTTACAATAGTTGAGTTAGTTGTGTCAATCATTAATTATTTCTTCTTCTGAATCCATTTATTTATAGACTTCATCCATGGTAACCGGCTGTTCCGGTTTCTAACTAACTTCTAACAAGTCTGACAGCTTCAGTAAACTTGTTGTAACTCACAGCTGTCAAGTCTTCAAACAAATCTTGAACCTTTGTCTTTGTCAGCAAAGCGTCGAGATTGACTGTCAGAAAGTGTCGAGACAGTCTGTCAATATGTGTCGATACAAGTGACTTAAGTGTCGACACTGACTTTAGTGTTGTCGACATAGTTGTCTTGATGTCGACACAGTTTCTTGACATTACAACTTGAGAATGTGTCGACACTGATTATTTGTGTCGACACAAACACTTCACCATTCATCAGCAATCAACTTGGTCTAGACACAGCTGTGTGTCGACACAAGTCCTGTGTTTCGACACAGTTGTTGTAGACACAGAATTTGTGTGTCGACACTGCCTCCATGTGTCGACACAATTGATGTCGACTCTGCTTCTATGTATCGACACAGCCTCCCGGTGTCGACACAGTTGATGTCGACTGACTATTCCTGTGTGTCGACACTGCCTTTCGGTGTCGACACAAATTCACTGAGGTGTCGACACAGCCATTTCCAAGTGTCGACACAATCTTACTGAAGTGTCGACACAGCTTCCTCAGGTATCGACATATGGACTTAGAAATTTTTTTTACATTTTAGCACATTCTTAACCTGCACATATAAACTTAAAACAACATCAAATACACCTTGATGTATATCATTGAGCTAAGTTTGACTTATCCAAATCAGGTACACATTTTCCAATGTACCTAACAATCTCCCCCTATTTGGAGAAGTCATAACCCTTTAGCCAATGATATATACCACTTGGAAAATAAACAAGATGATGTACATAAGTATTATATTACAGGGTACTTAATAAACAAAACACATATCATAGTTATATCACAGAATAAAGATGTAAAAGTAATTGATCACAGAACAATATTTTATATATCAACTCAAAAAGTTTGTTACAAAATGTTTACATTGATTTCTCTAACATACAAACAATTTACCTAGTTCTTGGATAAACAACTAGTAAAGCTAAGACTAAGGCTGGGCTTGCTCCTTGATGACTATCCCTTTTCCAGATTTAATCTGAGCCTGCACAGAAGGTTCTGTATCTTCCATGAGCTTCTTGCCTTTCAAATCAGTCTTTTTCTGTGCCTCAGCCTTGATCATTTGCCTTTTAAAATAATGAAAAGGCTTGGGAAAATACTTGCTAGGCTCCTGAGCATCAGGAGGTAGCTTCCCACTCTTAGCCTTTCTCTTGTGTTGAAGTATGGCTTCTTGTCTGCCTTCATACTTTTGTCATTCTTGCTCATTGTACCATTTACCCCTTTCATGTACTTGATCTTTGACAGCTTTCTATGCAGTTAATATGATATTCCTTGAAGTGGGGCTCCACTGCTCAAAGTCAGGCTTTAGTTCTGCTTGCTCTCTTAATCTTTTCTTTGATAATAGAGCATCTTGCTGAGCTTTCAGACCAGCTTCTGGCATATCTACCTTTTCAATAATAATATTAGTAACTGGTAGAGGAGGGATGTACATAGACTCAACTTGTTGATGTATCATGTCAATATCTGCAGGTGGGTAAATGACTTGGGCAACCTCAGGTAGATCACCTTCAAGTAGAGTTGGTTGCACCCCTGACTCAGCCATATTATCATCATCACATAAGGGTGGATATCCCAAAGTGACTCTTATGCTGTTGGTTACCCATTTAGCATGATCAGATCCAGCATAGACTAATACCCTCTCCCCTTTTATGACTTCTCTGGTCATATGATCTCTTAAGTCCTCTTTTTGAAATCTTATTTGTCCATCCAGATAGTTGATTCCATCTTTAAAGAATGGCTTTAACTTTTGAAGCTTTTCACTAATTATCTTCTGAGATGAAGTAATGGCAGTTTTAACTGCATCTAGGGCAGCTTGTAGCTTCTGATCATATTCTTCTTTTTCCATATTCCTAGCTTCAGTCATTGCAATAATAGTGTTTGTGAACTCAGTGACTATCACATTATGTGATTCAGTCAGATTGTCATTCATTCTTATTTGATTCTCAAGGACATAGTCTTGTTTAACAGTCACCTCATTCACTTGTTTCTTAATGTCAGCTTATTGCTTTGCAAGAAATACCACAGCATTGCCTCCCTTATGGAATCAATCTGTCATCTCTTTTTCATTCTGATTGACCTCAAATCTGATAGACTTTATTTCTTGGGCTAGATCAAATTGAAGAGCCTTTTGGCTTTCATCCACATACTTTTCAAGAAGCAATCTCTGCTCATCAAATTTTACTTGTAAGTCAACCATGTACTTGTTGTAATCAATCTCAGGAGCTGGTTGGGAAGAAGTAGCTTGTAAAGCCTGCTTATAGCTTTGACTTCTTCTCTTAAAAACCATCAATTTTCTTTTATTGGCCTCTCTGACTTCTTCATGCTCAGATTCTGAAGAACTATCAATATTAACCCTCTCTTGAGGAGTGGAAGAAACTTCTTTCTCAGCTACTTGTTGCTCTTCCTCTATATCAACTTGCTCCCCCTCAACCCTTACTTGCTCCCCCTCAAATCTTAGGATCTCAATTTTATCTTCTTCTCCTCCAAGATCAAGAAACAGTTCTTCAAGTGTGAATTCTTGTTGTGAGAGAGCAGGAGATTGTACTTTCTCAGCAGCAGCAGTAACTCCAGAAATATAAAGATCAGTTTGAGGAACAATGTCCTCTGATAAATTGATTCTTTCTTCCTCTTGCACTTGTTCTGAATGAGTCTCCCCCTGCAAATGTGCAGTAATTGGCTCCCCCTACACCTGTGCAGATATAATCTCTTCCTGGACTTGGGTAGTCACAGTCAGATCCTGAACTTGTGCTCTAACTTGCTTTTCCTGGTCTTGTGCATCTTCATGACCATGCTCAGGCATCTCTTTTGAAATAACTCTATCCCACCTGGAGAATAACCTTATGTCCATTCTCCTCATATGGTTTATCTTTGATCCAGGAATCTGTTGCATGACCTCTGGAATTATTCCAGCCAGGTACAGATTCATGATCCTAGCCAAGTTTGGCTTCTTGATTCCATCTTTAATCTTATCAAACAGTACTGCAGACCAATTGGTTTGAATTTTAAAGATTACCCTTGTCATTAGGCTAAACATATAGAATGATATCCTATCATGGCCACCTGGTTTGCACAAGATCACTTTTCCTACTACTTCAGACAGGAATTTCCCCTGATGATTCATGCCCTTTCTGTTGATGGCAGATCCTATCTTTATGGTTGGATCCAATCCACACCATTGAAGTGCCTCCCTGGTCCTTGAGGCTAGCACCTCTTTCTCCTCGTGTATTCTTGGAAGATGGAGAATCTTGCTTAACCTTTTCTGAGATAGCTTGACTTTTTCACCATGTACAGTGGATTTGATCTTCAACCCAGTTGAGTCCAGTGATGCAGCAGTATAGAACTCGAGTATTTCTTTCTTCCATATCTTAGTAGGTTCAGAGATAAGATATTCTAATCTATTTTCTGCAAGAAGTGTAATGACCTGTTTGATCTCTGATTTGGCATCGTTGAATGCATGCCAAACCAACTCGTATCCATCATTGACGTTGTCTTCAACCTTTGGCGCCATTGTAATGAAGAGAAAGCTTGGTTGGAGAGAAGAGAGATTGTCGACACAAGGTTTTTGTCTCGAAACCTTGGTGAGCGTGTCGACAGAATAAGTTCTTGACCTATTTATACCCTTCTAATCAAAGAAGATCAAAAGGTAGGCAAAACTGTCTAAAAGTGTCGACACAAACTTTTATTGTCTCGACCACGGCGCTGACTACTATGTGTCGACACCAATTGATGATATGTCGACACTTGAGATACTTAGTAGTTCATCAGAAATTCTGTGTCGACTCTTATTACAAGTATTGACACAAAATCTGTAAGTGTCGACACCATTACTCTAGTTGTGTTGACACTACATTTCTGGATGAGTCGACTCTTAGTCCCTTAGGTGTCGATACTTTAACTCTGTGTCGACACAATTTTCCTGAATTGTCGACATAAATTTTCTGTGTCGACACTTTATTACTGAATGAGTCGACACAATTTTACTTAGCCAATTCTTGGTAAACTAACCTATGGTCAGCATTCCTAAATGAATTTTAAATCTATTGAATTTAGTTTCATCCAGAGGCTTAGTAAATACATCTGCAATTTGATAATCAGTTTTAACAAATTCTAATGAGATGTCTTCTTTTTCTACATGTTCTCTAAGAAAATGGTATTTTATCTCTATATGCTTAGTCCTACTATGTGAAACAGGATTGTTTGCAATAGAAATGGCACTTTTAGAATCACACAATAAAGGTGTTCTACTTACTTAAATACCATAGTCCCTTAGCTGATGTTGAATCCACAACAGCTGTGCACAGCAACTTCCTGCTGCCACATATTCAGACTCAGCTGTGAATATTGCCACACTAGTCTGCTTCTTACTGCTCCAAGATGTCAATCTTCCTCCCAAGAATTGGCATGTACCTGTAGTACTTTTTCTATCTTCTCTACAGCCTGCAAAATCTGCATCTGAAAAACCTGTTAGTAGAAAACCTCCATTCCTAGGGTACCAAAGGCTAGATTTGGTGTGCCCTTTAGATATCTAAAAATCCTTTTGACTGCAGTATAATGTGATTCTTTAGGGCATGCTTGGTACCTAGCACAGACACATGTTGCATACATAATGTCTGGTCTACTAGCAGTGAGATATAATAGAGAGCCAATTATTCCTTTATACAAAGACTCATCTACAGGTTTACCTGCATCATCTTTGCATATAGGCATACTTGTTCTCATAGGAGTTCTCATAGTGGAGGATGATTTCATACCATACTTCTTAATTAATTCCTTGGTGAACTTAGACTGGGATATGGACAAGTCATCATCAGTCTGTCTTACTTTGAGTCCCAAGAAGAACTTAAGTTTCCCCATACTGCTTATTTCAAACTTCCCTTGCATAAGTTTGGCAAACTTCTTGCAAAGGTTGTTTTTTGTAGACCCAAAAATTATGTCATCTACATAGATCTGAACTAAGATTATCTTCCCTTTAGTTTCCATTAGGAATAGAGTTTTATCTATTTTACCTCTTGAGAATTTGTTCTCAATAAGGAAAGTAGATAGGGTTTCATACCAAGCCCTTGGGGCTTGCTTTAACCCATACAATGCTTTCCTTAGTCTATAGACATAACCAGGTTTAAGAGAATCTACAAAACCTGATGGCTGCTCTACATAGACTTCCTCTTTTAGATCACCATTCAGGAATGCTGATTTCACATCCATTTGGTATACTTTGAAGCCTTGATATACTGCATAGGCAAGGAACATTCTGATTGCTTCCAGTCTTGCTACTGGGGCAAATGTTTGATCAAAGTCTATTCCATCTTCCTGTCTGTATCCTTTTGCAACCAATCTTGCTTTATTCTTCACAATAACTCCATTCTCATCCAACTTGTTCCTAAAATTCCACTTTGTACCAATGATGTTGTGGTCTTTTGTTTTAGGAACCAACTCCCAGACCTTGCATCTTCTAAACTGATTAAGCTCCTCTTGCATAGCATTAATCCAGTGTTGGTCTTGGATAGCTTCTTCAAATTTCTTTGGCTCCAGTTGAGATAGAAAACTTGAGTGCAGGACTGTATTCAGATTTCTACTTCTGGTTTGCACTCCATGTCTTGGATCACCAATTATCTGATTTGCTGGATGATCCTTTAGATGTCTTACAGCTGGAGGTAGAATTTCTTCTTCCTGAACACATCCAGTTTCATCATTATGCTGCACCTCTTGGTTGTCATCAGCTTCTAGAAAGTCTTATACTCCCCCTGGACAGTAACCATCATTTTCCAATCCTTCATCTGCAGTTGAGCCTTCTGCAATGGAAAGCTTATCCATTCTATTGCTTATACCCGTTGGACTGCATGAACTACAAGGCAACTCACTGTTGATTAATCTAGTTTCATCAAATACAACATGTACAGTTTCTTCTACAACCTGTGTAATCAAGTTGTAGACCATATAAGCCTTACTATTGTTGTTGTACCCAACAAATATCCCTTCTTGGGATTTGGCAGCAAACTTAGTTAGATAAGACTTGCCATTGTTAAGGATATAACACTTGCAACCAAAGATTCTAAAATAGGATAGATTTGGTTTTCTACCTTTCATGATCTCATAGGGAGTCTTTTTGTGGTACTTGGTGATAGAAGCCCTGTTGAGCACATGACATGCAGTATTTACTGCCTCAGCCCAGAAATATTCTGGGAGAAAAGTGTCACTCAATAGAGTTCTACCAGCTTCAATCAATGTCCTATTCTTTCTTTCAGTAATAACATTTTGCTGAGGTGTTCTAGGTGTGGAGAATTCCTGAAAAATCCCAAACTCTTCACATAATCTTGTCATACTTTCAGATTGAAATTCGGTGTCATGGTCACTTCTGATTTTGATCACTGTACTGTCCAGTTCATTCTGAATTTGTCTGACAAAACTGTGTAAAACACTTGGAGTTTTAGATTTCTGTCTTAGAAAGAACACTCATGAATATCTAGAATAGTCATCTATAACCACAAAAGTGTAGACCTTCCTACCTAGACTATGAATTGGCATAGGACCAAAGAGATCCATATGTAAGAGGTATAGACACCTCACTGAATCCTTGTTTTCAAGGCTATGAAAGGAGGATTTTGTCTGCTTGCCCTTTTGACAAGCTGAACATATCACTTCCTTTATACACTTAACTTGAGGACCATTCCTCACTAACTCTTTGCTAAAGAGTTGGTCAATTGTTTTTTAGTTAAGATGAGCAAGCCTCTTGTGCCATTTGACACAATGAGATGCTTTCTCATCAGCTACAAGACAAATAGGAGAACCTTTGTTCTCACACTCAAAATCAAGACAATAAACATTTCTCTTTCTATATCCTGTCAAAATGATCTTTTGATCACTTAACCTTTTGATATGACATTCATTCTTAACAAATGAAATGTCATATCCTAGATCACTGAGCTGACTTATGCTTATCAGGTTGTGTTTCAAACCTTTTACATAATCCACTTGAGTGATGGTAATTTGGTTGGAAGAGATGTTATCAAATCCATTGATGATTCCTCTTTCAGATCCACTAAAGATTACTTTAGGCTCATCCTTGATAGGTGTGTACTCCTTCAGTAGCCCCTTTGTTCCATTCATGTGCCTGGAACATCCATTGTCCAAGTACCATATAGGGGGATGACAACTTGGACTTTCCTGCAATACAGAATTACTTTCCCTTAGAACCCAAGTGAGTCTTGGGTCCTTGGTTCAAATTAGCTTCCTTCATATCAAATCTATAAGCAGCTCTTCTAACTGATAGACTGTTGTTCTTCCTGACACTTATGTTATGCCAGCGGTCTAAGGCAAAATTGCATGTCTTGCCACAGCACCAGCATTCATACTTGTTGTATCTAGGTCTAGATACATTTTTGGCAGAAGAATTTTTGTTATGTGCTGGTGCTGCTGCAGCTACACCCACTGGTTTCTTATAACCATGGGGTTTATGAACACGGGCTGACTTGTTGGCATTAACACCCTTGTTATTCAGAACATCAGTCTTATTATGACCATAAATATTTTCAAGATCATATTTGTTAGAAGGCACTTGTACCTTTCTAAACATTACAGGTACTTTAAAATTTACTGGCTGGACTGGTGCTTTGCCTTTTCTCTTGAAATGGGCAGCCCTGATATTACCTTTAAAGCCTATTCCTGTCTTACCCTTTTGAGCCACAAACTCATCTATTAAGGGTAAGACAGATTTTGGCTTGGAGTAACTAGCCACCAAATCTTTCTCCTTTTGAAGTCTGATTTCCAGACTTCTAATTAGATCATTTTTATATGTGATTGTACCCATCTGAATAGCATATATAGTTTTCAGCTTGGCAACCTCATTCAATTTTTGATCCAATTCTTTCTCTAAACCAGATGCAGTCATCTTAAGATCTGCAATCTCCTTAACCTGAGTTTTGGCCAGGTTTTTGCTTTTCTTAAGTGTCTGCAATAAGTCCCCATATTCATCTATCAACTGATGAATATCTCCTTCAGATTCTGATCCATCCTCATCACTTGATGAAGATGAATCTAACTCTGAACCAGTACTGTAATCAGAAATTCTAGAATTACTTTGTACCTTACTGGGACCAGGCTGATCCTGACACTTGTTGTCTTCTGATTCAGTCATCAGTCCCATGCACTGATGGTCTTCTTGTTCATTGATGGAGTTCAGCAATTGCATAAACTCATCTTCTTCATTAGCTGCATACAGTCCAATGTATGCTTCTGCTTCAGATTCTGATTCTGAGGAGGATTGATCTGTAAGACTCTTCTCCTTCTTAGTAACAAAGGATTTCTCCTTCTTGCCCTTTTGTTGAGTTTTCTTTCTGTCTGCTGACTTCTTCCTCTTTTCTGGACACTCAGCCACCACATATCCTGGCCTATTGCAGCAATAACAAATAATTTTTGATGTTGTAGCTTTGTTGGGCTTAGACTTCTCTTTTCCTTTCTTGATGATTTTCTCTTTTGATAGTAGTCATCAACTGGCTGTGATGTGGAGGGCCTTGACTTCCACTGCTTCTTCTTCAGGAAGCTCTGAAACTGCCTTGTAAAGGCAGCAAAATCTGCATCTGAATCATTGCTATCTGAGTTCTGATTGTCTGAATTCTCTGAGATAACTTCAGCAACTTCCTTAGGAGGTGATGGAGATATCCTTCTATTCTTTCTAGTGGCTTCAACCTTGAAGGCCACAGACCTTTCTCTATGATCTCCTTTTGTATTTCTTTCTTCCTCCTTCCTAGCCATTATTTGCATTTCATATGATAGCAACTTTCTAAATAAGGTTGGAGGAGAAATGTCTGCTAGTTTAGCCACTTCTCTAATGGCACAAATCTTGGTATCCCAATCTTTTGTCAAGGATCTTAGGAATTTGTCATTCAGCTCATATGTACTGAAGACCCTTCCATAGGACATCAGTTCATTCACTATCTTGTAGAATTTCTTGTAACATTCAGATATGCTATCAGACTTCCCTTGTCTGAAACTTTCATATTCTTGATTGAGCATAGATTTTCTGTCTTGTCTAACTTCTTCAGAACCCTCCATGTAGACAATCAAAGTGTCCCACATTTCCTTGGAGGTTTTGCAGTGAATCAATTTTGGAAAGTAGAATCATCTATGCACTCACTATGATATTCTGAGCTCTTTTATCCATAGTTGCCAGTATAATCTCATCCTTAGTCATTTCATAAAAATCCTTAGGAGTTCTTTGATTTGCATCTAAAACAGACACATTTATAGGGATATATGGACCTTCTTTTACTGTGATATATATCCTTGGGTAAAAGGCCTCCATAAACAATCTAACCCTTTCTTTCCAGATTCCAAAAATCTCTTTTCTGCAGATGGGTAATTTCATTGACCATAGTTCCTTGTGATTCTCTCCAGAACCCATTTTCTTGATTCTTGATTCTGCCTTAGGGATCAAACTCAGACTGTTAAGTCCTTCTTTGAGTAACCTCCCTCTGATACCACTTAATAGTTTTACTTTCAAGACTACCTAAACACCTAGAGGGGGGTGAATAGGTTCTAATTCTTGTTTTAACTTAAAGCAGAATATAACTACAATGCATTAATATAGAACAGAAAATTCTGCAGCAAACTCAGCACACACAATCACAGATACTACAGCTACACCATTCACAGATTGCACAATGAATTTATAGTGGTTCTCCAAGGTATGGGTACATCAACTTTCCCCCTTCACATATCTAGCAGTATGCTAGATTCGGCCTAACTTCTTCCTTTAGCTCAGAATCCAGAAGGATTCCATCAACTCAGAATGTCTCCACATTCCTACAACTCAGGCTAACAAGCCCTACCTCAGCCTTGCCACAAGGCCTACAACTCAGAGAATACCTTCTCCTACAACTCAGGCATAAACAGCCCTACCACTCAGAGAATAAATCTCCTACACTCAGCCTTTATAAAATAGGCTTACAACTCAGATCTATGAATAGATCCTACAGAATTTGATAAGGAATTTTGTAATCTCTTACCCAAGTTGAGAGAGAAGGGATAAGAACTTTCTTGATCAGCTTCTTGAAGAGGCTGATCGCTGAAATCAACTTGATCTTAGCTTTCTTCAAAGCTTCTTGAATCTGAACTTAGTTGGGTTGATTTCCTTTAAATATAACTGACTTGCAGCTTCCTTCTTAGACTCCAGAAATAGATCTGAATCTTCTTGACAGATTAGTTCAGCATCTGCTTCTTGTGAGACCTGTGATTGTCTCCTGCTTGACTTCAAATAGCTGGATCTCTCTCTATCCAAACCTCTTGAAGAAACTTTTGAATTCTTGATTGAATTCAACTTAGACAGAATCTAAATAGAAAACTACTTCAGATCGTCTTCTTAGATCTCCTCACGAAGATCTTCTTCTTTGTGACTTGTACTTTCTTGATCAGAGATCACTCTTACAATAGTTGAGTTAGTTGTGTCAATCATTAATTATTTCTTCTTCTGAATCCATCTATTTATATACTTCATCCATGGTAACCGACTGATCCGGTTTTTAACTAACTTCGGACAAGTCTGACAGCTTCAGTAAACCTGTTGTAACTCACAGCTGTCAAGTCTTCAAACAGATTTTGAACCTTTGTCTTTGTCAGCAAAGCGTCGAGATTGACTGTCAAAAAGTGTCGAGACAGTCTGTCAATATGTGTCGACACAAGTGACTTAAGTGTCGATACTGACTTTGGTGTTATCGACATAGCTGCCTTGATGTCGACACAGCTTCTTGACATTGCAACTTGAGAATGTGTCGACACTGATTATTTGTGTCGACACAAACACTTCACCATTCATCAGCAATCAACTTAGTCTAGACACAGCTGTGTGTCGACACAAGTCCTGTGTGTCGACACAGTTGTTGTAAACACAGAATTTGTGTGTCGACACTGCCTCCATGTGTCGACACAATTGATGTCGACTCTGCTTCTGTGTGTTGACACAGCCTCCCGGTGTCGACACAGTTGATGCCGACTGACTATTCCTGTGTGTCGACACTGCCTTTCGGTGTCGACACAAATTCACTGAGGTGTCGACACAGCCATTTCCAAGTGCCGACACAATCTTACTGAAGTGTCAACACAGCTTCCTCAGGTGTCGACATATGAACTTAGAATTTTTTTTTTTGCATTTTAGCACATTCTTAACTTGCACATATAAACTTAAAACAACATCAAATATACATTGATGTATATCATTGAGCTAAGTTTGACTTGTCCAAATCAGGTACACATTTTCCAATGTACCCAACAGATACCAAAGTAATCCTGGAATGGAACACTGGACAGCTGTCAAGAAAGTATTACGATATCTCCAGGGGACGAAAGATTACATGCTTACATATAGAGAATCCGACAATCTGGACCTGGTCGGATACACAGATGCAGACTTTGCAGGCTGCCAAGACTCGAGGAAATCTACATCAGGCTGCATCTTTATGTTGGCCGGTGGTGCAGTGGCGTGGAAGAGTGTCAAACAGACCCTCATTGCATCCTCAACTATGGAGGTAGAGTTTATTGCATGCTATGAAGCAACGAAGCAGGCATTGTGGTTGAGGAATTTCTCCTTAGGGCTTAGGGTGACGGATACAGTTCCTAAGCCCATGGAGCTTCTTTTTGATAATGCTGCAGCAGTGTTCTTTGCTAAGAACAATAAAAGTGGGAGCCGCAGCAAACACATTGATATAAAGTTTTTGGTGGTTAGAGAGAATGTGCAGGAGGGTAAAATCGTCATCGAGCACATAGGCACACTGCTTATGGTAGCAGATCCCATGACTAAAGGGTCCTCCCACCTAAGTTATACAAAAGTCATGTAGAAAGAATGAGACTTGTGGACTCGTTTGATGTTTGAAGTTGTCATGACATTTTATGTTGTTCTCCTGTTTTGACTGATTAATGTAATATTTCCAGTTTATCATCTCTTATGCGCATATTAAAGTATTATTAGAGATTTAATATTGCATTAAAGAGTGGGAGTTTTCACTCATGAAGAATTATTGCCGCGTAAAGCACTTGATGGGATTTAACGACTACATTGTGATTGCGGAAGGGAAGTGCCTACTACTTAAGGTACAACTGCTGCAGTCCGTGTGGTGGTGACGCCCTATGCAAGTATAAAGACGGCACATAAAGTTTGGGCCAAGAGTCACTGTTATTTTTAATTATTATGTATGGTCATACGAAAAGTTTTGAGTTCACTATCATCCTATGAGTCTAGTGTTATTTTTCTCCTATAAAGCAAAATTATGATTTTTTTAAATAATAGGTTGGATTTTCCCCGTGTTGAATCAAGTGGGAGAATGTTAGATTACCTATTTGATTCGACACGTAGGAGTCTGGTAGGGTGATAGTATAACGGGGTGACCCGACGAACCCATTTGTGACGAGCGGTTCAAGCCTAATCGCGTTTTATGTCACGATCCTCTAGATGGGAGGATGGACGGTCGCGATTGATCAAGTCTGCTTGAGGCCCTAGGTTTGGGGTATATATAGGAGTGTTAAAACCCATCTAAATCACTCCATTAGGTTTTCCCTCTCCCCAAAAATCCAGAAGCCAAAGCAGCCCTAATTTCATTATCTTCCCGTCCCTGTTACTGTGCGGCTAGGCGGCGCTCTCCCATACGTGAATCGCAAATCGCGATTCTCCCGTTCCTTCAGCGATCGAGGTCGTGGCCTCCCTTTCCCGCTCCCGAAACCTCCAGGCGGCGGCCCCAACTCCGGCGTGCCCTAGGTTTTCCAGCCCCGGCGGTTTGCGACCGGCTTCTCGCGATCCAGGCACAGGCGGCCGACGGTGTTGCATCTCCCCTCTCCGGCGACAGGATCCAGCGGCGATCCAGCTTTGGCTGCTTCCAGACGACATCCGGCCATCATCTCCATAGGAGCATCTATTAGCCCTAGCCGATCACTGTGCTCATTTGGCCTATGGCCGGAGGTATAAATCCGCTCCTCTATACGCGATCTTTTTTGTCTCCGCTGTGCTCTAGGCATGTCCTAGATTTAGATTTGTTTACACTAGATTGTTATAAAACTCCCTAATAAGCATTGTTGAAAAGTTATTATCCACCATTACTGACATGATTCCCGAGTCAGACAATAGTGCATAGATGTGAGCATGAATAGACATGCCCACACCAATAGCAGCCCCCTCCACTGCGGGATGAACACCATATTCACCTCGATCACGACCTCTTGGAGCATGTCGTGCACGAGAACCTGAAGCCATTCCCTGCAAAATAAAATGAAAAAACATCAAATTTTAAAATCTCTATCACTATCATCGGTGCTAGCTAACCACCATCGGGCAATAGTGTCAGAACACTATTCATCGTCTTCTTCCAAAAATTAAAAAAAACTTTCAAAATCTACCTCAAAATCTTTTCCAAAACATATCACATTTCGCAAAATTTTTAACTTAACTCATTCTCTAAAAAGTAAAAACTCACTCTAAACCTAAAAATTTTGAAACAAATTTTCAAAACTTAAAAACACTTTTATTTCTCACCAAACCCTAACAATAAAAACTTAGATCTACAAAAATGAGTTAAAAATCTAAAATAAAATTAAAAAGGGGAACTAAGTAGATCGTGTCTATACTCCTAGAAATCAAGCAAAATAGGTAGATCTAAAACATTTTAGACTCACTCTCGCCGGAGGAAGAATCAACAACAAAAAATATATATAAATGACGATCCCGAGAAAATGACGACTGAAGAGCTCAAAATAGGGGAAAGAACAAATCTCGCTGACGGAAGATCCAAAAATTCGAACAACAAACTTCATCCTTTGCCTAACGCCGATGAAACAAAAAAACAATGAAAAAAGGGATTAGCGCCGACGAAAGGAAATCCCTTACCACTCTAACTGTCGTTGGTGGAAGACCTTTGGAGGACGGCTGAAAATGGCAAAAATGCCAAAACCCTAGCAAAAATGCAAACTACGTTGTTTTATACAATTTCGCAAACTACGGTCGGGCGGTAGTTCCTTCCGCTTGCGTTAGCATTTATAAAATTAATTTTAAATTCCAAATAATTCTGAAAAATTAAAACTCTTGAAAATCACATTTGTCAACCCACATTTGCAACTTTAGGGGGATCATAAAACAAAAATACATAATTCATAATTGTACTATCTTTACATTCTAACTATTATCTAGACTTACAAATCAACTGCAATTAAAGTAAAAAAAAGTCAATTAGAGTCATCTTAATACTCTAAGTCTATGGTTAATGAATTCAACCCTAGAAATGCCAAAGACTGCAATTAATAATTACGATTCCTGAAATCTAGACATTTTAACTTAAAATCCGCAATTTTTGTGTGTTTTTATTATTTTCTTTGCTACACTAGACATGCCTTAAATTGTAAAATCATAACCACGAAAAATTGTAAGAAAAAAATCTTGAAAAACACAATTTTTATCAAAAAAATCAAATCTCTGTCACTATCGTCTGACGTTAGTGATAGGGATTGGATCCATTTTTAGCTTTAAGGGTGCAAATACCAATCCCAAAAATGAAATCATGGGATTGACTAATCAACCCCATGATTCCCTTCATGATGGGAGAAGTGGAGGGCCCACTTTCTCTCATCTTTCATCTCCTCCATCCAATTCCCCTCTCTTTCTCTCCCATCAAAAATGAGATTCATAAAAAAGGGAAAGAGGGGAGAGAGGGCACCGCCGCCGCAACCAACCGTCGTCGACCGCCGTCGCCGCCACCCGGCAACCGCCCGGCCGCCGCCGCCCGGCCGCCCGACCGCCGCCGCCCGACAGCCCGACCGCCGCCGCCCGGCAGCCCGACCGCCCGGCCACCGCCGCCCGGCCGCCGCCGTCTGTCCACCGCCAGCCGGTGGCTCGCCGCCCGAACCTCCACCATCCGATCATGGCGCTACCACGGCCGTCCGATCAAGGGGAAACCACCCACTAACCCACTACGTTAGTGGTGGGGCCCACCATGATCTCCCCTTAGAGCCTATAAAAGGACCCCAGGGGCTCTTCATTTCTCACTCTTTTCTCTTCTACGATTCTTCTCCCTCTTCCTCAGGTGAGAGCTCCTCAACCGTGTTGGCCACCTCTCGCCACCAGCGGCCACCAGCGACCTCCAGTGGCCACCAGCGGCCATCAGCACCCGCCATCGGCTATTGGCACCCCATCAACGCGCAGTTGGGAAGGTGGCGCCCAAAATCAGAGGAAGTCGAGCGAATAAGACAGTCGAAGCCCGCAAACATGTCGCCCCCGGGCGCACGCGCCAGAAGCATCCCGCGCATTCCACCGTTTAAGTCACTTTGGCGGAGCAGTCTGTTGCCCGCCGACAGTTATAGTCATCCTCTCTCCCCGCAAGTTGTAACGGGAGCGGCCTGTCGCCCTGATTCATTCAACATACTGTAATCACCCAGATCTAGTGGATTTTGACTGACAGCGAACCGGTCACGTGGTTTTTCACCCGGTTGAAGGGTTTTCCACGTTAAAACTCATTGTGTACACTTCCCCTCTTCAACTGACTGTGTGCGCGCTCGACCGCTCCGCTAGCTAAGGCGGTCCAAGTTAGTCTGGATCGACCGGAGCGCCGAGTTTGGCCGCAACAGTTTGGCGCCGTCTGTGGGAAACAATTTCCCAACATCCTTTGAAGCGTAAGATCACCAGCATCGCCCCCTCCAAGTACTATCTTAATGACAAAGAGAAGCACCCGTACCGCTGAAGGCTCCGCCCTTGGCAGGCAGGCCGAGCCTGCACGTTCCCACTCTTTGGTGGACGCACCACTGGCCGCTGAAGCTGTATTTGCTCCTATAGAGGGAAGCGTTCGCCAAATGGAAGAACATCAAACAGAAATGCTCACCCTAGCTGCTGCGAAACCTGGGAGCGCCTCCGGCTCCCTCGCTGCAACCAGCTCGTGTGGAGCCACCGCCGCAACAAAATCAGGGCAGAGCCCAAGAGGTTCCTCCAAGGCAGGAAATATCTGAAGAATATTCTGAAGCTGCAAGTTTCGCTCACTCGACCCAGAGGAGAGCGAGAGAAGATCATCATCATCATGAGCCCGCTGACGAAGTCCGCCTACATCCGTTAGAAAGATTTACTCGGGAGGAAATTCGAGAGGTCATCGCCGAAGAATATCATCAAGCAGGTGCAAGAGATATTTGTACCCGCCGACCACTCCACCAGGGTTCCCCGCTGACACCCCAGATTCTGGACCATCCAATTCCTCACGGTTTCAAACTGCCCGATATCGAAACTTTCGAGGGAACTGACGATCCGTTCGAACATGTCAACCACTTCACTACCATTATGAGGATCTACAGCGCACCTGATCAGTTACTCTGTCAAGTGTTTTCTACCACTCTCAAGGGGCAAGCCCGCACATGGTTTCACTCCTTGAAAGCGGGCACTATCGCCAACTTCACAGAACTAACGAGACAGTTCACAGATCAGTTTATAGCACATCGGAGGATCGTCCGTGACCCTTCCCACTTATCAGGTATCCTCCAGAACGAAGGGGAGTCTTTGAAGGATTTCTTCCGCAGGTTCTCCGTAGAAGCCCGCCAAATCCCAGGGGTCGACCCTGAACTGTTAAGAGGAATGTTCCTCGGAGGTCTTCGCCCGAGCAGCTTCTATTCAGCATTAATGAAGGAAACCGTCGCTAGCTACCCCGACCTCGTGCACCGCGTAGAGGCTCAGATCGCTGCCGACGAGGCTATTGAAGCTCATCGTCAAGAGTTTAACGACAACCAGAAGCGAAAAAGGGAAAATGAGTCGGCCCCTCAACACCAAGAAGGAAGATTGCGACGTAACCATCAGAGAGATCAGCCGCCCCGAGAGTACACACCCCTCAACACCTCCAGGACAAATGTATTTTATGCAATCCAAGGCAAAGAAGCGCTCCGCAAGCCCAGACCTCTCGCTAAAAATACTGGGGACCAGACAAAGTACTGTGAATTTCACCATGGACAAGGACATGACACGGAAGAATGCTCAAAGCTAAAGGAGGAGATCGAGTATCTAATCAAACAAGGCCTCCTGGGGAGATTCTTACGGGGATAGGAACCAAGTCCACAGAAAGGAAATCGGCCAACCGTTTGCTAGATCGGACTGGGGGGCAACCCCTAAGACGACCAACCCAAGAGAGGGCTTCGCACCTCAGAAGGGCTTTATCTATTATAGCGTTTATCAATTTTACTTTCTTATAAATTATGTGTTCCCACAAGAACAGTTTCACGACTGTAACTCTAAAAAGTTAACATTTTCTCACTTTAAGCCTGTTGACGTCAAACGTCACCCGTGCAGTCAGAAATGCATACTCACTTTGCCCAAGTACGAAGACGTCCCTCTACCCCCACAGCAACTGCCTCCGTACAGCGCGCTCTTCACAGCAACTGCCTCAGTGCAGCGCGCTCCTCACAGCAACTGCCTCCGTGCAGCGCGCTCCTTATAACAACTGCCTCTGTGCAGCGTGCTACTTACAGCAACTGCCTCTGTGCAGCGCGCTCCTCACAGCAACTGCCTCCGTGCAGCGCGCTCCATACAGCAACTGCCTCCGTGCAACGCGCTCCTCACAGCAACTGCCTCCGTGCAGCGCGCTCCATACAGAACCTGCCTCAGTGTAGCGCGCTCCTCACAACAACTGCCTCTGTGCAGCGCGCTCCATACAGCAACTGCCTCAGTGCAGCTCGCTGCTCACAGCAACTTCCTCCGTGCAGCGCGCTCCATACAACAACTGCCTTAGTGCAGCGCGCTCCTCACAGCGACTGCCTCCGTGCAGCGCGCTCCATACAGCAACTGCCTCTGGGCAGCGCGCTCCTCACAGCAACTGCCTCAGTGCAGCGCGCTCCTCACAGCAACTGCCTCCGTGCAGCGCGCTCCAAACAGCAACTGCCTCTGGGCAGCGCGCTCCTTACAGCAACTGCCTCCGTGCAGCGCGCTCCATACAGCAACTGCCTCGGTGTAGCGCGCTCCTTACAGCAACTGCCTCCGTGCAGCGCGCTCCTCACGGCAACTTCCTCCGTGCAGCGCGCTCCATACAGCAACTGCCTCAGTGCAGCTCGCTCCTCACAACAACTGCCTCCGTGCAGCGCACTCCATACAACAACTGCCTCAGTGCAGCACGCTCCTCACAGCAACTGCCTCCGTGCAGCGCGCTCCATACAGCAACTGCCTCCGGGCAGCACACTCATTACAGTAACTGCCTCAGTGCAGCGCGCTCCTCACAGCAACTGCCTCCATGCAGCGCGCTCCAAACAGCAACTGCCTCCGGGCAGCGCGCTCCTTACAGCAACTGCCTCCGTGCAGCGTGCTCCATACAGCACCTGCCTCGGTGTAGCGCGCTCCTTACAGCAACTGCCTCCGTACAGCGCGCTCCTTATAGCAACTGCCTCCGTGCAGCGCGCTCCTGACAGCAATTGCCTCCGTGCAGCTCGCTCCTCACGGCAACTGCCTCCGTGCAGCGCGCTCCATACAACAACTGCCTCAGTGCAGCGCGCTTCTCACAGCAACTGCCTCCGTGCAGCGCGCTCCATACAGCAACTGCCTTGGTGTAGCGCGCTCCTTACAGCATCTGCCTCCGTGCAGCGCGCTCCTCACAACAACTGCCTCCGTGAAGCGCGCTCCATACAGCAACTGCCACAGTACAGCTCGCTCCTCACAGCAACTGCCTCCGTGCAGCGCGCTCCATACAACAACTGCCTCAGTGCAGCGCGCTCCTCACAGCAACTGCCTCCGTGCAGCGTGCTCCATACAGCAACTTCCTCCGGGCAGCGCGCTCCTTACAGCAACTGCCTCAGTGCAGCGCGCTCCTCACAGCAACTGCCTCCGTGCAGCGCGCTCCATACAGCAACTTCCTCTGGGCAGCGCGCTCCTTATAGCAACTGCCTCCGTGCAGCGCGCTCCATACAGCAACTGCCTCGATGTAGCGCGCTCCTTACAGCAACTGCCTCCGTGCAGCGCGCTCCTTACAGTAACTGCCTCCGTGCAGCGCGCTCCTGACAGCAACTGTCTCCGTGTAGCGCGCTCCTCACAACAACTACCTCCGTGAAGCGCGCTCCATATAGTAACTGCCTCCGTGCAGCGCGCTCCTCACAGCAACTGCCTCCGTGCAGCACGCTTTATACAGCAACTGCCTCAGTGCAGCGCGCTCCTCACAGAACCTACCTCCGTGCAGCGCGCTCCATACAGGAACTGCCTCAGTGCAGCTCGCTCCTCACAGCAACTGCCTCCGCGCAGCGCGCTCCATACAGCAACTGCCTCAGTGCAGCGCACTCCTCACAGCAACTGCCTCCGTGCAGCGCGCTCAATACAACATCAGCCTCTGGGAAGCGCGCTCCTTACAGCAACTGCCTCTGTACAGCGCGCTCCATACAGCAACTGCCTCTGTGCTGCGCGCTCCTCACAGCAACTGCCTCCGTGCAGCGCGCTTCATACAGCAACTGCTTCAGTGCAGCGCGCTCCTCACAGCAACTTCCTCCGTGCAGCGCGCTCCATACAGCAACTGCCTCCGGGAAGCGCGCTCCTTACAGCAACTGCCTCCGTGCAGCGCGCTCCATATAGCAACTGCCTCTGTGCAGCGCGCTCCTCACAACAACTGCCTCCATACCCGCGCGCAACCTAAACCGCGAGCAGCCCTCGCGCAATCTAGGCTGCGAGAAACCCTCGCGCAATCTAAGCCGCGAGCAGCCCTCGCGCAATCTAAGTCGCGAGCAACCCTCGTGCAACCTAAGCCGCGGGCAACCCTCGCGCACGCAAAGCCGAGCGCAACTCGCGCGAAACCTAAGCCACGAGCCACCCTCGCGCCAGCAGAGCTCGCGCGCTCAAGGTTGCACACACGCACTCCGCGCGCACGGTCGCACGTGCGCAGACCCGCGCATGGGGTTGCGCCCTCGCACACGCGCGCGCACCCGCGCGTGCAAGGACCCACGCGGAGGGTCGCGCACGCGCGCGGGGCCGCGCGCGCGCACACCCGCGCGCAGGGACGCGCGCCCGCGCGCTGGGTCGCTCGCGCGCACCCGCGCGCTGGGTTGTGCGCGTGCACCCGCGCGCGCGCACCCTCGCGCTGGGTCGCGCACGCACTTGGGAGCGCGCACCCTCGCGCTGGGTCGCGCACGCGCACCCGCAAGCGCGGACGCGCTGGGTCGGGCGTGCGCACCCGCGCGCATGGCTGCGCAAGCGCGCCCTCGCGCGCGCTTGCGTGCTTCCAGGCGTGCCTTTGCACTCGCCCGCCGTTGCGTCGGCGCGCCTCCGCACCGTCCAGCGCACGGACCCCTTCGCGATTGGATTCGCCAGCACCTTGCCTAAAGCCCCCGTCGACGCTCCTTCAATTTGATGTAGCACCACCGTCGCCAATCGTATAAGTACGAGCATGCCTTCAAGGCACCGTTCTTCACCTTCTCGGCCTTCTCTCCGGAGGAAGACATGGAAGCGGGGAAGAAGAAGATTAAAAATCCTAAGTTGTCTCTCACACGGCTCACCAACAACAAAGGATTTGGGGGGCATTTGATAGGGATTGGATCCATATTTAGCTTTAGGGGTGCAAATAGCAATCCCAAAAATGAAATCATGGGATTGACTAGTCAACCCCATGATTCCCTTCATGATGGGAGAAGTGGAGGGCCCACTTTCTCTCATCTTTCATCTCCTCCATCCAATTCCCCCCTCTTTCTCTCCCATCAAAAATGAGATCCATAAAAAAAGGAAAGAGGGGAGAGAGGGCACCGCCGCCGCAACCAACCGTCGCCGACCGCCGCCGCCCGGCCGCTGCAGCCCGGCCGCCCGACCGCCGCCGCCCGGCCTCCCGGCCGCCCGGCCGCCGCCGTCTGTCCACCTCCAGTCGGTGGCTCGCCGCCCGAACCTCCACCATCCGATCATGGCGCGCTACCACGGCCGTCCGATCAAGGGGAAACCACACACTAACCCACTACGTTAGTGGTGGGGCCCACCATGATCTCCCCTTGGAGCCTATAAAAGGACCCCAGAGGCTCTTCATTTCTCACCCTTTTCTCTTCTACGATTCTTCTCCCTCTTCCTCAGGTGAGAGATCCTCCACCGTGTTGGCCACCTCTCGCCACCAGCGGCCACCAGCGACCACCAGCGGCCACCAGCGACCTCCAGTGGCCACCAGCGGCCATCAGCACCCGCCATCGGCTATTGGCACCCCATCAACGCGCAGTTGGGAAGGTGGCGCCCAAATCAGAGGAAGTCGAGCGAAGAAGACAGTCGAAGCCCGCAAGCACGCCGCCCCCGGGCGCACGCCGCCCCCGGGAGCACGCGCCAGAAGCATCCCGCGCATTCCACCGTTTAAGTCACTTTGGCGGAGCAGTCTGTTGCCCGCCGGCAGTTATAGTCATCCTCTCTCCCCGCAAGTTGTAATGGGAGCGGCCTGTCGCCCTGATTCATTCAACATACTGTAATCACCCTGATCTAGTGGATTTTGACTGGCAGCGAACCGATCACGTGGTTTTTCACCCAGTTGAAGGGTTTTCCACGTTAAAACTCCTTGTGTACACTTCCCCTCTTCAACTGACTGTGTGTGCGCTCGACCGCTCCGCTAGCTAAGGCGGTCCAAGTTAATCTAGATCGACCGGAGCGCCGAGTTTGGCCGCAACAGTTAGTTTTTAACACTGGCGGTAGTAAAAAATTTTGATTTTTTTATATATTTTTTCGATCATTTTAAATATATATATATATATATATATATATATATATATATATATATATATATATATATATATATATATATATATATATATATATATATATATATTTCATTCTCTGGTTAGGACTAGATAAAAAATAAAAAATATTTAACACTTCAAAATATTTAAAAAACAATATATATATATATATATATATATATATATATATATATATATATATATATATATATATATGCTTCCTTTTTCAAATATCAAAATTCTATAAAAATTTGAAAAAAAAAAACAAAAATGTGCTCTTTTTTCTTTTACTAAAATAAAAAAAATTTATATCACTATAATTGCAATATTTTTTTCAAGAATGATTAGATTTATCTTTTCAAGATTAAAGTACAATATTTAATTTTCATTTAAGGTCTTTCAAACACTATTTCGATATTATCATGTCTTGAAAACTATCTTCTAAAAATACAATGAAATTTATTGTTGTATACATATGTAGGATTTGTTAGCATGCCTTTATGTATAAGTAATGTTTTAATTCTGATAATGATTATTTCACTCACATATTTTTTAACAAACTATGTGTTGATAATTTTAAACTTATATGAGTGTATAGTGTAATACCATGACATCTCAAATTGCATAAATAAATTACCTACACACTAATGGAACAAATTCTTGTAATTTTATGTTTTTCATGGACTACTCTATTTTGGAAAAATGGTTCAAAAATTAATATAATTGTTTGCACAATAAGTGAATTTGGAGTTCTTAGTCGCAAATAAAAAAAATGACAAAGATAATTTCACCAAGCACCACTCACCTTCATGATAAGTCTTAATGAGTATTATGAGGTTAAGCATCTTGGATAAGAATTATAAAGTGTTTTGTAGCAAATAAACTATTCCACTTTTCTTAGTACACCAGATCACAAAATAAAAAAAAAATAAAAAAGAATTAATGTGATAACAAACTCCAACGTTGAGAAGATGAGGAAAAATGACAGCGCTGTTATCTGACATGAGAGGTTGAGGCATGTTGAGATCAGGGGCGGATCCAGGAAGTTTGATTAGGGGGGGCCCAATCAAAAAGCGAAGAATTTTTTTTATGATCAATGACTATACTAAAATTTGTGCATGTAGAGATATCACAATTAAGTCATAAAAAATTTATTTCTTATTGCAGCTTATTTATTTAGAGACATCTGAGCTCAATCTTTAATCAGTTTTAGAACAAATGGAATATTGCGTGATACTTGTTGAAAATTGTGAAGTGAAAGTGGCAGATTGCGCGACTTGAGAGTTCTATCCGCGCAGCCTGTGCGGTCTGGATAGGCGGATAGGCAGGTCGGCAATAAGGTAGCTGTTAGCTGATGGTCAGGCAACCAAGGCGATCTCTCCGCGTGGACTGCGCGGACAGGACTGACAGTTAATCAAGTCAGCGGATGTGCTGGAAGTGGCGGCCTTGGCGGTCTGTTCGCGCGGTCTGTGCGAACAAAGGAGGCGGCCAGCCAGACCGGATTTTGCTCAGACAGCAGGATGTTCCCAGATGGTAACCGAGCGAATAGGTTTTCTATCTGCGGTGTCCGGCAAGGTGCGGACTGGACTGGAGCTCGGTAGACCGGCATGGAAGATGCCTTGGTCTAGCTCTTGTGGTGCGGCTAGTGGTAGCTGCAAGGTTCGCCGGCTAGGGCGGTGACCACACTCCTCATCGTGCCTATAAATAGGACCCCTTCGTCACGTTAAGAGTAGAGAGAATGAACAGTAAGTAAGCCCGCGAACCATTGCTGCAGACTGGATTTTGGTATCCGCCCGGGTTAATGGAGTTGACCGGTTTGTGCTGTGCAGGTTGTGCGGATAGCGCTGGAAAGCCAGGACATGACTCTGATTGCGGTCAGGGACAGTGCAGACTCTGCGGTTAAGCAATAAGCGGTAAACAGCAGGTCGCGGACAGCGATCAGGCGGTCTTCTCTTTGGCAACTTGTTTCAGGGTTCAATAAGTCGTCTACTTAAGGCGGCCTGTTCAGTTCGGCAGCAGCAGATTGCGCTGTCAGGCAGTTAGGCATGCTCCTACTGTAGAGAATGAGAATTTCAACAAGGGGGTGCATAAACTATTCAAAAAATTTAAGAAACACGTAGTTAAAATTCATTGGCTTTGATCTCGTGTACTCTTACAGTGTAATAAAGGAGACACTGGGAAAATAAACAAGATTACAAGAGTTAAGTAAAGAAGATGTCGCGTTATATCATGCTAAAGATAACGATAGTGTTTCTTTCAGAAATTTTGAAGAAGTTATGAGTAAAGAAGAATGTGGACTTGGTGGGGTCAAAATTGTTTGCAACTATATTAACTAGATTTGTATATATTATCTCCACAAAAATTAATTAAACTGATTGTCTCTCATGTAAACTTTCTCATCTTCCAATCAAAAAAAATTAAATGTCTCCACCTTTCCGGGTTCTTTTCTCCCTTATTCGGACACCGTTTTTGAAGTATAAGTAGTCAAAATCCATTGGCTCGACGAGAGGAATACAAATTTATCATTTATTTTGCCAAAATTCTTGGGGGGGCCCGGGCCCCCGCCGGCCCCCCCTTAGATCCGCCCCTGGTTGAGATGGACAAGCTAAAGGCTATAGCGATAAGAGGCATGGTGCATGACCTGCCTAGTTTTTCATCCTTAGGAGATGGTCATGTCTGTGCGGGATGTCAGTATGGAAATACTCATCGCCTTTCAATTGACAAGTCAAAGACCAGATGCAAGACACTATTGGAATGCATCCACGGTGATCTGATGAGACCCACCATCTGTTACAACTCAAAATTCGCAAAAGAAATATTTATTTTTTTCCCCGATGATGAGATAAGGCAGTACGAATTTTTTTTTGAGATTTTTCACGCATTTTCCGTTTCATTTAGTTTTATTTTTGGCTATTTGTCAAGATGTCACTTGATTATTATCATTTGGAGGCTGATCTTCTTTTGTTGAGTTGTTGTTGTTGACCGGCTGGACTTATTGTTGGCTAAGTATATTGCTTTGGGCTGCTATTATTTAAGTGGGTTGTTGTTATCAATTTCAAGCGAGATATATATGTATGCTGACAGCTTAGTAATGTGGAGATTTGATTATTTTGACACTTATAATTGTTATAGTTGGCTGGTTTGATTGTTTGACACTTGGCCAAGCCAAGTGTTAGCTGAATTTGACTTTGGGATTCATGTGGTGACACATATTTGAGTTAGCTACTTCAGTTTGTCTTCTTGCTGCCTCTTCACCGTCTGTCTCCTATATAAATAACTGATGCCTCCCTCCTCTTCATCTCCAAACTAAACTCTTGCTCGCCCTCTTTTCTTCTGTTGCTGTCTCTGCCGGTGGACTGCTACTTCTTGTCACTGCCTTGATGCACTGCTGCTCTTGAGCTGTTGTTGACCCTGCTGTTGCCCCCTAACTGCTTCTTTGTTGCTGCCTTACTATACCTCTGCCGGTGGTTTAGTTTTGAGCCCTATTTGAGAACTGATGCTGCTTCTCTCCCTTACCTCCTCTTCTCCGGCTTCTTCCTTGGAGTTCTTGGAAGAACCTTGTCGCACCTTTGCACATCAGGAGTTTGATTGTACAGCAATTTGCTTCCTCCCTCTCCCGCTGTAAGAATGATGTTTTCTCTTTGCTGATTTTTGTTTCTACAAATTTTTGGGGTTGTCTTTATGCTGATTTTTATGAGTTGTTTAATGATTGTTTTCTTATTATTTTTTTGTTACATTTTTGCTGGTATTTCGACGACATTTTGCTACACTGTTGTGTTGTTTTGGTTGTTGTTTGGAGGTACTTTAAGTACTATTTTATTAATTTTATGTGAGCTTTACTTGACAACATTTCTATGAGGACAGATAGTCCATTTGGGGGCTGGTTGGCCAATTTTTAGGAACAATTGTGGTTGTCCAGCAAAGTATTCAAGCTGATTTTGGTTTTCTCGGGTCAATTTAGATTATTTCAAGTTTTCTGGTTTATTATATTTGGCTTTCTGAATTTTCGTAAATCCCTTATATATTATAAGAGACGTAACCCAAATAAAAATGCGTGCTATTACAGTGGTTTCCGCGGCCAAGAATTAATCAAAGAAGGATGGTGTCTCAGGATAATATGAATAAGGGCAAAGCTACAGTGAGTTTCTTATTTCCTGAATTAGTTTTATTCAAGTAATTTTGTTACTGTTTTACTTTCTGAAATAAACAATGTCTGT
The DNA here is from genome assembly GCA_039513925.1 of Platanthera zijinensis. Classification (NCBI taxonomy): domain Eukaryota; kingdom Viridiplantae; phylum Streptophyta; class Magnoliopsida; order Asparagales; family Orchidaceae; genus Platanthera; species Platanthera zijinensis. The sequence continues at coordinate 254,349,167 of CM077079.1, forward strand.
GCATATAAGTTTAACTCATTAAGATATCGCTATGGAACAAGATGTGAGCGAGGGAAAAACATGAAGCGATATAATTATCTGAGGGGATATTTTATTTAAAAACATTTTTTTATGTACAATGTACGTCAAGAGCAGAATAATAAAAAGTTGGCATGAGGAAATGCAAAAGTTTCGAATCCTATGATGTAGAGGAATATATGGATGGATTCACTAGTAGGGGTGAACCTACGAAAAGCCCTTAAGTGGGAAGCTTATAAGTGGGTGGTGGCCAAAAGATGCATAACCAGTGCATTTCCTACTATATGTAATTAAAATAAAAAGGGCTTAAGGGTTAGCTTTAGGATATACTATCGAAATTTTGCTTATTGTATTGTATGCATATTGTTATTATCCCCGTTGTTTGCATATATAACGCTTCATGAAATATTTTTCTCACATAGTCATAATTTTTATGACTAACCCATTGTGGACCCATTTTTTTAGTAGCAGGAACCGCTCTCAGTATTCAAAAAGGGAAGGGATAATTGAAGACTTTAAGGGATCGAAGAAATGTAGGAAAAATGGCTCCCGAATAGTTTAGATGATCTTATAACTTTTTATCATTAGATGTAAATACATAATGAATGAATAAAATGTTGGTGTTTATGTTCTTTGTACTGTGTTTTATATGTTGCGACTATTTTATTGAATTATTGTCCGATTCTCGAATCATTTAGGAAGCTTGATAATTTGGGTCTTCACACCATCACCCCTAGTCTTGGAGGCAGTAAGTATATTCTGGTATTGGTTGATGATTCCACCAGATATACTTGAGTATATTTTGTGAAGGAGAATCAAGAGGCATTCCTAAAGTTTGTGGAGTTCAAGGAGCTTGTAGAAGGCTGGCTCGGTTTGCGGATCAAGAAGTTGAGAACTGATAATGAAGAAGAGTTCAACTTAAATTAGTTCTTCAACTTTTGCAGAAAGCACGAAATTCAGAGGGAGCTCTCTTGTGTGCATACTGCACAACAGAACAGAGTTATAGAGCAGAAGATCCATCATTTGACAAAGACCTGCAAGTTCTGGCTTCATGCCAAAGACATTCCCAAGGCCTTCTGGGCAGAGGGAATGACATGTGCGGCATATGTCATCAACCGGATGCCTCTCAGTCCCAACAATATTAAATCTCCACATGATTTGATATTTAAGGAGAAGCCCAGTGTGAAATATCTTTGGGTGTTCAGCGCTACCTACTACGCGCATGTTCCAGATGCTCTCAGAATGAAGCTAGATCGAAGGTAAGAAAGCCAGCATTCGTCGGTTATGATGAGAGGAAGAAAGGCTGGAAATACATGGATCCCGAGATATGGAAGTTTGTGGTCTCTAGGGACGTAGTATTTGACGAGCTGATGCCATACCATGGTATTTCCTCTGTGGAACTACAAGAAAGCAGGGGAGACGGAGAGTAAGTTGAAGCTACTCGGGATCTTATGGTGGAGTTCTCTATATCACTAGGCGCTCCGGTTACATTTTGCTCTGGGTTAGGTGCTTCTGGATTTAGAAGTAGGTGAGCGATAATCCAAATGTGCCCATGAGGAGATCTAGTTCAGATGAAATAGCGAAAGTGGTGGATCATGGTTAAACCCTACGGAGGTCAAAAAGGACCATTATTCAATCGGCTCGGTATAGAGACAGGAACATGGTGAGTTTTGTCTCATGTTTCTTCTTCGGTCCCTTGGATGAGCGGGAGTCATCATGCTTTGAGAATGCCACTAACATTAAGGAGTGAGAAGATGCTATGGATGAGGAGATGATCACCCTAAGGAAGAATGAGACTTGATATCTTGTGTCCAAGGTCGATGACATCACTTCTATGACATGTAAGTGAGTTTATAAGCTCAAGAAGAAGGCTAACGTTAGCATCAAGTGGTACAAGACTCGCCTTATAGCTCGAGAGTTCTCACAATAGTACGAAGAAGACTATGAAGAGATGTTCAGTCCTGTGGCCATTATGACTTCGATGCGAGTGGTGATTGCCTTGGCGACTTGCTAAGGATGGAGGATTTGATAACTCGACGTGAAGAATGTGTTACTTTACGACGAGATTGACAAAGACATCTTCATGGTGCAGCCACCTGATTATGTATCTGAAGAACATTTATGACACGTATGCAAGCTCAAGAAGGTCCTTTATGGCTTGAAGCAAGTTCTTAGGGCGTGGTATGAAAAAATCGCAGAATATCTCCAGTTCTGCGGATACTTTGCCTTAGACTCGGACTTGAGTTTGTTTGAACCCTGATAATTCTTAATGAGCATTGTGTGTATAAAACACATTGATAGTTGTACTTGATATTTATGTGCATTGGAATCGTGTGAAAGTAAAATTATTTATGTACTTTAATGCATGTATATTCTATTATATATGTCATGTGATTTTGTAATTAATTAATATGTATACTTTATCGAAACACCATCTCGTATACATCATTATCTTACATAACACTTCTACTCATGAGAATTGGGCACTAACACACACCTACACATTTTCTCAATAATCTTTAGTAAATGCAGTATGTAGCAATGCATGATCTCTACAATGTTTAAAGTACACTTGACTTGCAAAATTCCTAACATTATAGTTTCCTATCTTGCTTGGATAAATTGGAACATGCATGTGAATATTGTCTTTTATAGCATCTTTTGGTTCTTAATTCAAAAAATACATCATCTTTATAAACTACACCTCTGATTTTATGCATGTCTATCATTGCAAAAAGATATTTTTTACAATACTCACTATATATTTTCACTGCAAAACTACTTAAAGCTCAATCATGGCATATTATTCAATTCACAATTAGTAATAATTATTTTATCAACATGTGATATCATGAAATTATTCTCTACAAAGAAAAACTCTACTTGCTAAAATACTCTAGCTCGCCAACTTTTGATAATACCAAAAGAAGAGAATAAATTGGAAGAAATATACCATTTATGAGGAGTACAAAACATGGAGCAACTATGTATGAAGAGTATCCATCTAGGAGGAGTAAGCATATAACGCTTATCACTTGCTGTAATCATCACTCTTTCTTTCTATGCTTCATTTCTTAGAGAGGATTTGTTATTATCAAAAAGAGAAATTTGTTTGAACATGAGTTCCACATCTCTTGGTTTGACAATAACAAATCTCAGTTTGTATTTGACCTTATTTGTTGTGTGTTTATAGTGTGCAGGAACTATAAGTTCAGTACTTCTTGGAAGACAAGCAAAAATGATAAAGATGATGCTCTATCTGTTGATACCACCGGGCGGTGTCGATATCGTTGGCGCTAGCGCTAGCAATCCAGCAGGAGGAGCAAAAGCACAATAAATCAAGTGCTACCGCCGGGCGTTACCTCTACTGCTTGTGCTAGTACCTGTAATAAAAACGACAAGATTTTCAATAAAGGAAAGTCTGGAAAGATGGAAGGGTGATGCTAAAAAAGGAAGTGTTACCGTCAGACGGTATCATTAAAGTCAGACGATATCTTTTGGAAGGTTTTTTTGAGGAAAATGTTGCAAAAAATGCTACTTTTCGAAGATAGAAATTTTCCTAAAGTAGCTATTGTCGGGCGGTAGTACTAACGCGAGCTTTAGTTTCCGTGCCTATAAAAAGAATGTATCTCCCCCTTCTAGGGACACAGAGAACACAACTCAAATTACGAAATCTTGTTCTTTTGTGAGAGTCCCCTCTTTGCTGCCAAGCATTCCCGTCAATACTTGTGAAGGCCACAAACCCAACGAAGGATAGATCACACGTATTCTACACGGAGGACATGTCCATCGGCTGCAATGATCCTTGACGCACCTTCATCATCTTCGAGTTCATTATATTGAGGGAGTGTTTCAGTATTGTATTTGTATTTATTTTATTTTTTGATTGTTATAAATTCGTCGAAGGTAGGGGCAATTAAGTTTTGCACATGCGCGGGCGAGAGAGAGAGAGAGAGAGCGGGCGAGAGAGAGAGAGAGAGAGGGCGAGAGAGAGAGAGAGAGGGAGGGAGGGAGGGAGGGAGGGAGGGAGGGAGGGAGGGAGGGAGGGAGAGAGAGAGAGAGAGAGAGAGAGAGAGAGAGAGAGAGAGAGAGAGAGATTTGGGGCTCATGTGGCTCCCCTGGCTTCCTTTGGATGCCAAAATCAATGGTGGGGAAGGGAGAGGGCCACTTAAAAGTTAAAAAAAATAATCTTAAAATTATCAAACATGCATGCTACAAAAAGAACGGATGAAGCAATTATATGGGTTCAAACAAGGCGAGTAACGCCAGAGCCGAGCTCCAAAAAAAATTAAAACTTGAGCTCGACGAGTTCACGTATACATGTTAGAGCTAGAACTCTAGACTTGTATATAGAGCTCGAGCTCAACTTATGAGTTGAGTTGAGCTGGAGTTGCTCACTAGATTTTATACTCATGAGCTGTATTATATAAATATAAATATAATATATTTTTATCTTTATAATAATAAGAGGGAAAAATTGTCTTTGGTTAAAGATTCAAAATATCAATTATGCCCTCATTTTTATATTTTAGTGAATTGACATATAATATAATTTATTTTATAAAAATTTAAAATACAATGTCTATTCAAGTAATTACATTATCACAAATCTAAAAGTAACGATGAAAATTCATAAAATCCAAAAGTATTTAGTAGAGCTCTTACACCTACTATGGTAGTGTGTCATTAAACATGTCAGAGATCTATTTGAGAAAGGTATTTCGAGGAGTTACCAATAAACATATTAACTTTATTAAGTGATTAATTAATATTGTATCTATTTTAAGTTGCATTAAATAATTGATAGAGGTGGAACCCCAACCCTATCGCTATTGAGGTACTGTCACGATTGGTCATAGGGGCGGAGCTCAGTGTCTCTCACACGTCATATTAAAAGAAAAAAGTTGGCTTTGTTCAAGCATTCAGAATTGCAAATATAGCTTTATTATTTTAATCTATTGACTTAACATATATTATAATATATTTAGAAAAAATAAAGTAAAATGTTTATTTAATTACATTATATCCTCAAATTAAAAAATAATGTTCAAAATTCAAAAAATTAATAAATTTTTTAGTAGAACTACTATAAAGAAGTAGTTTGAAATGATAGAATTAATGTCAGTGGTCTTTCGAAGAAAGATGACATTAAGCATGTTAGCGATATTTTCGAGTAGCTACTATAAAATTCATCAATTTTATTAATATTGATTTAATATGCATGATAATATATGCTTTAAGTTAAATTTTTTAAATAAAAATTAAAAAGTTGTGTATAACGATTTTTTGAATTAATTAATTGATAGTATGTTTATTTTAAGTTACATTAAATAATTGATAGGGGCGGAGCCCAGTACCTGTCATGATCAGGATACTATCACGATTAGCCGTAGGAGTGAAGTCATGTGTCCGTCACTTATATCTTTAACTACATTAAAGAAATAGTTTGGAATGATAAAATTAATCTTAGTCATTTAACATGTGCCACGTTTTTGATATCATCCATCCAATGAAAAGAGAGAAAGAAAAAGAGAAGAAAAAGGGGTGAGTGCGAGAAAAATTTTTTTATAGCCCTCCTATCCCTACATTTAGGGATAGGAGAGAGATGTGGAGAGAAGAGTGAGAGGGAGAGCGAAAATGATTTTTTAGTCAAAATTTTAGATTTTTGTACAAAAGGAAAACTGGAATATTGATTTATATTTTTTAAGGCCATTTTAACAACTCATATGTATATGTTGCGGGCGCAACAAACTCGATTGCGGGCACAGCGCGGTCGAATGCGGGCGCAGCTCGCTCGAAGGTGTGCGCAGCCCACTCAATTGCGGGTGAAACTTGCTAAGAGTCAGCGAGTACGGGCGAATCCCGTGCGGAGCTGCTCGTGTATATATAAGGTGTGCGTTGCCCGCTCAATTGCGGGCGAAGCCTGCTAAGAGTCAGCGAGCACGGTGCGGAGCTGCTCGTGTATATATATATATACACACACACATATATATATTTACAAGTAGTCGTGCACGGGGGACCCCGTGCGGGCAACATTTTTTGTGGGGGCGACATTTGTCGTGGTGACGACATTTGTCGTGGGGGCGACATTTGTCGTGGGGCAACATTGATCGGGGGGCGGCGGCATTGGTCGGGAGCGGCGACATTGGTCGAGGGCGGCGACATTGGTCGGGGGCAGCGACATTGGTCGGGGGCGACGACATTTGTCGTTGGTGGCGGCATTGGTCGTTGGCGGCGACATTGGTCGTGGGGGCGACATTGGTCGTGGGGGCGACATTTTATCGGGCGGCGACATTGGTCGTGGAGGCGACATTGGGTTTGGGCGACGACATTCGGCGGGGGCGGCGACATTCGGCGGGGGAGGCGACATTCGGCGGGGGCGGCGACGTTTGACGGGGGATCGTACGTTCGTCGGGGGAGGCAACATTCGGTGAGGACAGTGACATTCGACACTGGCGAATAGATAAAGGTGCATTTTTGGTCAATGTCTCTGCCACTGTCCTAGTAACACTAACTCAACTACAATGATTTCATGCACATAGGGAAATATTCTTACGGTTTCTACTTTGACATGCGACATTTGGCGAGGGAGACAACACGATAGAAACATTTGGCGCTCCTCTGGATGTAGAAGAAACTTACTAATAGAAGGGATTATAAACATAATTAATTTGTAACCCAAAAATATAGAAGAAAATCTTAGAAAAGATGACAGGGCATTACAGTTTAGATAATGACAGGCCTTTGTATTTTCATGCATTTCCCTACTTTCATCAAAGGCCTTTGTAAGAACATAGAAAAAAATTGGAACACTTCACTCTTGCATTATAGTTTAGATTATCGGAAATAAATAGTTATATCAAAAAATGTTGATGAAATAGAGCAAAAAATGTCAATCAAATAAAATCAAATCAAAGAAAATACCTTCAAGTTGTCATATTGTCTATGCTGAGAATGAAAAACTATGGGAATACCCACCACCCTCCACTAAACATTAAAGTGAGTTTGAAAATAACATAGATTGAATCTATAACCCAAAATGAGCAAAACATGTACACCAACATGTTCAGTGAAAAAATCATCACATATACACAAACATGTTGCCCAAATCAGCCTCCCTGTTCAGAAAAAATGACTAAACATGAGAATACCTTCAAGTTGCCAAATTATAATGATATTGCCTGTGTTGAGAATGAAAAACTATGGGAATACCCAATAAGAAATGAAAATATTAGACCATCACTAAATATAAAATAGATCTTAAGAACTCTAATTATGGCAACAATAACATGCTGATCATTAGAGGTTGAATATAACTTAGATTGAATCTATAACCCCCAAATGAACAAAACATGCACACCAACATGTTCAGTGAAAAACCATCATTAAATATAAAATAGATCTTAAGAACTCAAATTATGACAACAGTAACATGCTGGTCATTAAAGGTTGAACATAACTTAAATTGAATCTATAACCCCAAAAGAACAAAACATGTACACCAACATGTTCAGTGAAAAAATCGTCACATATTCACAAACATTTCGGTGATATGGAACTGAGAAAGAGCAATAAAAAACATGAGGAAAATGCTGAACCATAAAAAACACGAAAAGAACTGAACCATAAAAATCACGGAAAGTGCTGAACCCCCGCTTGACATTTCGATGAACATTTCAGTTGAATCATAAAAAATCAACTGGAAAGAATACAAACATTTCAGTTAAACCATAAAAAATCAACTGAAAAGAATACAAACATTTCAGTGATATAAAATGAAGAAAGAGAAATAAAAAAACATGAGGCAAGTGCTGAACCATAAAAAACACGAAAAGAACCGGAACCCCCACTTGAACAAAGCAAGAACACGGGAAAAAATCAATTTGCCTAAAATCTAGAATGAAGAAGGAGCAATAATCACTTGAACAAAGCACTTGATGAACATGAGGAAAGTGCTGAACCACCACTCAACCAATTTTCACTTGAACAAAGCGAACTGGACAACATAAACTGAAATGTTGTGAGCTTACAGCATAAACTGATAGTCCGCGAGCTCTTAATTAAGTGCTAGAAAATTGTGAGCTCACAGTTGTGAAGGTGAGCCCCAAAGAAATATGTTTTGACACCTTGACATTGAAAATTGTGAGCTCACAACAATTAAGTGCTTGAAGATAACTGAAAATGATAGAGAAAACAAAAAAAAAATTGAAAAACTGTAAACACAATACATAGAGAACAAAAAAAATCTAGATGGTTAAAAAAAATGAAATCTGAGAATAGAGAAATAGAAACTGCAACGATGGAGGAAGTGAACAAATCCAAACAACCCTCCTGCACTGCGGTCCTTTGAGCGGAGGTACAGCTTCAGAAAAATTGGAAAAAATTGGAAGGAGGGAACACCTTCGATGACCGTGGATGGGAAATCGCGACAATGATGGAGGAGGAGTTTGCCAGAATCACCTTTGGAGGGCCCAAAGCTGGCGATTTGAGCGACAACAGTGGCGGAGGAGCTCTTGAGGAGGGACGAAAGCAAGGGAATGGCTCTGTGGAGGAGAAGAGTTGAAGGAGGGCACTCTTGAGGCGGAGCAATTTTTGGGTGGGCGGGGGTTCTGTTGAGGGGAGGTACAGCTTCTTTCGGCGGGCGACAGTCGAGGAACAAGGGAGATTTGATAAAAAGATGAAAGTGGGGAAGAGATTTGATAAGAAGATGAAAGCGGGAGGCTGGCGTGTGGGAGGAGAAGATGAGATTTGCTTCTTTCGGCTGATAGGAGACTGGTGTGTGGCAAAAGATAGGATTGCTGGATTAAATAAAAGCTGGCAGCCTTAGCGCCTAAAAAGACCAAAAGGTCCAAAAATTAAACCCTGAAAACTGTTTTAGTGAGGGCATTTCTGAATTAAAAAGTTACACGAGTGGTGCTTAGGTGTTTCTTTAGAGTATAAATATATATATATATCGAAAATTCAAAAATCTATTTAAAAACTGATAAATGAGCTCCCAATTAAAATAAGGTGAATATATTAACTCAAACTTGAGTTACAATTGAGCTTGAGTTCGATCTTGATAGTCTTAAATCTTGAGACAGATACCACAATTTGTTGCGATACATAGAATTTGGTAAAACAGACTCCCCCTGTTTTTGCTTTCGCACAATTTTTTGCATCCCATAATTATTTTATTTTGACACTTTATATCTTGAATTTTTAAAATTGGCAATTTGAACCCCCGAATTACAGATTTTTGGCACTTTGCAGTTTAAGATTGAAATTTTAGAGGTATTTAGGTCCCAAAATATTCATTTTGGCACTTTGCAAATAGCTAAAATAAGTATATTGGGGGGTGTGCGGACCTAAATACTCATAAAATTTCTCTGGAGATGCAAAGTTTCAAAAATATGTAATTAGGGGGTGCAAAAAAACAATTTTTAAAATTTGAAGTGCAAAATGCCAAATTAGAATAATTAGAGCGTGCAAAATTCCAAATTAGAATAATTAAAGGATGTAAAATGACAAATTAAAAAAATTAGATGGTACAAATTGCCAAATTAAAATAATTAGATGGTACATAGTGTCAAACCCAATTCTATTATTTAACCCTCGGTTTCCCCTTTTTTTTTTCTGTAGAACCCGGGAGATTTTTCGGTCCGGGTTCCGGACGGTCCGGGAAGGCGGAAGATGCTTGTGGGGCTCACACATTTTGGAAGTGTGGAGTGTATTTTTGCGCCGGGCCGTGCGTTCAGGCTTTTCTATTGATTCCGGTTCCATCCGGGAACGCGGACCCAAAAATTTCTCGTAGAACCCTCGGCTTCTTTGGCAGCTGAGATACTCTCCTGATTCTAAGAAGCTCCCATGGCGGCCCCCTCATCCTCCTCTAACTTGAGAATTATCTGCGCTTCCTTCAACCAAGACAACAGGTAAATTTCCCAGTTAGTGTCGGGATTTACCCTCCATCGCAATTCCTTTGCTTTTTCTCATTTTCTGACGATTTGGGAATCGCTGTGAGTGTTCACAGTTGCTTTGCTGTCGGGACCAAGGATGGATTTAGGCTATTTGATGCGCAGAGTGGAAGATTACGCTACGAGAGAGGTGAGATTTATTACCCTTTGCTGTTTTTCTGTTTCTGCTATCAGTGCATTTGTAGCGCCAAAGCTACAGAGTTCCTAACTACGGAAGAGTGCCTAGAGGGTGGCCGGAGAGGGACACTATTTTATTCAAATCCATCTTAAACTCTTATTACAACGTTAATGTTTTTATACTACTGATTACTGCTAGAAGTAACAAAACGTTTGTATTCATGTGTAAAAGGGGACCCTTGGGGTCTACATATAGGAGAAAAGGAGAAAGAGGAATCACCACAGACGGTGTGTGAGTAAATTAAATACACAATAAAATACAAAAATACATTTAATATTAACATCTCCCCTCAAACTCACGATGTATCATGAACCGAGAGTTTGCTAATAAGATATCAGAATCTTGCAGATGTGAGGGACTTGGCGAGGAAGTCCGCTATTTGTTCTCTAGAGGCAATATGAACGGTAGAGAAATAGTGTTGGCGAGGAACTCTTGGCGAGTGAAATGACAATCAATTTCAATGTGTTTCGTCCGGTCATGAAACACTGGGTTGGAGGTAATTTGTATAGCATTTCGATTATCACAGAATAAGGAAGTGAGTCCAGATTTCGACATACCAAGATCACAGAGTAGACGACGAAGCCAAACGATCTCAGGAGTGGTGGAAGCCATGGCACGATACTCAGCCTTAGTGCTGGAGTGCGCAATGGAGTTCTGTTTCTTGCTACGCTAGGATATAATAGAGTCACCCAGGAAGATATAGAAACCAGTAGTGGAGCGACGAGTTGTAATATCCCCCGCCCAGTCAACATCTGAGAATGCTCGGAGGGTGAGTGGAGAAGTAGTTGAGAGAAATAGTGACCGAGTGACGGAGGTGCGGAGATAGCGAAGAATCCGGAGGACTGCGACGTAGTGAACTGAACGAGGAACTTGGACAAACTGACTGATAAAGCTGACATCATAGGCAATATCAGGCCTAGTCATAGTGAGATAGACCAGCATCCCAACGAGGCGCCGATAGCGGGAGACATTTGGAAGAGGTTCGCCGTCAGTGGGGAGGAGTTTCAGATCGAGCTCGATTGGAGTATCAACTGTCCGGGTGTCAGTGAGAGCTGCAATAGAGAGGATGTCAGAGATGTACTTCTGTTGGGAGACCAGTATGCCACGTTTGGATCGAGAAATCTCCAACCCAAGGAAATAGCGAAGGGGGCCATGTCCTTCATTTCGAACTGACTGCGGAGGTGCTGTGAAGAGAGGCAATGGTGGCATTATTATAGCTAGTGATAATCATATCATCCTCATAGAGAAGGAGGATGACACATCCCTGAGCAGAAGTGCGAGTGAACAAGGCATGATCAGTATGTCTCTCAATGAACCCGACCTTCAGAACAGCTGTGCGAAAGCGCTCAAACCAGGCACGCGGGGCTTGTTTGAGACCATAGAGGGCTCGACGGAGATGACAGACGTAGTCGGTGGGAGCGGAGAGACCCGGTGGAGGAGCCATGTACACCACCTCTGCAAGATCACCATGAAGAAAAACATTAGTGACGTCTATCTGTTGTAGAGGCCAATCTAGGACAGCAACAACTGCAAGTAAAGTGCACACGGTTGTCATCCGGGCAACCGGTGCAAAAATTTCATCGTAGTCGATTCCATGCTCCTGCGAGAACCCACGAGCAACTAAGCGGGCTTTGTGTCGCTCAATAGACCCGTCTGGACAGGTCTTAATCTTGAATATCCATTTGCAGCTGACAGGAGTGACGCTAGGGGGACAGGGGACGAGGTCCCAGGTATGGGTTTTTTTGGAAAGGCTGAAGTTCAACTGTCATGACTTGCTGTCATTCAGGATGTGCAACTGCCTCTCGGTATGACTGGGGCTCCCGGTGGGAGTGGAGAGCGGTGAGGAAGGCCTGAAAAGCAGGGGAGTAGGAGGTAACCATGGTGAGAGCAGATGTGTTATACCTGCCGGGGCTGTAGTCGTAGCGAGCAGGCGGGTGTCGAGGGCGAGGAGGGTTACGCCGAGGAGTAGGATCCACGTGCGGAGGGGTGGACGAAGCGTCAGACGGAGATGTATCAGAAGGAGCAGGAGTGGGAGAGGGAGCTGTTGTGGAAGGAGAATCCTCTGCCGGAGGGTTAGAGGTAACGGGGTAGGAGGAGCAATTTGAGTTCTGGGACGAGTGGGTATAGGTGGGAGCAGAGGAAGGGTGAGTGGTGGAGCAACAGTGGTTCTTGTTGGAAGTGTTGTTAGGTGGTGCGTGGAGGAAGAGAAGAGCATCTCATGTTCAAGGAAGGATACATGGCGAGAGATACAGATTCGACGAGTCACTGGGTCGTAGTAACGATATCCTTTGTGGTGGAGACTGAGCCCCAAGTGAACACAACGAGTCGAGCGAGTAGAGAGTTTGGTGCGCTCAGGGGCAGAAAGGAGAACAAAGCTGGTGCACCCAAACGTATAGAGAGGTGCATAGGTTGGTGGGCGGGTATACAGTTGTTCATAAGGAGTGACTTCAAAGATGGCCGAGGAGGGAGTGATATTGATAAGGTGAACATCGGTGAGGACAGCTTCGGCCCAGAGAGAATGAGGAGTAGAGGCGGAGATGAGAATGACACAAGCAGTTTTGATGATGTGACGATGTTTTCGTTCGGCGATCCCATTTTATTCATGGGTGTGCGGGCAGGACTGCTGATGGAGGGTGTCATGAGATTGGGTGAGGTCGCGCATGGTGGAGGAGAGAAACTCCTGAGCGCAGTCTGAACAAAAATTTTTAATACGACGCCCGAACTGAGTGTGAATCATTGCGGTGAACGTGTGGTGTATTTCAGAGCGATGACGAAGAAGATAAACCCAAATGCAGTGAGAGAAGTCATCAATAAAACTGACATAATAGAGATATCCAAAGTGAGAAGCAATCGGGGCCGGACCCCAAATGTCAGAATGCACTAAATCAAAGGTGGTTGTTGTTTGAGAAGCACTGCTTGAAAAAGGCAGAGCAAGGTGCTTTGCCAAACGACAGCCCGTACAGACAGAGAAGGGGGAAGAAGAGACACGATCCAAAGCTCCGGAGCGGATAACACTTCGGAGTCTGTCACCGAACATATGACCTAAACGTCTGTGCCACAAGTCGACAACAGAGGTAATAGAGAGAACAGAAGGTGACGAAGATGTGGATGGTGGAGCTTGAAGATACTCCATCTAATGCAGGCCACCAGGCCTATGACCCCGTCCAATCCTCTGAGCCGTCCGTGAATCCTGCACAACACAATCAGAGGAAGAAAATAAAACAGTGAGACCAAGATCACAAAGAGAGCTAACAGAAATAAGGTTCATGTGTAGGCGAGGGACATGATGGATGTTTGAGAAGGTAAGACGACCAGAAGGAGCAGATGTTGGGGTGATCGAGCCAGACTGCATAGGGACAGAACCCCCATCAGCAGTAGTGTCCTGAAGGTGAGTGGGGTTTGAGTTACAGTTGGTGAGGTTGCTTGAATTGCGGGTAAGGTGGCAGGAGGCCCCAGAGTCAAAATACTAAGACGCAGTTGGTGGAACCCGAACAACAGTAGTATCAGAAGTGACGGACAGGCTGTGGGCTGCAGACGTGGCGGGTTGGAACAGTGGCGACTGAAGAAGTAACTCCTTGAGACGTTGTAGCCTATCTGCAGCAGCAACAGCGGTGGGATGAGAATTTGGGCCACGACCACGTCCCCGATCACGGCTGGTACGACGATTGTCATGATGGTTGTGCACATCAGGGTGTGGGGGACGAGTGGGCATTCGAACTTCATGTGGCCCGCCTTTTACAGTAGTTGCAGGTAATAGTGCCGTCACGTGGTCGAATTGCAAGAGCAGTATCGATCCCAGGAGTATGTGGAAGGTCCACTTGAGGACGAAGGCGAGTCTCTTCATCAAGTAGGGCAATCAGGGCTTCATCCAAGCTAGGAAGTGGAACCCGATGAAGGAGCTAGGCTGCTAAAATAGCAAACTCTTGACCCAGAGGAAAACCCAGCCTTTCAAGGTTCTCAATATACCCAATCATCTTGAGTACGTGAGTCCCTACTGAGTCTCGAACTCCCATCTTGCACTGAAACAACGCTTTGGTGACGTCGAACCTCTCTTGACGAGCCTGCCCTTGAAACATTTTCTTGAGATGCTCGTCAATCTCCTTGCACCCCATGTTCTCATGTTGCCTCTGAAGCTCAGAGTTCATGGTGGCAAGTATAAGACATTCGACGTCTAAGACGTCATCAGTATACTTTTTATAAGTATCTTTATCAGCACGGGAAGAATTCCCGGTCGGCACCTCGGGGGCCTCTTCTTCCAAGACATAGAGCTTTCGCTCTTGCCTGAGAACAATTCTCAGGTTCCTGTACCAGTCCATATAGTTAGTCCCACTGAGCTTATCCTTCTCAAGGATGGCTCTCAGAGACAAAGTGGAGTGTTAACCACTTGCCATGAAATTCTACAAGAATTCATGCAGAATAATATCAGTACCAAAATTTCAAAATACAATTTATTTTAATTTGGACTTCAATTAAAACTCCCACTATTTTATTCGAAATAATAGCCCTCACTATCAATTCGGAGAGTTCATGCGAGCTACTCTCTTAGTGGACAAGATCCGTATTTCACCAACACAATGAGTCAGCTTTGGCTTTCCTCTCACGATGTGGTTATTTAGGTAAGCAACGTTTGCCAATTGCATCCTCATGCAATTCTTGTATGGTTGGTGAATAACTCCTTATTCGCATCCATCATATGGTGCATGCCAACCCTATGCCTCTAGGCACTCAACCTTTGAGGTCATCTAGTTAAGCTAGACCCGATGTCGACAGTGGGATATCACAATTATCCGCTCGCACCCTTACTAAGATAGATTAATGCACCTTGCTTTGACAAGCCCACACTTCATCGATCGAGGCAGGAAGAGTGTCATCCATCGGAAGGCATCCAAACACTTAATATTAGAGGAAGGGATTTTGATTATGGGTTAACAATTAACCATGATCAACATTTGATCAATGTGCACATCCACAGAAAAACAATTTCTAAAATCCACATGCATCCCTTATGTGCACAACCTGACATAATCAATATTTGATAGAAAGGAAGGGCTAAATCTGAACATCCGGGCTCTTCCGAATCTTCAGATTTACATGCATTGGACAAAAACAAAGACAACTCAACTTAAAGCAGTAGACAAGCTCGTCTCTCATTGTTGGATGCAAAATCCAAAACAATACACTGGTTCACTAACCATTCAAGGGACGGTTACTGCTAAGGAGACAACAATTTCTAACAATTAGAAATTACCACGAAATCCCAGACGTTCCTGGCCGGGTTCCAAGGGGCAGAGCCCCTAACCTGTGGGTTATGGGCCCACCGATTTCCCTTGGAAAACCATCAACAATTGATGTACCAGGAGTAAATCTAGACATTTAGAACACTTCTAAATCCCTAGGTTTACACGTACTGGAATAACCAAACTTCCAAAACAACAATCATGGCTGAAACCTCCCTCTGATACCACTGTTGGGTTTCTCTATGAGGATGACACAACGCTTGTGCACGCAGCGGAAGGAATAAAACATCAAGACAACCCAAAAGAGATGGGATCGGGCCATGAAAATTGAATCAAGAAGTTAATACATAACAAGACAAAATTACCTTAGCGGCGTTGAATCACAACTCAACGGAGATGCTCCAAGCTTCGTGTCCTCGTCGGTGGCGAGTTTTACATGGAATAACGTCCACGTCTCTGCAGAAATCCACACGAGCGGGAGAACCCCGAGCTTCGTCGCACGAAGGGTCGGGAAGAAGATCAGCCACACCTTTTGCACTTCCCACGGACTGCTAGGTCCGCGCCAGGGAAAGCAAGACCGGTGACGGTCGCCGGAGAGGAGGTGGTTGGCGGAGCGAACAGGCGGCGGCGGAACGTTTCCGTCCGGCGGGGTCGGGATTTGGCGGATCAGGTGATCGGCGGAACTCTTCCGTCGGCTCGATTCGTCTACAGGAAAATCCCGATGATTGATCTGTATATCCCAAAACCCTAAGTCTCCTATTTATACCAAAGACATAAACAGTCCAAAGAACACCGCTATCCGCAGACCACCCAAGTTAGGGTTTCAGAGTCATTCGGCGAGAATCAGTACAGGTTCGGCGAGAATCAGATCCAGATTCGGCGAGAATCAGCAGACAGATTCGGCGAGAATCATCTGCCGATTCGTCGAGAATCAAGGATAGAATCGTCGAGTATCACCAATCGCCGGGAATCAAACACTTTTGATTCTCGACGAATTCGTCGAGAGTCGTTGAGTATCACTCGACGATTCTCGACGAATCATTCGCGACGAATGATTCTCGACGAATTCGTCGAGAGTCGTCGAGTCATACTCGACGATTCTCGACGAATCATTCTCGACGAACTCGTCGAGAGTCGTCGAGTCATACTCGACGATTCTCGACGAATTTGCCTTAACAACATTTGCCTGACTCCCCATACGGTACGGTGATTGGTAACCCTTACCAACACAGTCAATCTTCCAATTTCTCCACATGCTCTTATGTGCGACCCTGCAGGCTCATATCGCGTTGGCAGTGAGATTACATATTTGACCACTTCTAGATCACTATGGTAACTCCAACAGTTCACGTCTTGATCATGTTGACCGAGCTTACGCAGCATTCCTGGGCAACCAGAGGGTCACTCCCAAACCTGAATTGCTTTCTCTCATTCCAAACTTTACCACTTGGTGGAAAGTTGACACGATGACTTAAGAATCAGTAAGTAGTGGCCGGCCGAAGATGGCATTGTAGGCTTGTAGTTGCTTGGAGCATCATCCACAACAAGCTTTGCTTGCTGAGTCACTCCGCATTAAGTGACTGAAAGAGTGACGCTCCCCTCAATCTCTTTCCATTCTTTGGCGAACCCATAAAGACGTTCGTCGGCAGCTTGAAGTTTCCCATCCATTTTCTTTAACTTGAAAGCAGGCCTGAGATGACGTTCACGGAGCTCCCGGTGTCAATCTGGATTCTCGACATCCAGTAATTATCTAAGACCTCTTTTACAACTACAACATCGTTAAACGGATTGGCGGTTTTCGGGAGGTCATCTTCGTTGATGATAACCTCCTCTCAATGGATAGGGTTGGGAGGTGGAAGTGACTTCTCACTGAAATACCTTCTTCAAACTTGCTTTCTTTTAGGATTTCAAACTAGCTCCTCCATGAATGCAATTAATTTTGCCAAAAAAACCAATGTCGTTGATCTCTATGCAATCATGTACACAATTGATTCTCCTGTGGGAGTCAATGCCCTCTTGCTCAACACACTCCCACTACTACTGGAAGTGTACTTCTGCCACTTCTTTCCCCTTGACGGAGACCAGTTTCTCATTCGGATCTCGGGCCACGTACTCCTGCAGCTTCCCCACGTTGAGCATTCTCTCCACTCGGGCTCAAAGAGCTCTACAATTCTCATTGTCGTGCACGACATCTTTATGAAACTCACAATAGAGTTCCTTGTTTTTATTCCCTTTTTTTCTCTCAGGAGAAGAGATTTCTTGAATCCTGGTTGCTTCTGGAGGATGTGGACGTCCTCCTCCATAGGAAGGATGAAATCATTATACTCCGCCCGTGAATCGTCATATCGATTCACCTATGGAGGGATATAAGCCTTCGTCGGGAATGGTCGCGATGATGAAGATGAAAATGCTTGCTCAAATGGTACTAACCTGTTTTGCGAAGGAGAAGGAGGTCGGCGTGGTCTCATAGTTGAGTTCTTGTGAACTGGTATTCATCTCCACCCTAAAGTGTTCTCGCCTCCCGTTGGCAAAGTAGTTTGGGGAACCAGAGGGCGAGTGTCAGGGGTTGTTATACCCTTGATTAGGGAAGTAATTGGATCCGACAGTTCAGCAACTGTGGATACCAAGAAATTGAACTCTCCCCTAGTGATGATTCCTCCGGGGTCTTGGTGAGATCCCTCAAGTGACTTCCTAGACAGATCACATCCTGCCATCGCAGGCGTTCTTCGACAACTCATATATGAAGGTCACATGTTCGTTCTGTTGGGGTGAGAAGTGTCCCCTAAGTTCCATATCACTAAAATCACAGAGGGGTAGGGGTACTTTGAGTGGTTGAAAACTCTTGCTGTGAGTGGAGACATGAGATCCCAGGGAGATGTCGCGGGAACCCTACTGCTGAACAAAGACGTGAGATCTTAAAGAGATGTTGCATGATTCTTGGCTGCCGAGACCTCTGAAAGAAAAGAAAAGGTGCTGCTTGCGGTGAGGTCAGATTTCACACATTACGAACCTTAACTGTTCATGATATTATTGATCGATCAAAGAAGTTACCTCCATTATAAAAGAGCTCGAATGCCCTGTACATGGGTACTCGTAGAAACCGTTTCGAGGTTGCGCTAGTCCGGGGGACTTTTGATTTGGATTCTTAGGATGACTTTAAAGCTACTGTTCACGTTTATTTATAGACATGGAGGCTCTACTTGCGGGAAACCTCTAAAAATACAGGCTTCCGACTTATAAAATATGAAGAAAATGCTAAGTACAAGAATGCGAATTGGTTTGTGAGATCCCTGTAGTGGTCGACGAATACGGGCTTCCGAAGTCGGCGAGACCACCTTTGTGGTTGGCGACATCTATTAGGCTGAAGTGGAAAAGCAATTATTTTCTCAACCACTAATGGCGTGTATGGCTGAATTTGGGAAGACATTGATACTAATCCCCTTTAATTGTAAGTAAGCAGTTAAAGAGATAAAAAATTCACTGAGTTTGTATGGCTGGCGGGTTTTAATCGTTATCATTTTATGACAAGGACGACGAGGTGTCTAGCTGTTTATTTGAAGGGGGCCGGGGGGGGGGGGGGGGGGGGAAGAAAATGATCCGAGAGAGTACTAGTTATGGCTTAAGATAGTTGCTGTAGTTACTGAGTATTTAGAGCGTTATAAGAAGATCCGTCGACGAGAATTTCCCACATGATAGTATTAGCTTAGCCTGGTTCTGAGTCGGGTGTCCTAGTAATGAGCTGTGAGTTTTGGAGGGGCATGTTTTGAGTTGTCTATGAGTAGTGCCAGATTTGCAGACATCTTTAGTCTTGTGTATGTCTTGTCAAGTGTTGTACATGTTAGAGATATAGGTATATGGACATGTTTGGATGTTGTATAAAAGATGTATTATACAGTCACACACACACACTGACACACAAACCCACACACAGGCACACAAATATTATACAGTCACACACACATATTTATTTTTTTTGGCATTTTGCTTGGTATACTGCTTAATTTTATTTGCAAAGCTCTGCTGCTAGAACAAAAAAAATCCAACAAAGCGCTACCTCTAATAAAGTAAGTAAAGCACTTGGATTATGGCGGTCTAGCAGGTCGTTACATGGGGTGGCTGTAGATGATCACCGAAGGTGGTGGCATCGATCCGTGGAAAACTGAAAAGGAGGAGAATTGAGGTGGTGGTGGGAGAATAGTGTCCGACCAAGGTTGATGTAGGTGATTGCGGAGGTGGAGGTGGTGGCCGAAGGTGACTGCGACGATCTTTCCAAAACTGAAATGAAGCGAATTGACCTGGTGGAAGTGGTGGTTAAGTTTTTTCTAGGGATGGATGGCAAATAGATATGGATGTAGATGGGGTGGGGAGGTGCCTGACTAGTGGAGGTGGGAGGAAAAGCGGCCGTGTTGCATACCAAAATCGACAATTAATTTTAAAACGATAATTGTGTTTCTTTTAAAATTTTGTGGTGCACTCATGGCGTCGCAAGCTAATACATGATAATTAAGTCAAAGTTTTGCAAACCTGCATAAAGCGACTAACTCTTGCTCGTATTCAACAATAAATCCAAGTCATCCACGAGCATCACACGGAGAGAGAGCGACAATCTGATTAACAAATTTACGACAAATAGAAATAGGGTTGAGTTAGAGGCAAGCAAGCTCTGAAAAATTATTAAACTTTCACGCATTCATGAAATTAAACTAAGAGTAATTGAAATGTGAGATGAGGTTAGGGGTTTACCAAGTTCCAGAGCAAAAGAGAGTCCCTGCTGAATAGGAGTGGAGAGATAGGGTAGTGGCCACGTGGCTCAGTACTGGATAGTGGAGAGGGCTCTGAAAGGGAGTTCACAGTCCCGTCTGGAGAAGAACTGATTCGTCAGCGAGAACTTCAGGAGCTGGTTCGACAGGGAGAACTCCAAGATAAGTCCCGGTTCGGAGAAGAACTTGTCAGTGGATGGTAGAGCTGACTGCTGGCGGCTGTAGGTATACCAAGGTCGGGAATACAGGAGGAGAAAGGCACAGGAGGACGTCGCAGGGAACACCACAAGTCCAATGGTGGTTGGCGTTAGAGAAAAACGAGGGCAGCCAGCCCTGACCTCGACGAGGAGTCCGGGGGTAGACCCCGACAAACTCGCCGAAGCCAAAGGAAGCCACATGTGTTGTCGTCGGAGTGAGGAGAAAAGGTCGATGGCGTCAGGGAGAGGTACCGACGGGCTGTAGCGGGCAATATCGAGAAACGGAGCAGTTATCTCTGTTTCTCGATTCTATCCCGTCTCCCATTTTTCATGTGAAGGGGGTGTTTTAAAAGGACTGGTCAATAATGGACCAGCTGGTTTATTAGCATTTATTGGGAGGAAACCGGCCATCACTTGACAGTTTTGGCTAATGAAAGGCTAGGAGGCATTAAATGAAGAAGGGGCCAGCTGTTGCAAGGAGGTTACATCTTTTATCATTTAATTAGCTGGTTGTTTAATAGCAGAAGATTAGAAGGTTTCTAAAAAAATACCGGCTAGGGAATTTAAATGGGAATGCCAAGAGATTTACTAATTAAATCTGAAATTAAATAATTAAGGAGTTAATTTTAGTTTTAATTAACATTTAATAATTCATTTCTTGCTTGCCCAAGCTAGCCCTAGTCCTAATTTGACGGACCAATTTTTTTAAGATCTTATTGGCCGGTCACACCAATAAGTCGTACACATGACGCGATAAAAACACAACGATATATGGAAAATAAAGGACAACTTGCGCAACGACATCCGCTACAAATTATTTAAATAAAATGCGATAAAATAATTAACGATGCACTTCAGCTTATATCAATTCTCCCGGGGTTGAATGAGCTCGACCCCGTCGAGACTGTGATGGAACCTGTCATTGAAACTTTCAAACAACGATTCGGATCATGCACTGCCTCTGCCTCACCATGGTAGGACCCATCATCGCAGCACAAGAACTTTTGACAAACCATCGTTCCTGAAGGAAACAAAAAACTTATCTCAATTGAAAAAATATAACTCCAAGCGATGAAATCAATCGCGGGGTTATAATTTTCCAAAGTTCCTCAAAAACTGTTAGTCAAAAATTCATGCATGTCATGTAATTGTTTAATAAAAATCCGACCTGCAAGGAGGTGAGTACGACAAAGTGAGAAAGAGAGTGAGTCAATAAAGCAAAGAAAGAAGCAAGGCCAAAAGTAAGCATGATCAACTTGTGGATTCATTAGAACATATTGCATTATTCGGACTCGTGCTAGACACTTGCGAAAGTTTACAAAATCAAGATCAACTATCGACATATCGTCACCCACTGACACCTGCCTAACACCACAAATTTTTAAATCTGAGCACAATTTTTTCATTTAAAATAAATCACAAAAATCTCTTAAACAGTGTGTCCCTATTAGGAGTAAAAATTCTTTGAAACGTTTGAATTTCCCTAATAAGGCTAAACAACAACAACATCATCATTCAAGCCTTTATCCCACTATAGTGGGGTCGGCTATATGGATCCTTTGTCGCCATTGTGCCCTATCTTTTGTCATAATCTCACTAATGCCTAAGTACATCATGTATTTCTTTACAGTTTCATTCCAAGTCTTTATTGGTCTACCTCTCCCTCGTTTAACAAGCCTAATGACTAGACTCTCACAACGCCTAACAGGTGCCTCTAATGGTCTCCTTTGTACGTGTCCAAACCATCTTAGACGAGCTTCTCGCATCTTCTCTGCAATTGTGTTACTCCTGTCTTATCCCTGATACTTTCATTCCTAATTTTATCCAATCTCGTGTGTCCCCGCATCCACCTAAGCATTATCATCTCCGCAACTCCCATTTTTTTTTGCTTATGTACACAATTCACTGCCCAACACTCAGAACCATAGGGCATCGCAGGTCTAATTGTAGTACGATAAAACTCGCCCTTAAGTTTTAGTGGTACTTTATGATCACATAAGATTCCTGACGCGTCTCTCCACTTCAACCTACCCGCTTGGATTCTGTGTCACATCTTTATCAATACCTCCGTTTTTTTGAACTATCGATCTAAGATATTTAAAACACTCATTACGGGAAATATCTTGATCACCCAACTTAATAACGAAGTCACTTGTCCTTCTTGTACTGCTAAATTTAAGCTCCATATGCTTCGTCTTTACCCTGCTCAACCTAAAACCCTTCTTTTCTAAAGTATCTTGCCAAGATTCAAGTTTTGCGTTTACACCCCTGTGCGTCTCATCAACTAAAACGATATCATCTGCAAACAATAAACACCAATGTATTACTTGTTGGATATGTCTGGTGAGCTCATCTAAGATAAGGGTAAAGAGATAAGGGATTAAAGCCGAACCTTGATGTAAGCCAACAATTCCCGTGTTAATCCTCCAGATGTACTTACCCTTGTCATTGAATTTGTATACATATCTTTGATTGTGTCAATATATGATATATTTACATCTTTCTTTTCTAAGACTTTCCATAAGATCTCTCTTGGAACTCTATCATAAGCCTTCTCAACATCAATGAACAACATATGTAAATCTTGTTTTCTTTTTCGATAGTTGTCAATGAGTCTCCTCAAGAGATGTATAGTTTCCATAGTCGATCTCCCTGACATGAATCCAAATTGATTCTCCGAAATATTTGTCTCTCGCTTAATCTTCTTTTTATTACTCGTTCTCATAGTTTCATGGTATGACTCATCAATTTAATTCTTCTGTAATTAACACAATTTTGTATATCCCCTTTATTCTTATACAAAGGTACCAATATACCTCATCTCCATTGGTCTGACATATTCTTTGACTTCAGTATCTTATTGAAAAAACATGTAAGCCATAAAATATCTTCATTTCCTAAACATTTTCATACTTAGATGGGTATATCGTCTGACCCAACCGCATTTTCATTTTTCATCTTATTTAGAGCATCTTTTACCTCTGATACTTGAATTTTACGATAAAATGTTATGTTCTTATACTTCTCCAATTTACTTAACTTTTCGAAGTTCAATTCTTTGTCCTTCGTTTCATTATAGAGTTGACAAAAATATCTTTTCCATCGCTCTTTAATATCCACATCAACTGTCAAAACTGTATTTGTCTCATCCTTTATGCATTTTACTTAACTTAAATTTTTTGTCTTTTTTCTCTAGCTCGAACAATTTTATATATGTCACGCTATTCATCTTTGCTATCTAGTCCCTTATAAAATTCTTCATAAGCTTGACTTCTTGCTTTATTTACTGTCTGTTTAGCTTCTTTTTTGACGACTTTATACCTGTCTAAGTTTTCATCATTACTATAAGTGTAGATTGATTTATAGCTGACCCTCTTTGCCCTCACTTTGTCTTGCACTTACTCTTTCTGTTGGAACCAAAAATTGACCACAACGAGAGTTCGGACCCCGGGGTGTAGCCGACACCTAGTTCTCCCTCAAACTCAGACCCTTGACCTGTTGCTGAGAATTAAAGAACTGACCCTGGGCTTTAGCGCGGAGGTCCCTCCACTAACCCGGAAGATCTCAGAGCGCTTCCCCTCCTTAGCCAAGTGCTGAGCTAAGGATACCTCAGAAAACGCTACAAGACTTTAGTGAATGAGAAAACTTGCCTTCTGAGGTATCCTGTGGGTCTATTTATAGAATCCAGAAATCTGGTCTGCCAACAACGTAGCTCCGCTGTTCAAAGGGGCTATATGCAGCCCAAAGTGGTCTGCCAACAACCAAACTCAGCTGTTCTGAGAAGCTAAATGCAGACCTCCAAGGGTATCCAAGTAAATTTACCTCTGGACCACACTGGGCGGGGGGCTTCTCGTATACCTAGGCGGAAGCCCTCCCACCTACTTCCTTAAACTGACCGGACCATCCTAGGCCCAAGAA
Organism: Platanthera zijinensis; assembly: GCA_039513925.1. Classification (NCBI taxonomy): domain Eukaryota; kingdom Viridiplantae; phylum Streptophyta; class Magnoliopsida; order Asparagales; family Orchidaceae; genus Platanthera; species Platanthera zijinensis. The sequence goes on from CM077079.1 coordinate 254,373,428, forward strand.
AATCTGTCTAAGTAATGATGCGTCAAGAGCGGGAGTTCCACTCGACGCCTCAGGACGAAGGCGTCGAGAGCGTTGAGTGGAAAGACTTCACTCAACGCCAGAGGCGGAAAGACGTCGAGAGCGTTGAGTGGAAAGGCTTCACTCAACGCCAGAGGCGGAAAAGCGTCAAGAGCGTTGAGTGGAAAGACTTCACTCAACGCCAGAGGCGGAAAGACGTCGAGAGCGTTGACTGGAAAGACTTCACACAACGCCAGAGGCGGAAAGACGTCGAGTGGAGGGGCTTTCACTCAGCGCCTTCAACAAGGACTCTGCCGACCCGGGGGGGGGGGGGGGGCTTCTCGCTTATCCTGGAGCAAGCCTTTCCGCCTATCTTTGGCGGAAGCCCTTTTGCCTGTTGACTCTCCTGTCCCGACCAACCTGGGCCCAAGGTTCCACTCAGCGAATATGGGGTTGTACACAATCCCCGCTCTTTTGCGAGCAAGTTCTACGCTCGGAAAGAAATGTCCAACCCTTAATATTCAGTGAGTGCTTGCTGACCTGGAGGAGAATTTTTTGTGAGTCCCACTTCGGTCCTATATATGTATGCCAGGACATGTCTCCAAGACTTCATTCTTCCTGCTGCAGCTTATCGCCTGAGCTCTCGCATTGTTTCGAAAATGCATGCCAAACGAGCCGCAAAAACACTCTCGCAAGAGGTCCAAGATCGTCTTGCCGCTGCTAAGGCGAGAGCTCGCGCCGACTGCGTTGGGTTCGCCCCCTGGTTCTCGAAAAAAAGGCCTGCGGATTCGGCCTACCGACGGAAAAAATGCCAAGTTTGTTCGGCGAGACCGTTCTAGGAACAAACCAGCCTCGCTGACCCCAACCCCTGCCCGCGAGGAGCCTGCTCTGCTGCTAGAGGTTCCTTTCTTACCGCGCCTTTTGACTCTAACCCTAAAAGTGGGCTTGCCGTATTGATAGACTACCTTTCTCGCAAGAGACGGTTCCGGAAGGTGTTGTTGATGCCCCTCCGGCGAATACCGAGTCAACTCGGCTTACTGCTAAAAATTTACAGTTGGTCTCGGAGGTACTCCTCCGATTACCCGGGCCGAGCCCGCGAATGCTCCCGGTAATTTTCTCGCTTGGCTTTCGCTTTTACTGGTTTGCTTTTTCCTTCTTTCACTTTTATAGCTTTTCGCAGTATCCACTTCCTGAACCCTAGGTATTGTCAGCTCGAGACCCAGGACTCCTCCCCCCAAGGACCCCTATCGATCCTGCGGCTGGCCTTCCCCTCTCGCCCCGGAGAACTGCTGACAACTCCCCTGTTCTCGCACCGGACTCTCGCCTACCCGGTGGGGTGGACACTGCCCTCTCGCCTCAGGCCGAGACTGATTCGCTGGGGCAGACATCCTTCCCCCGGGTCGGGGAAAAACACACCGCCCACTCCTTGGGAAGCCTTTTGAAGGGCGGCCTGGACCTTCCCGCCAACAATCAGGTAGCTACTGCCCCTTCTCGCGCCTTGATTATTCTTCCCGCCCCTGAATTTGCCCTGACAATCCCCTCACCAGATCATCAGGAGCCTGCGAAAGAGCCCGACGCAGACGAGGAGTGATCTCGCCGCCGCCTTCCCCGAGCGAGATGTTGAGCTTTCTTGAGGCCTCTGAAATGCCGAGAAGCAGAGAGGAGAATAGCTGAAGTCTTGCCAAAGCTCATTTTGGATGCGGCGAGAGGACTCCTTGCGGGAAACTAACTACCTTCCTGACATCGATTGAGCGGCGTCTAAGCGTGATCGAGCGGGACTACACGCTTCTTCTTGACGAGACGGAGTGCATGAGAGGCGGAAGCTAGGAGACCTCTCCCGGAAGGCACATCGCGCGGGCTCGGGACCAACTGCGCCTGGTCCACCAGGACACCCGCTATGACAGCTTATCACTATCCGCGAGTGCCCCCGAGGACAGGAGGCGAGTCGGGGTCGCTGGCGGTGGAGTGGTTCTCACCCTTCTTCGTCGCCCTGACCATCCTGGCTTACCCTTCTCGCATGTACCCTTTTTACTTATGTAACAAACATATGAACATTCATCATACTTTAACTCGGCTCTCGCCCAGCGAAGCCTAATCGTATATGACTTCTTATTTTTTCACCCCCTTCTATCTCTCGCCTAATGATTAGCTCTCGCGCCACATTTTCTTTCTATACTTGTCGTTGCTTTGTTTTTACCCGGGATCCCTCCGGAGGCTTCGCCATCTGCAGGTATAGAGTGCTGGTGGGACCGGCATAACATTCGTCGAATTATATAAAAGGTGAATCGTCCGTCATGAAATCATATAAATATAAATTGCTCTCCGCACTTCCGTCATTAGAAAAAAAACATTAACATTTCTTCTATATCTCTGTTCTAATACGCCGTCAACCCGAACCGCATTTACTTCCACTTGCTCTCCGAACCTTTGTCTACTGGTTCTTCTTGTGCTCTGCCTCTCTTCTCTCTTGCTTTCCTCGACTCTCTCCATGTTTTCCGGGCGGCCGTTCTCTGCAACATCGAGCCTCTCGCTACCATTTTCTCTCCCTTTCCGCGTTCATTCACAATGCGGGGCGAGACTGAGGTCGCACTAAGTGTGCGCAAAACTTCGTTGAAGACAACTTCCCCCCCTGCCGCTTAACCGAGGCGTAGTTTGCTTCCATAACCGGGAACTATATTCCCCTTGAGTTCGCCGCGCGCAACCCCGGGAGCGAAGACAAAGTCAACTTCCTGCCGGAAGGGGAGCTTGTCATACCTCTAGAGCATTTTGAGGTATGGGTTCCGCCTCCCCCTCTGGCCGGAATTGCGCCAGGCCCTTTGGTACTAAGGAGTGGTCCCGACCCAACTCAATCCTAACTCCGTGCGCTTTTAGTGGCTTTTGCCTGCTATAAAGCGCGCAGAAAGGATTGAGTTCACATCTCTACATCTTCCGGAAAACTGTTCAACTTCCAGGACAAAAGCGGAATCGTCTTCTTCTCTGGGCAGACAATCAAGACTGTCGGTCTCGCAAACAAGAATCACAACTGGGCCCAGAAGTTCGTTTTCGTATCCGGGAACTTCGACAACGTTCCCCTCTCGCCGGTCCAGTACGATGAGGCGACTTACAGGCCTCCGGTACTTGGGGGACGCGAGACGACCATCCTCTCCTTCTTCGGGACCAAGAACTTCGACGTTAAGTTCTTGCGGCGGGATCTCGACTCCCTTCAACCGGTTCCGTCGTTGCGCAGGTTGCTGCCTCGAGGTGGTTCCCTCCAAACCGATGCCGAGAGGGCATCCGAATTTTGGCCTGGGCGGGAAGCACCCGGATGAAGAGGGCCAACCCCTTCTGCGATGGGACCCGGAGGTTTAACCGGGTCTCCATCTCGTTGCTCCTTCCGTCATGATGGAGCAGGAAACAAGCAGTTAGCGAAGCCTTCGTGCTCGGCTTTGGGCTCTACTACAACCGAGTGGACGCGAGCATATACGACCAGGAGTCCACTAAGGCTCTCGCCCATGAAGCTGTTCGAGCCAGCTGCGCGCGTTTGAGCTCGCGCATAATGTCTGCGTGCCGCAGCCTCAGCATCGAGCGCAACCTGGCGAGGCGCTCAAGGCGCGGGATCTCGTCGCTGCCGAGGTGGTCACCCTGAAGGCCGACCTAGGCCTCCCAGAAACTTCTCACCCTCCGCCCATCGATTGAGGTATTTGAAACTTTTGACGCCTTCCGCCTCATGGCTGTTCTCGCCATTTAGTCCCATTTAGTCCTAACGAATTTCTTACAGGATTCCGCCCAAGCCCAGCTATCGCATGCGCGCGAGACTGCTCTCCGATGCAAGATCACGCTGCTGAAGGCCGAGCTTAAAACAAGCGCAGAGGCCAAGGCACCGGTTCCGCCGCCGCCGTCGTCGAGACGGTCAAACGTCACCAATACTCAAACTATGAGATATAGGTGATGATGCAGAGAATGCACAGGTGGCCACCAAGTGCGTGATCCAGGTGTTGCGGGAATCCGATTTCTGAACGAGGGAGGCGAGATGCTCACGCCACGCGGGATCCTCCCCTGACTGTTCGACCCCAATCCCTAAGCTCGCGGGAGAGGATGACTCCCCTGGTGAAGATGACGAAATAATCCTCGGCGAGAGTGACGAGTCCACTGACGAGTCATCCAGCGAGACGTCCGACGACTCTTCCTGAAGAACTTTCGCCATTTTGATTTTAACTTGTAATTTTTTTGTCTATGAATTTCTGTAAGGGGCGAGATCTCCCAAGCAAGTGTAACAACATTTGCAATATATACATGATCTTACTTTTTGCCGAAACGACTACTGTTTTCTATACTTTCTCTACATCTCGCATTTTCTATCCGCATTACTCCGAATGATGAATCCGCACATTTGCGTAAGCCTTAGGCTCTTAGGTGATGACGCGCCAAACACTCGATGAATAGATTAAGTAAACTCTGTCGAGAGGGACATTCCGAAAGGGACATGCCGGAGCCCCTTACCGAGAGCAATGTACCGAGAGGTCTGTGCCGAGATGGGTCTGGATCACCTCATCCCTACTCAGGATAGGTGTTAGCTATTTGAAAACCTGTTATCGAAGTGCTCCGTAATACTTTTCATGAGTCCCAAGACCTTGTCAGCTAGTGAGAGACTGGTGGCCAGGGAGCGGCTCTAGATCTAATCATTCCAAGCAGTTTACGTCTTGCCACCAGCGAGCCGTCGGACGTGCCAGCTTGATGGGAGCCCGGTCAACGGGCCTACTCAGGGTCGTTCAAACCACAAATCTTGTACCTTACCCCCCAAGCGAGCCTACGACCCTGCCAGCTAGTGAGAGCCTGGACAGTGGGTCTACCTGGGCCGATTGCGCCTTCCAGCCCTGCCGGCTAATGGGAGCCTGGTCAGGCGGGATCTACTCGGGGTATTTCAAAGCATAAACTTTTTACCTTACCCCCCCAAGCGAGCCTACGACCCTGACAGCTAGTGAGAGCCTGGACAGCGGGTCTGCTCGGGGCCGAGGGCGCCTTCCAGCCCTGCCAGCTAAATGAGAGCCTGGTCAGCGGGATATACTCGGGGTCTTTCAAACCACAAACTTTTTATCTTACACCTAAGCGAGCCTACGACCCTGCCAGCTAGTGAGAGTCTGGACAGCGGGTCTACTCGGGGCCGAGTGCGCCTTCCAGCCCTGCCAGCTAATGGGAGCTTGTTCAGCTGGATCTACTCGAGTCTTTCAAAACACAAACTTTTTACCTTACCCCCCCAAGCGAGCCTACGACCCTGTCAGCTAGTGAGAGCCTGACAACGGGTCTACTCGGGGCCGAGTGCGCTTTCCAGCCCTGTTAACTAATGAGAGCTTGGTCAGCGGGATCTACTCGGGGTCTTTCAAACCACAAACTTTTTACCTTACCCCCCAAGCGATCCTACGACCCTGCCAGCTAGTGAGAGCCTGGACAGCGGGTCTACTACTCGGCCGAGTGCGCCTTCCAGCCCTGTCAGCTAATGGGAGCTTGGTCAGCGGGATCTACTCGGTTCTTTCAAACCACAAACTTTTTACCTTACCCCCCACGAGCCTACGACCATGTCAGCTAGTGAGACCCTGGACAACGGGTCTACTCGGGCCGAGTGCGCCTTCCAACCATGCCAGCTAATGGGAGCCTGGTCAGCGGGATGTACTCGGGTCTTTCAAAGCACAAACTTTTAACCTTACCCTCCATGCGAGCCTACGGCCCTGCCAGCTAGTGAGAGCCTGGACAACGGTCTACTCGGGGCCGAGTGCACCTTCCAACCCTGCCAGCTAATAGGAGCCTGGTTAGCGGGATCTACTCGGGGTCTTTCAAACCACAAACTTTTTAACTTACCCCCCCAAGCGAGCCTACGACCATGCCAGCTAGTGAGAGCCTGAACAACGGGTCTATTCGGGCCGAGTGCGCCTTCCAGCCCTGCCAGCTAATGGAAGCCTGGTCAGCGGGATCTTACTCGGGGATTTCAAATCACAAACGTTTTACCATCTTCAAAAGAAACAAACCTGAAACATTTCAATAAATTTTCTATAATAGGATTTACAATCTTACCCCAACTAAGGTAGAAACTTTTCAGGTCGTCGCTACTCAAGTGTAACCCATGGTCACCCCTTCCACATTCTGGAGGTGAAATCCTCCCGACCCCAGGGTCTTTTCAACTATGGTAGGGACCTTCCCAGTTCGGATTGAGCTTCCCAATGGCTGCCGACCTTCCAGCGGCGTCAACCTTTTCAAGACCAGATCTCCTTCTCTGAACTGCTTGATCCTGACCTGTTTATCGAAGTACTTGGCCATCCTCCGTTTGATCTCCTCCTGCCTGACGGAGGCATGTCCGCGAAGCTCCTCTACCATGTTCAGCGAGAGTCGCAGCTCTTCATTTTCTTCCCTCCATTCCTCGTCCTCCCCTGCTAGCGGCCACGACTCGCGACGACTGAACCTCAAACTCCACGCAAGACCGCCTCGCATCCATGAGAAAGTTTGAAGGGGGTCTCTCCGGTGGCCTGTTGGGAGTTTGTCCGCAGAGCCCACAACACCGAGGGAGTTGATCTACCCAACTCCCCCTTAGATTCTCTATCTTCTTCTAAGCAGGTTCACGAGGATTTTGTTTGCCGCCTCCACCTGGCCGTTGTTTTTTGGGGTGTGGACGGAGGCAAACCTGAGGTCAATCCCCAACTGGGTACAAAAACTGATGAATCTTCGTTGGTAAAACTGGGTCCATTATCCGTGACAATGGCCTGAGGCAACCCATGTCGGCAGATGATCTCCCCCATACAAAATTATCTGATGATTCAGGAGGTCACCTTGGCCAATGCCTTGACCTCCAGTCATTTTGAGAAAAAAATCAATCATGACCAGAAGGAAACCTTCTCTGCCCGCTTGCCGGGGGAAAAGGTCCAACCAAATCCATCCCCTAGATGACGAAAGTCCCATGGCGACGTGATGTTTCACAGCCTTGTGGCTGGCAAAGTTGAAGGGGGGAGAATAACTGACACTTTTGGCACCTCCTTGCAAATTCTGCCGTATCCTTCCGAGGATGACCAAAAGTACCCCTGCCAGTGACTTCCCTCGCTTCCAAAGTTCTACCTCCCGTGTGACTGCCACATTCGCCAGAGTGCACTTCCTCCAGGATCCGCGAGATCTCTCCCACACATCGCGCCAGGAGCCCCGACAACATCTTCCGATGTAACCCTCCTTCAAGCATCAAGTAATGCGCTGATTTTGTGCCTGAAGCCTTTCGCATCTTTGGTCCCTTCGGGAAGTTTACCAGTAGTTAGGAAAGCTACAAAGGGATCACCCATGAGGGCCGCCAATCCACTTTTATTAACTCTCCCTCCTCGATCGCCGGGTGAAACATCTCGGTCAAAGTTCCTCCACCCCGAGGGCCAAATTTGGCTAAGCGATCGGCTGCTGCACTCTCCTCCCTGGGATATGCTGGATTGAAAATGTCCGGAACCCGTCAACGATCACCCTTACCTTGGACAAGTATTTTAGGAGGGTGGGCTCCCTAGCCCTCATACTCACCCCTGATCTTGCGACGCCACCGCCAACGAGTCTGTGAACACCTCCACGTCATGTACCCCGAGCTCTTTGGCTAATCGCAACCCTGCTATGATGGCCT